>JACYFF010031955.1:56804858-56873058 GCA_017589665.1 Selenicereus undatus
TATATATATATATGTATGTGTGTGTGTGTGTGTGTTTGTGTATCCCCCCTTTTGTTAAAGAAAACCCAATTTTAGTGGTTGGATTAATAACTAGTATATTGAATCCAATTAGACAACTCGGGGTTAGCATTACTGATCTAGTCCACATTTTGTTAAATTAGAATTTGTCGGCCCTAGAGGGGGGTTTAGAATTTAAGAAGCCTATTGTTGTTACCCTCTCGTGGTTTGCGCCGAGCTCCCTGGACCTCCCTTTTCTGCCCCTTGGCAATTCTGTTTTTTCTTTTGTCTCCTATCTTTAACCCCCTTTTTTTTTTTTCTGTGAGACCAGTATTCAATGAATTATCGTACTCAATCTTCCTTCCTCCCCCTTTTTTTTTGGCCTTTTGCCTTTGAGATAATGCCGACTGTAAGTTGGTAACAAATGGGATTAATGCATTGTGATCGATATGATCAACAACTCATGGGGATAAGATAAAATCCTCCAATATTTGTGTTATGGTGGGGTAGGAGACTTGGATGGCCAATCACTATATAACAACTCACCTCGGCTCTTCCCTTCTCATCTGCACCTCCTCTTGATTGTGTTTTGAAATTTTAACCCAATTATTTGTGAGTTTTGCAGGGGAGAAGAAGAGAGAGTCAAATAGGAGATATTAATTTTTTGGTCCAAAGATACTGCAAATCGTGGAACAAATCAACCCACCTATTGTACTTCTTGCTTGGATCTTTAAACTTTTTTCGCCTCTTCTCGACTTTTTTCATTTTTGTTTTTTTTTCCTTCACCAGCTTTGGCATATTGTCGAGATTATCAGTCATAACATTCTCGACTTCTTTTACGGAATATACAAGCGAAGTTGCTCCAAGGTGTTTTTCAATTGGCACTAACACTTCGTTGCAATTTAACTTCAAGATAAAAATTATGCCCTTCCTTGTGTAGGGCCCTGACAAAAACTATAGCAGGAGCCTGTATAGGCAAATTATTTCGTACACCATGTATAAGGCTCTCATATCTAGTTTATATTTTTTGGAGTGTGTTTGTTATATATTATATTTTAATATATAATTATTTATGTGTCATATGAGATTACATACTCTCTAGTGTACGATATATGTTTTGAAAAGTAGTCATCTTTCCCATATGATGGGCCCCTACAGACGGCTGTAAATGCAAACCCCTTTTTTATTTACTAGCATATGTTTCTTTTGTTTTATGCATCTTGTTTTTCAACCTTTCATTATTTCTTATATTTTAATTTCTCGGCCACTTTTCCTTTTTTTCTTTCAAATTGCATGACCTAAGTTTACAAAGTGAGATTTCTTTGACATGTTTTACATGAAGCAACTAGGCCTTATGTAATTTGTTCCCCTTTTTTTAGGGGAAAAAACCCCTTTTCGTGCCTTTAGTTTTTTTTTTATGTGACTATGCAGGGTCTAGTAGATATATTTGATTAAGTATGATTGGGTTTTTTTTTTGGTCGTGAATTTCCCTTTTTTCCAACTTTTTTTTTGAGATCTTAACTTAGCGCTTCCTTCTTCTTTTTTATAGGAAACTGTTGAATCAACAATTCCCCCAATTAGACTGCAAAGTGAGATTGCCTTTTAAGACGAGGAATCTTTTCTCCCTATAGACTCGATTCTTCACTGGAGACTCCTTCATTTAATTTTTTTGGTGTTAACTTGCCTTTCTTCATTCACCATGGTGCATTTTTTGGACTCATCGACAAACCTAAAGAAGCCTACTCTCGCCATCCTAGACAAAGAAGATGACCCAAATGAAGAATAGTTGACTCTCTAGGTAGAGATGCCAACTCTTCTACCATCTAGATGCTCTTTACTTGATAATGACCTTGCATACTTATGCTGGAGTGTAGAATCCACCCGCGACATTTAGAGTTCAAACAGAGTCATCTCATCTCCGAGAGTCCTAAAAATAAGCTCACCATTATTTACATATTCAACCCCTTCTCTAATAACTTCTTCATACCATGCTATTGGAAATGGCTTGAAGACATTTTTGGCCGCAACAAAGAGAGACCCACTGAATGCAGGCTCTATAACGTACTGTATGCATCCTTCTTTTCCTATGACATGCGTCTAACTGTTTTTAAAGCATTTTGCAAAGTATGGTACCAAAACCTTCTGCACAGAGAGTGGCGACATGTGAATCTCTTTATGGAATCTGTGGATTATAGGTGGACTTCCAGTTGACGGTTCTTACTATAAAGAAGTCATTCCATCTACCAGAGAACTCCTATTTGCATGACAGGGAGATAATAACACTCCCATGGCTTGCTCCTTCCTCTTCTTTGCATTCCATAGATTATGCCCAGATGTTTATGGCATCATTCAGCTTCCAACATCTGAACGGATACACTTCTGGTTCCATGGGCGGCATATTTACACAATCCCTCCTAACCTTGACAATAGGATGTGGGTTCAAGCTCCAAGACATACTTCTTGCCCATCCAGCTAATTACTATTTGCTCATTGCGAACCAAGAGGGAAAAGGATCCTTTTGTAACGCTCAACATTTCTCAGGTTTTGGTTAAAGAATCCTACCTTGTCGTTTTGTTTCTTATCGGTTGTGCTCCTTTGTGCTTCCAACTGAAGCAGTGTGCCTTATTCGCCCAGGTGCATTTGTAGCTGCCAGCAAACTTACTCGTGGGAAATGTGTAACACTAGAATTCCTACATTGGCCAGCATTTACCAAGGGTTGAATAGAATTTCTATGGCTCAGAGCTTGAATAAGTTAGAAGCCATTTTTCCCTAGTCACTATGTTTATAGATAGTTAGGGACTTACTTCATAACCTATTTTGATCATCCCAATCATCAGTGTAGTCATCTCAAGATGGTCATCGTCTCGGGTGAAAAGATGAATTGACCCCTAACGCACAAGAAGCTCAATAGCTATTCAAATGCAAGGATCCGTCTATCATGTACTCCAATACTTGAACAAAGGATACATCAATGACTTTAATTGATACCTAGAGTTTATCCCCATGTTGGAGGATATATTTAATTTGCCTTCGCTATAGGTTTTTGGCCATGTGCCAAGGAAGAACAATTGTGATTAAGTTATACTTTCCCTGCAAGTTTGGGGAACAATCTAGCTTTTATCAAAATATGCAAGGTGAGCCACAAATCAATGTCTAGGGGGGCACCTTACAAGAAGTAGCTCACTATTGTTTCAACCTGATAAAACATATAACAAGGTTTCTCATGACAATTCCTACTTCCCCAGATAAGCAGTCCACACTGGTCACCATGGCATACGCTAGCTGGTGGCGATCTTCACGAAGTTATCTTTTTTTCTCATGGATCTAAATAACCTAGATGCAAGATTATGCAACCACAAAGAGTTAGCAGAATAAGAGTTATCGATGATGCCTCTGCCCTAGTTGTTACTTCTGAAAAAGTGAGTGCACATAAGGCTCCCATGGAGTCGAGTAGTGAGCATGCCCTATCCCTAGCTATTCTTAGGAAAAAAAAAGAGGTGATAGTTCCTCGCTAGGCTAGGCATGTCTCCTCAGAAAAGCAAGACTTGTTCCCCTAGAAAAGAGATGATTGATGCCTTAAGAGGCTTAGATATCAAGTCCTCTGTTAATGGAGTAAAGAATTTGTTAGGCTTAAAGAGTAAACCAAACAATGCAACCAAACTGCCTAGCTCTAAGGGCAAATCCAACAATGCGGTGAGCTTACTAAATCAAAGAGCAAAGCAAAGAGAGAGGTGTATCTTGTTATTTGGCCGCCTATTCCCTTTTTTTTGTTCTCTTTTCTTCTTTTTTTTTTGTCTAATGTAATCCTCCTTTTAATGTAGGAACATACTGCTGAGGCCAACGATAGACGTAGGGATGCATTTGGTGACAAAGACAGTGAAGCTACCTTGGTTATGCCTACTACTGAATCATTTGAGGATGACTCCATCGACATAATGCACCCGCCATTGAAAAAAGCAGAGTGTTGTCAGTCTTCTAATCCTTCCATTTCAGCCTACTTCCCTAGGAGAATTACTTCTGGTGTAACTAATGATCTAGCCCTAAGTCTAGCCCTAAGTGTAAAGCAGCATTTTCAACTACATTTACATAAGTTCTCCTAAAAGACAAAAGATGACATCATAAGCATACCCTAAGAAGCTAAGTGGATATATGAAACCTTATCATCCTTCCAAACAGATTATTTGGGGTTAAAGAGCACTGTAGAGGCATCCTTGAGCAAGTCAAGTACTACCTGTAGCTAAAAGCCCAACTAGATGGTCGGGCCCCTACTAAAGATATGCTAAACAAGCAAGCCGCCTTCTTAGACATGGGGAAGCAGATGCTTCAGTAGAAAAGGTTGGTGCATAGTTTGATGAGGCAACTACTGCTATCGCCTAAGCTTATAAGCGAAGGAAGTTACTTGAGGCTAGTCCTAAATGAGCAAAAATGAATGAGCTGGAATTGCACAGCGAATTAGCAGAGACTGAGGATTCACAAAAGAAAGCCAAAGACAATGTATCCTTTTTAAAAGAGAAGTTGCTAATTTAGATGTTGCCCCCAAGGCTACCGTAGAAGAAACAGCTCAAGTTGCAGCACCAAATAAGTGTTTCCAAGACCTTTTAGGTGAACTGGATGCGTAAACTATATCTAGTGTCTTTGTCTTAGACTCTTTTTTTTTCACTTGTTCTTTATTTGCAATTTGTCATCATTTTTTCTTTTTAGACTCAGTATAGTTTTGTTGGTATTGACTTCGATTATGTTGCAATAAGATGAATCTCTTAGTTTCAGGTTTATGCAATAATATGTAGCAATATAATCATCAAAACAAACGAGCATTAAAAAAATTTATTCATTCATTTTTTTTTACGACTATAGTCGGGGATACACCCAAGTTGCCTATGTACCTAAAGGGAATGTAACAACCTAAATGATCAAGCCCTACATAGTTCAAAGCGACAACATTTTTGTTAGTTTTGCTATTTTCACAATTTAAACTCTTACGGCCTAGGAGCCTTACAAACATCATACTTTAGGGATAGTAACACTGCAAAATCTATCATTTATGGGGGCACTACGTGCACCCCACCAGTATTAACTATCTTATAAGCACCATTCATGTAGACTTCTCGGACCACATAAGGACCATCACCCTTGGAAGTAAACTTGCTTCCAGTCTTATGAGAGATGATCGTTGGCCTTCTTACTGAAAGCACCTGGCCTCCAAGCTGGAATGAGCATGGTCGAACCTTTTGTTGAACGCCCCTAATAGTCGAGCTTAGCAGCAGAGCTTCTACTGTGCTCGAAGTCTTTTCTCATCAAGGGCCTCTAGTATAGCTAAGTGAAGCTTGTGATTTTCATCTTGGGTCAAGCCTTCCTATATGGCCATACAGAGTTATGGGATTTAGAGCTCTAATGGTGGCATGAATTTAACTCCATTACTAAAGAGAAGGGGGTTGATTGTGTTGGCATCCCATACATGGTTTGGTATGCCCAAAGAGCCTCTTCTATCCCATTTAGACTTTGTGACCACATTTTTGAGTAAGTTTCAAAGTGTTTTACTAAAGGTTTTTCTCATGCCATTTGTGGGGGCATTGTACATAGAAGGCTTGTGTAGGGTAAACTTAAGCTTCTCGTATAGGTTAGTCATCAGGCTATTGGAGAATGGCTTACCATCGTCGGTAATGATGTACCTAGGAACACCATACTGATAGATGATGTGCGTCCTTATAAAGTCAAACACATTTTCTTTTTGACCTCTATCAGTGGAATTTCTTCTGCCCATTTGGAGAATTAATTAGTGACAGTCAAGATGTGAGAGTGACCAACTATCACTTAGGCATGATTGGTCAAATGGCATCAAGTCCCTTTGCCTTGAAAGGCCAAGATGCAACTGTAGGTTGAAGAGGTTCTAAAGGCTAATGTATGCAATTATCATGGAACTGACAAGTTTCACATCTCTTTGCATAGTTTATGCAATCTTGCCTCATGATGGGCCACTAGTAACTCATCCTTTCAATGCGACCATGTGTCCTAGGTCCTGATTGATGTGCTCCACATACACCTAAATGAGCCTCTACTATTGTTTGTTTTGCCTCCTTTAGATCCAAGCATCGTAACCAAAGGCCAAGAAAGAAACATCGATAAAGTGTTCCATTATTCCAAAAGAAGTGTGGAGCTCTCTGTTCTATCTCCATCTTATGCCTTGAATCACTAGGGAGTTTCCCATGCTCTAAGTACTCAATTATTAGTTGGCACCAATCTTCTTCCTCTGTCTCAAGGACACACATTATGTTGACGTCTTCCTCTATATCATATAACCCAACAACTACATACTAGGATAATTATACCTTCTTCTGCCCCCAGTGTTAAAGTGGCTACAAGACTTGCTAGTCCATCAACCATCTTATTAGCACTCCTAGGTACATGTTCTAACTTAATTATGTTCAACCTATCTAGTAATCGTAATGCATGCTTGTGATACAGAACACGATCTTATTTCTTAACCTCATATTCTTCAGGTAATTGATTGATGACTAACTACAACTCACTATATATGTTGAGGTCTTTGATCCATATTTCAATTGTCATTTGATGACCTAAATTGAGTGCTTAGTACTCTACCATATTGTTAGTGAGTAAGCACAAATGAATACGAGAGGATGTGCTTTTGGGAGAGATAAAAACTACTCCTGCAGCAGTATCATCTTGTATTACAACTCCATCAAAATACATTTTTGGCCTAAAAATAACGATTATAACGAGCATAAAACAGGTGTAAAAGTACCGTAAAAATGACACATTTTTGGCACGAACAAATGCCCCTATACTAAGATTTTGCTCGTCCTCGAGTAAAACAAACTAAACTAACTAAAAGAAAATGAAAAATAAGAAAAAGAAAATCCTAACTCACTGTCGTAGGAATCACGGTTGCATTTAGCATATGCAACAAGCCTTTTAAACCCCTTGGTCTCCCAAGTGGACGAATGAGGTCTCGTGAGGGCTTTAAGTGAAATACCCACAAAAATTATTTCAAAAATAAAAGAAAATCTTTTTGGTTTTTCTCAAAGCTAATATGTACAAAATTTGGGAAAGATATACACACGTTCTAATAAACTAAATCGCCCATGTAACCAAGTTATTGACCTGAATATATAAAGAATGTACTTCAAAGCCCTCTACCTCATGAATGACATCATATCACTAATTTTTCACCCCATTTGAACATCAAGATTCTGAATCCTTCCCGGTGCTCGTGTGCAATTGTATCATCTTCCCAGGGCTTAGATTTACTAGAATTAGACTCAATCCCACTTGGCTAACAGAACTACATTATTATCATACTAACTTTGGAAGCAAGCTTTCCCAGTAACAATGAGATACTAACTTTGGAAGCAAGCTTTCCCAATAACAATGTTGCCTCAAAGGGTAACACCCAGTAGCACGCGCCTCAAAGGGTAAGGCCCGGTAGCGCATGCCTCAAAGGGATACTTATCATTCTAAATTTTATTCCATCTCCTTTTCTTTTTCTCTTCTTTATTCAAAATATTCATTCATTACTTTCCTCAAGGTAATCGTGTCACTAGCAAGTGGAAGAATCATTCATGGAAGTCGAAGACCTAAAGATAATGATGAAAGGATAAACAAGGATTGGATTACATAATCTATAATGAACAACTGGAGTTAGAATTAGGACTCATAATGTCACACAGAGGTTGGAGACTTATCATGCACGTCCTATTTATATACAAGCTAATAATCAAAGCACAGGGGATTTAGGCTAGTCAGAGATAGTACAATCATCCCCAAAAAACAAAAAAAAACTTCAAAATTTTTTCAAAAATGGGCACCTCATCCCCACACCAAAACTTCACAATATCCTCAATGTGGGAACTAAGTCGCTAAAAAGCAATCACATAAGCTGTACAATCACAAAACCAACACAAAATCACAAATATATACAAACTAGGACACAACCAAAATCAAAATCAAACCCAAAAACCAAACAAAACCAAATACACACATATTTACAAAAGCCAAAACAAAATGACAAAAGAAAAGCAAAAACAAAACTCTCTAAAACAAGCCAAACCTCAAAATGACCAAAATCAAAACCAATCCAAAACAAAATAAGACACAAACACAAAAATCAACAAGCAAAATAACTAAATAAAGAAAAACCAAAACACAAACCTAAACCTAAAAGAAAACAAAACCAATCAAGACCAAAACAAACCTAATTACCCAAACTAAAAACAAAACCAAGCTAAGGTCTTACTAAACACCAACCTAAATCAAAAGAAACCTAAAACAAAACAAAAGACAAAAGAAAGAAGAGCAAAATGGAAGACCAAAACAAAGTCACTAAAACACCAAAAAGGGAACAAAAAGAAATTATGAAACAAAAACTAAACCAAAGAAAAACCAAACTTGCTAAACTAAACAAAACACAAAACATAAAACCCAGGAAACAAAACACAAAATCAAGGAAACCAAACAAAAGAACTAAAACATACATAAGAACAATCCTAAATATTCACAACTACTCACAATCCTAGATATCAACAACTAACAAATATTCACAAAATCATAACACAACTAAGGGTAATCATAGCCCACATGGCTCAACGTTTCCCAAATTGCTCCTCAAGATTGATCACGCCGTACATTCACAGTGCTAAATATCCACAACTAAATACAAAAAAGAAAGAAAAGAAATGGAAAAGAGAGGAAGGGAGGGTGGAATGATCATACCAGGTTGGATACAGGTTGTACCCAAACTATGCCTCACGAAGATGATGCAACATGAGGCTAATGGAGCATCAACTACTCCATATTAAGCTGGAAAGTGCAACTCAAATCAAAACTCATTAAAGCACAAAGCAACTTATCAAACAAAGAAGCCCAACTCTCAATAATATAGCAACAGTGGAAAGCAATGAGTTGGAGCCAGAAAGACTACATCCACTTAGCCAATAAAGCACAAGTAAAGGCCTACTTAAACTTATCAAATAGTTGGGCCCAATTAGAAAGAAAATGAACATACTTAGAACGAGCCAGTATTGAGGTCATTGGCCTAGAAACTATATCAGCATGAACGAGCAGCAAAATAGGGGGTGCGAATTTCACAAGTATGTTAAGTAAAAAATGCATATGAGCTTGGGCTAAAGCAAAATTCTTATTGGCAATGATCTCAGACTCCACAAATTTAGACTTGCAATATTCAAAAAGGAATTCAGTTTGGATGGAATCAAAAGAAAAGGACTCATAATCAGCACAAAAACCATCATCAGAACTTCCATGGATATCAAACTCACAAAAAGATTCATATTCTGCAGACAGAATATTATCATCTAATTTAAATAGAAGGTCAACAATGATGGGATCAAAAGAGAATGATTCAAATTCAACATGACAACCCACATCAAGACCTTCAGTAACATCAAGCTCACATGAAAAAGATTCATATTCTGTATAAAGAATATCAGCATCAAAGTCCAACATAGTGAGTTCAATTACCTCATCGCTTAATCCTGTGAAATATCTTTCGAATCATCTAAATCACGAGGCTCAGCTTCAGGTGTGACGCTTATGTCTAACTCACTAACAGTATCAGATTGTTCACCCACCTCAAACTCATAAAAGTCATTCAAAGTGGTGGGTGGGTTGGCAGAAACTAGGACATCATTAGTGATGCCCTTAGGTGAGCTAGTACAGGGTGCTGGGTCAGGTGATAGAGACATCGGGAGGTCACTCTCTTGATCTAGACTAGGCAAATACATGTTTTCATTCAAGGCAAGCCTAGCAAAATAAGAGGGTTCAAAATCATCATCAAAACTAATGTCAGGTTTAGGAGATCCTAAACTAGAATCAATCTCACTATAAGTCTCCCTATTTTGGTTAAAACATTGAGAATATTCAGCAATTCTCTTTTTCATTGTCTCTATCATTTGATCAGTCAATTCATTAATCTTTGTTTCAAAACTTGCACATGTAGCATCAACATAAGCACAAAAAGGACAAGTATGAGCATCAAGATCAGAAGATTCACAATAATCGCATAAAATAGGAGACATATATGAATAAGATGGGTCATAAGAATTCATAAAGTGGTATGGAGGGTAGGAATTAGCGTGAAAATCATACTCTCCATGAGTTGGGTATTTAAAAGTCTCGCTAGCTTGTTCAAACGCATAGGTTTCCCAAGATAATTTTTTAAAGAAATCTCAAACTTCATTTAGAGTTTTAGATAATAATTCTATTAAACCTTCAGGACAAATTGATTCAACATACCTTCTTGATTTAATATTTAGACCCACAGCAATGACCTCACAAATTTTTCATTTTTCAAAATTATGATTCAGTTGAGCACGATAATCATTAAGCCTTGAAAGATAATGCCAAAAAGGTTCATGCTCATATTGCAAGAAATAAAACACTGGCATTTTGTTTTTAAAGTTTTTAAAGTTTTTCAATTTTTAGGGGTTTTCAAGTTTTTCTAAATTTTTTTCAATTTTAGGCTTTTCTAATTTTTTAGTGATTTTGAAGTTTTTCTTATTTTTTTGTATTTTAACTTTTCTAATTTTTTTTTATTTTTGAATATCAAGAAATAACTATGCTAAGTGACAATCGATACCAAAATAAAGAAAGTAAAACGAGGTCTATGTAACTTAATAATAAAGTCACGAAATGAACAAAACAAATCAACTAAGCAAATCACAACTAATAAACCAAATCACAACTAATAACGAAATAGACAAAACAAAGCAACAAATAGGAAAGGAGCTAAGAAAATAAAAATATGACCTAATCTTATGCCGTCATCCCCGACAATAGTGCAAAAAACTTGTTAGGTAATTTTAAGCAACAAAACAGCTTTCGTTGTAGTGCTTGAGGGTCGTCTCCTCAGGGACGATGGAAGAGATTAAGGTCGCTAAGCATGAAAATAACTAATTTAGCATCATTCTAACCTAATTAAAACGATAAACAACTAATTCTAAGTCATCATTAGTTATTCCCATGATTTTTGTGATTGTGGTAAAACATCAACATCAACTATGGCTAATCTTTACTAAGCATGTCACCTAGTGGGCAAATTAAACTCATTCAACTAATACTTGAAATGCCAAGGCATCCTCACTATGACTAACAAAATGGGTTCACAAAGGAAAATGACAAAATTAAACCAAGCTAACAATGACATTAATAGATAAACAGTAAAAGCAAATTGAAAACGAAATAGAAGAGTTTACTTAACTCCTGTTGGTATTTAGCTGACTTCACGAAATAAGCCCTCAACACAAGAGTAAAACTTCCACCATTTCAGAAAGTAGAAAAAAAAGAAAACAAGAATCGAAGCCCAAAAAAAACCAACTGGAGCCAGAAGCAAAACAAAGGGAGGACAACAAGAGAAAGGTGAACAGGGCATCCCTACTCATGTGAGCTCAGCCCGACCCTTCAAGCTCTTTCAATGGAGTGTCTCTCTATGCCCAAAACACTAAATCAAAAACAAAATTTGCATAATCAAGCTGAAATTTGAAGCAAACAGAGCAGCAGGGGAGGGGGGAACGAAATCGTTCGAGACTGCCAGAATTAGCAACAATAGAGAACCTAGAAGACAATCCCAACTTCAACAGAATTCAATTAAAGCCCACAAAAATCGAACCATCAGCAGATAACCATCTTCCAAGATGAACCAAATTCATGAAATTCGAAATCTAATAAAATCACAACCCTTACTCAAAAATCAACAAAAATAAAACTTGGTCCACTAATTTTTGGCTAAGACGCATAGAATGAAAAACAGAACAATTATGAACGGAAATCAAACCCTAAAATCTAAAACGATACTTGAATGTAAACCCTAAAAATATGAAAATATGAATTAAACTAAGAAGATACCCTAATTAAAACTTGAAAGACTTCAACCTAAACCTAGAATAAAACCTAATTAAAACCCTAATTACCTAGCTCTAGTGCCGCTTCCTCCAATTTATACCTGAGCCCTCTTCAATCTCCATCGTTGAATTTGGAAACGCGTGGACGGTGCGATGCTTGATGTGCTGGCGTTTGGAGTGCGATTCAGTGCTGGCAGGCACACGAATGAAGGTGGTCAGCGATGATGGTGGTGCGTGGTTACTGCATTGTCGAAGAGAGAGAGAGAGAGGAAGATGAGGAAGATGGTGATGAAGACGATGGAGTATGGGGGGTGTATCGGGTGTTCTGGGTTTCTTAGGAACCCGAAAGAAATGAGAGAGAGGATTAATGTTGTGAGTGAGGGGGAGTTAATAGGGGTCACATGAGGCGCACGCGGGACCGAGGGTTTTTAGGATTTATTTTTCATTGGTTTTTTTCATTGGACTAAACAAACGGGCCTTTGGGATTGGGCTGGGTAAATTTGGCCCAATTCTTCATTTCCGATATTTTCAGCATTTTTTTTGCATTTTTGCCGTAATTATTCAAAACCTGCAAAACAAAATCAAATCAAATAAAAACCTAAAAATAACGATTATAACGAGCATAAAACAGGTGTAAAAGTACAGTAAAAGTAACACATTTTTGGCACGAACATTCATCGATCCCACGCGGAGTATTTGTGGCATGTTGAAGTTAGCACCTTAGAGCTGAGTTTTTGATCTTATGCAAATGCGATGGTGCAGTCACAATTGATTGCTCTACAGTAATTGTGGCAATAAATTTTGCCATACTCCCAGACCTGTTAGTTCGGATGGGCGGGTTAAATACGGATCGAGTGTATTCGTGTTCGGGTAAAATGCGGGTCAGGTGTATTTTGAGTTCGGGTAAAATGCGGGTGTATTTCGGTTTTACGGGTTTTGGATCAACCCAACGGATTTAAAGCGCCTTTTTTATGAGTTGTGTTTCTTTTTTCAAAATCAAAACTTCTGTATATTTATTAATCAAAATTGTCAGTATTTAAATGAAAAGACATAATAATTGTAGTTTCTCAAAAAGAATAATGAAAATATTCAAACTTTTTATTATAATATATGAACATCTTGTATGGGCGGACAAAGAATCAAGCGCCACTTGATTTTAAGTAGATCGACTTACGCATTGAAAGGAGATCAATAGCGGGTCTGCCATTTATGGGACAGTCCGTCTAGAGCATTTTAATTTGTAGCAATTTGACCGCTAACAACCTATTTAATAATTTAATATTTTTATTAATTAACCTACCAATGTCTAATTAGGTAAAGCTTTATTAATGGGTCAACCCCAATACAAATACGACTAGCCGTTTTCCTAATACTAGCATCATAGTTCAAGACTAATTAGAACGAAAACCAAATAAAACTGAATAAAAGAAGTACAAGATATTATCTTGCAATTATAACATCAAAAATTTAAATTAGTACAAATTAATTAATTTAAAAAATAATTAGACATTCCTTGCTACGTATCCTTAGATTTTTTCTATTTAATGTTTTCACAAAACCCTTCTTCTCTAAAATGTTTTCACAAAATCTTATTTTTGTGGGTTTCTTGGATTCAGCCACTCTACGGACAGGGATTCTGGTAGAGATAAGGTTGCACACAAAATAATTGGACATATTTGTTTAACTAAGTATATAATACTATGACTTGTGGATCTTTAATGCTTGTTTTCTTTTAAATTAATTTTTTTAAAAGATTAGATAGTTATTTCATGTAATTTTATACCCATTTTTAGTGTTTTTTTCACTTAAAAATTGTGTACAATATCATTTTCAGAGAATGGAGACAAAAAAATAAAGTTACTATTGTTTAATTTGTAAATAGATGCAATAGTTATATAATGTCTTTTTAAACTATTTGATAAAAATGACTAACCATTATTGTTAAGAGAGATAAATTAGAGAAAAACCGAAAACTATGGATATAATATTCGGGTCAAGCAGGCAGATTCGGGTTCGAGTCGGGTTTGACCCGCTAATTTGCGAGCTTTCGGGTTCAGTTTATTTCGGGTTTGGGTTGAGAAAATCGTGTTCAAAACCCAAAATTTTCGAGCGAGCTCGGGTCGGATTTTCGGGTTAGGTCATTTTTTGCTAGGTCTACATACTCCTATTCATAACCCGCCCAGTTGCAGCGTTAGCAGTTGTTGATTCTTGAGATATGGATCGAATAGTTTTCTTTGAAGATTGAGAGACGGCGTTTTAGGAGCCACGTCGTTTGTCTACAAAGGAATATATTGTTCGTACCTTGGAGAAAGACATGAGAGCCAGAGAGGTCCCATCGAACGAAAAATTTGTAAACGCAAATTTCGAGCCTAAAATAAATAGAGAAGAAATTAAGTAACAAATTAAATTTTTGTACTAATGTTGTATATATAGGTACAATGTTTGAATTGAATACAATTGAAGTGATCATCTGATTCGATCTCCTTGTAACTTGAGTAATTCAAGGGCATGACCACCTTGATCTCGATCAGTGCAGGATCAACTAAAGAACTTTGACATGGTTCTCGATTTTGATCTATGAATGGTTGATTGTTGTTTCTGAAACTTGCAAGTTTTGATCCTTCTCACTTTGTAATTGGATAATATTTGTAATCTAAACCTCTAAGTTCTGCAAATGCAGAATGTGACAAATGAAGGGGAAGGACCCTTATTTATAGACCTACTAGCCTAGGGTTAGAGTTGGCCTTTGGACCTAGGCCCATATTTTCAACAATTATTTCCTTATTTTGATAAAGAAAATTATTACTATTTTCTGCATCATCGACGACACGTAATGACTTCTAATTGACTAAATTTTAACCACGCTTAAAATTGACCAAGTGGATCTGCCAAAGTCAACATGATGCATGCCCATTTGTGATTGGTGGAATTAATATTTTTTTGGCACCATTTAATTTGTCGTTGGATTTTTATCGCCTACAGCAGGTTGGTCACTTCGAGTTAAGAGTAGAGAGGCAACTCGGATCATCAACTCTTATTGGCATGTGATTTCACGATCAGGGGGCATCCCCTTCAAAAAGAATAGGAGAACACGCATATGATATACACGTTTTATTAATCTTGATGATATGGCATGAATTCAGATGGAAATTTTCCTTATGCTATATAGATGCCCTAACGCAGTTGCTAACAGAAACAGTATTGGATAAGCAATCGTGCCATTGCCTATAATTAGTAGTTTTGGATCAAATATGTGCCCAAACTTTTAGCCTTATAAATTTTAGGTGTCTAAACTTTGTTTACATATGATATAAGTGCCTCATCTTTTTCAACAAGTAACATAGGTGTCTAGTTTTTTGCAAAAATATATTGTTAAATCAAATAATGATATTAATGTTATTTTATGGCAAGAAAATCCAAAGAAAAGAATTTCACATCAAAAAAAAAACTTCAAAAAAGAACAAGACTTCTAATTTAATTATTAATGTTGTTTTTATATTGCGAAGGGGACATATGAAGGGGCATGTTGTCAAAGATAAAAATTATAATAGTGGACGCTTTCATCGAATGTCTGAAAGTCAACGTTGATTGATGTCAACAAGTTTATCAACACATTCTTTGGGGCATTGTTGTTAGTGTTTTCTATTTTATTTTTCTAAATCTCTTAATATATTTTTTTCCATTGCAATAGAAATGTGGAAATGATCATCATTTATTTTGTTGAAGTAGAAATATGGAAAATTAGATATATACGAGAATGTGGAGAACCTTTTTTTCGCAAAATTTCAATTGGTAGATATGAGTGAAATGTGTGATGGAGGCCCCACCACCATTGACAAAGAAGAAGGTCCAGCAACTCGTTCAAGGTCCAATTCAAGCTCTAAAATACAAGCATTGATTCAAAATGTTCAAGAAGATCAAAGAGGAATACAAAGGCTAGCAAACCAGAATTTGCCTGGTTTTGTCCATGTCATTACTTAAGCCAAATCATGGCTTAAGTCATGAATTTTTGCATTTTTGGAATCCTCAAGAAGTCTACATTCAAGTCTAAGCATTGATTTCAAATCATGCACAGAAGAGGATGGGAGATCAAGGTGTTTTTCCAAACCGGCCAGATTGGGTTCCAATTTACACGATTTAATGTTTAAGCCTAGTTACCCCACTTAAACACATTCTAACCTTGATTTCTTGATTGGGGGTGGGGGTTTATATACATCCCAAAGTTACCCCCCCATGGCTGAAAACCAAATCATGATCACTTTTGCTATGCTTAAATTTTGCCTAAAAACCGGCCTCAACACAGCTTGAACCCGGTTCAGCAAACCCGAATGCATCATTAAGCTTCAGCCGGTTTTCTAAGCTTGCAAGTTGATTGGCACACCTTCCAAGACATGGCACACGTCCCAAAGCTCTGTAGGATTGGCTGCCTCCTTGGGAAGTTCTACCAATAAGGAAGAGGAAACAAGATATCTTGTCTCTCTTCTCTTATTGGCTAGCCGCAAAGAGAAGACCACTTTTCGGCTGTGCACATGGCCTTCAAACTTCATTTCAGCTTCTATTATGTCTAAGTATAAGCTTAATTGATGTATAATAAGCTTAGACATTATTTTACTTCATGATTTGAATGTAATAGTTCAGTTAAGCATGGTTGTATCTAGATTAGCACCAAACCAGATGTAATTAGTCCTTAACACCTTTCCTAGCTAGTAAGGAAACGGGGGACGTGTATGCATGCTTACTTGCTTGCTAGCTTGGCCATTTTTGCTGCATACTTAAGGCACCCCACGGCCATAGCAAGGATCCAACTCCATTTGAATGAAAGAAATCAGTTTGAGAGCTTATATTCTCTCTACTTAAACTCTTGCTTGCTTATCCTTAATTAGGCCAATTAAGGTGGTGTCCAAGTGAGTCTTAACCTTGATTAAGTGGTGATTCTGTATCTTAATCAAGATTAAGGGCTTCAAGGGACGGTCATGGGAAAATAGTCACTGACAGTTCTAAAATAACTGAGATTATGACCTAGTTTGGGACAGAATCGGGCCAAACCCCGAACACAGAAAATGTAGGGGACAACTTAAGGTTTTGGGATCAACCTAAAACACTGAATTTGGAGGCCAGAAACAAGAGTTATGGCTGCTAAATGTCGCACCCAGAATCTGGCTAATTGACCCTTAACTATTAAGGATGGATTGAACAAAAAAAGTTAGAGAAATGTTATAAAAAAGAATTTGGGAGGACCAAAGATGTCCTAAATTAAATGTGGACTTATTGTGGACTATACATGCGCCAGGTGCGGACCAGGGAACCTATTGTTAAGTAACCGAACCCGTAAACTGTACGGTAACTAGGTAACAATCATGCCCTAACCTTTCCCTGTGTGGCTCAACTGCGAATGTTTTGGAACGTGAGTAAGAATTTCTGGTTTTACATAAACTTTCATTGCATTTCTGTGGGAAAGGTGCTTGAAATCGAATGAACTTATTGTGCTATGTTTACTCCAATAAGGAGTAAGAACCTGTTAACTAAAAAGGATTGAATGGGGCGAGTTTCATGTATTTGAATGAGTTAAAGGCCATAGCCTTCCCCAGGTAATAAGTGCATGCATGTGAGCGGCCACATGGTCGGTTCAGACGTGGGCCAGGTTATCGGTCACCACCTGTGTTGGTGGTAGGCCAGGAGTAGTTAAGCGGTAACCGCTTGAGTAGCGGTAGGCCAGGAATGAATTAAGCGGCTGCGCTGCGACAAGCGCATGCCATGAGACCCACTGGGGTCGCTCCCCCAAAACCGAATTGAAACTGGTGCATGTTGAACTGAACTGTGGAAGTATGATTCTGAAAAGATAAGGAAGGAAGTGTGATAACGGCTTGTGTGCTTGAAAGATGTTTTGTTGTCCCTTCCCCTTAAAATGCTTTCAAAAGGAATTTGTGTGCGTGTTTGACTGTTTGGGGTGCTTGTTACTGAGTTTATCTCACGTTTATAAAATATTTTGTTTTCAGGTGATATGAGTAGGACAGGGGCTGGGCGTGTCAAATTAGTGTGAGACACGAATGCTGCAAGACTATAAGTTAGGGTTGGATGGTGATAAACAGTAGTTATTACTAGTTGTTATTTTTGGATTTGGTTGGATGTAATCTTCTTTGTATCAAAGATTTTCCATTTTGTTTGTTTTATAAGACTCGGTATCTAGCTTGGTATTTCCAAGAAGGAGATACGGCGATAACACCCCACTAGGTTGACCCGCTGCCTTTAAGGCTGCTTCGCCTTAAACATGGAACTAGAAATCCGAGGGTGTTACAAAGTGGTATCAGAGCCAGGTTTCGATCCTGGGACCTGTGGGTTATGGGCCCACCACGCTTTCGTTTAAGGCCATGGTCGTAACACTGAATCAGAGGAAAAGGATATTGAGGAGGAGTTTGAGGCTAGATATGAACTAATGGATGGGGAGCCTAGGGAGGAGTATAGCGATGAGGAAGACCCAGAAGAGGACCCCGAGGAAGACCTAATGGAGGAAGAAGAACCAACAGAAGATCCCGAGGAAGACCCTGCAGAAGAGGGAGAACCTGAAGAGGACCCTGAGGGAGGCTCTGAGGTGAGCGGAGGACAATTAATGGGAAATGAAGACATGGTGGAGGATCAGGAAGGTGTACAAGGGGATTGCACTAGACAGGACGAGCAACACAGGGATTCGAAAGGCATGGGAGAAGAAGTGAATTCCTTAGGGAGTAGGGCTAAGCGTGAAATCGGGATGACCCGCTGGGAGCGGGGTAGGTGTGGCCGAATGTGTAGGGGTGCCTGTCCATTGGACGCACCTGACCATTAAAAGTTGGAAGCATTTAGGGAGCCGTTCTTTTTCTTTTCTAGAGGAAGTGTTAGTAGTGTTGTCTTGGTTTGTTATTAAGCCACTGTGGCTATTAGAATTATGATTTGAATGTAATGAAAGTGCTTATATAAAACTCTTATAAAATTGAAAATTTTGTTCAATAAAATCGTCTAGGTTATTTAAATCCCCGTGTAATTAGTTGTGAAAGATGTGAATTATATAAACATGATGCCTGTGTGATATGAGACACCTGAATATATGATGTGACGGATGTGTCTTGAATGTGATGGTATGCTATGAACGAACTTCTGTGAAATATTATATGATGCACTGGCATGTACTGTGTTCCTAGAAATTAGTAGAATGTAGGACATGAACTATTAGGAAAGGAACTAAAACCTAAGTTATTTTCTCGAACAGGATGGCGAAAAACAACCACAACGATGAGTCCCGAACGGGACCTAACCCAACAACAAGGGTCCCTGTGGACCCGGACGTCCCCATGACTGCCTTTAGAGAGCGGCTGGAGACCCTGCGCCCTCAGAATGGGAATGGATCTCACAGCCACATCGGTGAGACCAACCCACCGTCGGGAGCAGAACTCACTAACTTGTTGCTGTTAGAAATGCTGCAAAAGCAAGGGGAGCAACTACGGCTCCAGAATGAGCAAATCCAAAGATTAATGGATGTTAAAGAGAAGAGAGTGGAAGAGGACAACTCGTACATGTTCAAATGTTTCGCTAGCCATCACCCACCCGTTTATGATGGCACCCCCGACCCCAAAACCTTCGAAGACTGGATTAGGGGGATGGAGAAGTTATTTGATGCACTTCAGTGCCCAGAGGACTGGAAGCTAGGATTCGCAGTGTTTTACCTAAAAGACAAGGCCGACCTTTGGTGGGGTATGGTGAGGGAGAGACAAAACGAACCTGGGTTTGGATGGGGTAAGTTCAAGGAATCCAAAAGGCTAAGGAGAACGAGTTTATGCAACTGCAACAAGGGACCATGAGCGTTCTCGAGTATGCCTCCAAGTTTATGGAGTTGTCACGTTTTGCCCCAGCCTTCGTAGCTGACGAAAAGCTGAAGATGAATAGATTTGAGGCCGGGCTGAATCCAACCATTAAGGAGAGAATGTCGGTGCGGCAGTATGCCTCCTACGTTGACCGCACGTTGACCTGTATGACACTGCGATCAACGTAGAAAGAGCAATGAAGGAGCGCAGTCATTACTTCAATTAACGAAGGGGTACCAAGAGGAAGGGAGATAATCGGGGAACCTTCCAGACGCAGGAGCAAAGTCGTAGACCCGTTGGGGGACAACACTTGGGTAGTCTAAACCGAGGGGCCCAATATCCCAACACCCGACCCAAGGTGACCTGCAATGCTTGCGGGAAACCGCGTCATTTTGCCAGGGAATGTCGAACTGTAAAGAGGTGCTTCCGCTGTGGGAGCCACCTACACCAAGTGCGAGACTGTCCACTCCCTTCACCCCCTCCCGGGCAAGGACAAGGGCGGAGTCAAGGGCAGGGACAGAACCAAGGGCAGGGGCAGGGGCCCCAGTCGTCATACCAGAGCAGGGGAGGGCAGGCGGGCCACCCCAGTATGCAGCATCGAGTACCCCAATCGGCTCAGTCTCGACCCTCCAACCCACCTCCCCAGGAGGGTGGAGGTCGAGTTTGTGTGATTCGTAAGGAAGAAGCCGAGAATGTTCCGAATGTGGTGACGGGTACATTTTCTTTCTTAACTCAGTCTGTAGAAGTTTTATTTGATTCGGGCGCCACGCATTCCTTTATTTCTGCTAAACTAGTTGAGATCGTGAAACTAAACCCTACTAAAAATCCTCCCTACTGTATGTGATGCTCCCTGATGAGCAAACTATGTCGTGCGAGGAGCTATATGAGGGTCATCCTATGAAAATGCATGAATGTGAATTCCCAGCAAACCTGTATAAGTTTGAGTTGACGGACTTTGGGATTATCTTGGGAATGGATTGGCTTTTTAGGTATCAAGCTCAAATAGACTGTTCTAAACAAAAGATCACCCTAAGAGGGCCTAATAGAGAAACGGTACTACATAGGAGCCAGAGGCCCAGAATAGGAATAAAGTTAATGTCAGCGTTAAGAGCTCACAAGCTGTTCGGCAAGGGATGTGAAGGGTTCCTGTGTCACGCAGTCAAAACCGAGAGTGCGGGCCTTTCCTTAGAAGACATCCCTGTAGTGAGGGAATTCCCAGACGTATTCCCCGATGAAATTCCTAGAATGCCACCTCTTAGAGAGGTGGAGTTTTGTATAGACCTGACCTCCGGAGCCACCCCTATTTCCAAGGCGCCTTATCGGATGGCGCCAGCTGAGCTTAAGGAATTGAAGTTATAGTTGGAGGAACTTCTAGAGAAGGATTACGTCCGCCCCAGTACGCCTCCATGGGGAGCCCCAGTCTTATTTGTGAAGAAGAAGGATTGGACCTTGAGGTTGTGTATAAACTACCAGGAGTTAAATAAGATAACGGTTAAGAACCGTTATCCCCTGCCCAGAATAAACAACTTATTTGACCAACTTCTGGGCGTGGGAACCTTTTCCAAAATTGACCTTCGATTGGGGTACCATCAACTCCGAATCAAGGATGAGGATATACCCAAAACGGCACTTCGTACCTGATACGGCCACTATGAGTTCGTAGTGATGTCGTTCGGCCTCACCAATGCACCAGCGGCGTTTATGGACCTTATGAACAGGGTCTTTAAACCCTACCTGGATAAATTTGTGGTGGTCTTTGTTGACGACATTCTAATCTATTCAAGAACTCCGGATGAGCACACTCACCACCTACAAATAGTCCTGGAAGTGTTACGAAGAAACGAGTTGTATGCCAAATTCTCGAAGTATGAGTTTTGGTTAGAAAAGGCCGCTTTCTTAGGTCATGTAATTTCTAGCGAGGGAGTATCGGTGGACCCTCAAAAGATTGAAGCGGTTACAAACTGGCCCAGACCTAAGAACCCTACGGAAGTAAGAAGTTTTCTGGGTTTAGCGGGGTATTATCGTCGATTTGTACAAAACTTTTCGAAGATCGCCACCTCGCTTACCAATTTGACTAGAAAGATCACCAAGTATGAGTGGACGGAAAAGTGTGAGGAAGCTTTTCAGGAGCTAAAGAAGCGACTCACGAGTGCGCCGACACTAGCCCTACCTACTGTGGATCAGGATTTTGAGGTGTATAGCGATGCCTCCAAGAATGGATTGGTGTGTTTATTAATGCAAGATGGTCGTGTTATAGCGTATGCCTCGCGACAATTGAACACACATGAGTGGAGTTACCCGACCCATGATTTAGAATTAGCAGCGGTGGTATTCGCTCTCAAAATCTGGAGACATTACTTGTATGGTGTTCGCTGTGAGGTGTTTACCGACCATCAAAGTCTGAAGTATCTATTCTCACAAAAGGATTTGAATCCGAGGCAGACTAGGTGGCTCGAATTCCTAGAAGACTATGACATCCATTTCCAGTACCACCCAGGAAAGGCCAACGTAGTGGCGGATGCAGTGAGTCGTAGGCCGTATCCGACATTGAGTGGATTAATAGCGCTTCCGGATTATCTGTGTAAGGAATTTGGGAGGTTAGAGCTTAATGTAGTTACCCCAGGGGCTAAACCTATGCTTTACACCCTGGAGGTACAACCTGCCCTCATAGAAGAAATCCGAACGGCGTAGGCCACTGACCCGCAACTCGAGCAAATAAGAGATGAGATATTGGTAGGAAAAGTACCTGGGTTCGTAATCCATGAGGATGATACCACCAAACTCCACAATCGGGTGTGCGTTCCAGCCGTGGTGGAGTTGAAAAGAAAATCCTGGATGAGGGGCACAATACTCCACACTCGGTACACCCTGGGGGTAATAAGCTGTATAAGGACCTGAAGCAGACGTTCTGGTGGAGTAATATGAAGCGGGAAGTAGCTGATTAGGTGGCAAGGTGCCTGACCTGCCAACGAGTGAAGATAGAATATCAGCGATCAACAGGACTTTTACAGCCGCTGGATGTCCCTAAGTGGAAATGGGACTCCATATCTAAGGATTTTATCATAGGTTTGTTGTTGACTCAACGAAAACATAATGCGATTGGGGTCATAGTGGATAGACTAACAAAGTCAGCGCATTTTGTTGCCATACGAAACACATGGACCTTGGATCAACTGGCTCGAGCATACATCGAGGAGATAGTGCGACTGTATGCGGTACCTAGTTCCATATCAAATCGAGATACCCGATTCCAATCGGGATTCTGGCAGGAACTACAGGAAGCATTCGGAACGTTGCTACGCTTTAGTACTGCGTTTCACCCCGCAACCGATGGCCAGACGGAACGTACCATCCAAACCTTGGAGGATATGCTGCATACTTGCGTTTTAGACTTTAAGGGGGCGTGGGACGAACAACTGGCCCTGATCGAATTCTCTTACAACAATAGTTACCACGCGAGCATTGGTGTGGCCCCGTACGAGGCTTTGTATGGGAGAAAGTGCAGAACCCCGCTCTGTTGGCAGGAGATTGACGAGGCCTTAACTATAGGACCAGAGCTAATCCAAGCCACTACGAACAAAATAAAGTTAATTCAAGAACGAATGAGGGCTGCCCAGAGACGCCAGAAAAGTCATGCTGATCAGAGGCGTAGACCCCTTAAATTCCAGGTTGGGGATCAGGTATTTCTTCGAGTTTCTCCAATCAAGGGTGTGGCAAGATTTGAGAAGGCGGGGAAGCTTAACCCGAGGTACATCGAACCGTATCTAGTTGTACAAAGGATTGGAGAGGTAGCCTACCGACTAGAGCTACCGACTGAACTCCAGAGGGTACATGATGTGTTCCACGTGTCGCAGTTGCGCAAATATATCCTAGACCCCTCGCATGTCATTGAACCCGGCCCTATACAGCTTTAGGAAGACTTATCATATGAGGAACAACCTGTGTCGAATCCTGGATTGAAGGGAAAAGCATCTTCAGTAAAAGACGGTGCCTATGGTGAAGGGCCTTTGGGCCAACCATGAGACGTCAGAAACCACCTGGGAGTCGGAGCAGGAGATGCGAGACAACTACCCCCATTTGTTTCTATGATCAGATGTGTAGTGGTTTCAGGGACGAACCCTTCTAAGTGGAGTGAAATGCAAAACCCTGAGAATTCTGAGTCGGTCGGAAAGTCAGATTGATGGTGTCAGGGTGTCACAACCCAGTGAGGTTTCGTGGACAAAACCTATCTAAGTAAGGTAGTATGTAAAACCTCGAAAAATTCGTTGTGGAGAATCAAGGGCAGGATGGACCGACCTGGACCCGGGTCATGTCAAGGGAGTTTTGAATAACTATTTCGCTCCAGAAAAAAAAAAAACTTTGGATTGACTCTTTTATGTTTTGATTTAGGTTAGTTTCAGTCAAACAACATTTTCTTTTTAGTACGTTATTTTCTATCATAAACATCGCTATTTTCGGACCAACCTTTCGTGATTTTTCATAGTTTTTTGAAAAAAAAAAGTATTTTTGGACCGATCATGCATTTCTGGACCCACCCCCTCCTTCCCCCCTCTTGGCCGTGTATATAAAAAAAATAATAATTAACCTACTCCTAGAAGGGGTAGAGCTCCCCACTCACCCCACTTCCCTCCTTCCCTCTTAAATTCAAAAAAAAATTTAACCTAAACTATCCACACCCACTCTCCCCATCTCACGCCTCACTCTCTCTCACGGCTCCCTTTCCACATCCTCTCTCTCTCTTTCTTCCTCCACCCTAGAACCACCATCACATACACCAAGCAACCACCAAGCCACTGCCATCTCTTTTGCTTTCAAAACAAAGGAAAAGGAGGAGAAGATAGAGCATCTTTCTCGGCATTAAATGTGATTCCCATCGAATTGAAATCGAAATTGATCCAAGGTATTTTGCCACGATGTTTTTAATATCGTTTTAATTTTAATTTTCGTAAAGAAGGGGTTCTTTTGGCATGATTGGGTCTGGGTAAGGTTTTAATGATGTTGTTGAGAATGGATAAATTTTTGGTGCACCAATACTGGGAAAAAACAGTGCATAAGATGGAGGAGAAAAAAAAAACTTAGATTTATCCCTGTTTTACCCTGACTTTGAAAGTTTGTGGGAATTAATATATTTGTTTACAAATTCTGAAATTTTTATGGTAGATGGATTGCAATGTGAAAATTACTTGGGTTTTTGAATCAAGTGAATCGGAGTTAAAATGAGGAACTTATGGCTGAAATACCGAACCCTGTAAAAATCAAGACTGTTGGCGTTAGTTTCGATTTTTTTGAAGTTTTGACCTAGTTACTGTTCGATTTGGCAAACACTCTAAACATGAAAGTTGTAGTAAAAAAAATTATCTTTCCAAGTTGGGGAAGAGGTTGATTTTTAGAAATAGTGAGAAAAAGTTATGGATTTCGGAAGTGAGGTTAAAAACCTGGGCAAAAACTGGGAAGCTGAAATTAGGACTGTTACAACCACGGATTTGGGAACATTCCCTAGGTCAGAATTGGTTGCTACAAATCATGAAATTTATTGGGTGTGAACTTCTGGATGTAACGAAAATTCCCGTTTCAGAATCGGACCATTTCAAGCAGCATAGCCCAAGATGCAATAAATTCTTCAAGGGACGGTCATGGGAAAATAGTCACTGACAGTTCTGAAATAATTGAGATTATTACCTAGTTCGGGACAGAATCAGGCCAAACCCCGAACACAGAAAATGTAGGGGACAACTTGAGGTTTTGGGATCGACATAGAACACTGAGTTTGGACACTGGAAACAAAAGTTATGGCTGCTGAAGGTCGCACCCAGAATCTGGCTAATTGACCCTTAACTAGGGTTAAGGATGGTTTGAACAAAAAAAGTTAGAGAAATGTTATAAAAAAAATTTGTGAGGACCAAAGATGTCCTAAATTAAATGTGGACTTATTGTGGACTATACATGGGCCAGGTGTGGACTAGGGAACCTATTGTTAAGTAACCAAGCCCATAAACTGTACGGTAACCAAGTAACAATCATGTCCTAACCTTTCCCTGTGTGGCTCAACTGCGAATGTTTTGGAACGTGAGTAAGAATTTCTGGTTTTACATAAAATTTCATTGCGTTGCTGTGGGAAAGGTGCTTGAAATCGAATGAACTGATTGTGCTATGTTGACTCCAGTAAGGAGTAAGAACCTGTTAACTAAAAAGGAATGAATGAGGCGGGTTTCATGTGTTTGAATGAGTTGAAGGCCATAGGCTTCCCCGGGTAATAAGTGCATGCATGTGAGCAGCCACGTGCTCGGTTGAGACGTGGGCCAGGTTATCGGTAACCACCTGTGTTGGTGGTAGATCAGGAGCAGTTAAGCGGTAACCGCTTGAGTAGCGGTAGGCCAGGAATGACTTCAGCGACTGCTCTGCGACAAGCGCATGCCATGAGACCCACCGGGTCGCTCCCCCAAAACTGAATTGAAACTGATGCATGTTGAACTGAACTGTGGAAGTGTGATTGTGAAAAGATAAGGAAGGAAATGTTATAACGGCTTGTGTGCTTGAAAGATGTTTTGCTATCCCTTCCCCTTAAAATGTTTTCAAAAGGAATTTGTGTGCGTGTTTTACTGTTAGAGGTGTTTGTTACTGAGTTTATCTCACGTTTATAAAATGTTTTGTTTTTAGGCGATATGAGTAGGCCAGGGGCTGGGGATGTCAAATTAGTGTGAGGCACGAATGCTGCCAGACTATAAGTTAGGGTTGGATGGTGATGAACAGTAGTTATTACTAGTTGTTATTTTTGGATTTGGTTGGATGTAATTTTCTTTGTATCAAAGATTTTCCCTTTTGTTTGTCTTATAAGGCTCGGTATCTAGCCTGGTATTTTCAAGAAGGAGATACGGCGGTAATACCCCGCTAGGTTGACCCACTGCCTTTAAGGCTGCTTCGCCTTAAACATGGAACTAGAAATTCGGGGGTGTTACATACCCGATCCGAAATTTTCTATAAAATTGCTTATGTTTGCATGACAAGCGTATTGGACCAAAAATCGGTTGACCCGAACGCGACCCGGACCAAACTTCAACCGACCAAAACCGATCCGATCCAGAATGTCACTTAACCCGAAATATGATCTGATCCAAACTTAACTCGACTCGTATTCGAACCGAATAACCCGTTTGCAAGGTTTACTTGTGATAAATAACTATCAAAACCTAAAAAGTTGCCAAAACTGATACAATATGTGGAAAAAAATAGCTAAAAAATAAAAAAAAAAGAAACAGAGCCATGAGTAAACTCAAGTTGAACAAGAACAACGCTCTAAAAGTACACTATTAACTTATTACCATTCTCAAGACTACGGGCCTGTTCTTTTCGTGGGTAAATTAGATGGGTAAAAGGGTGAAGTAGATTGAACAAGGTTAAGGTGGGTTGAGGTGGATTGAAATTGGTATTTTTTTTTGAGGTGGGTTGAAGTAGGTTGAAATGAGTTGATATATGTTGAAATGGGTTGAAGTTGGTATATTTTTTATGTGGTGGGTTGAAGTGGGTTAAAATAATGTGAATGTAAATAATGTATGATAATTTATGAAGTTGTCAAAATGTTGTCGAATTTTTGTTTTTTATTTTTTATTTTTTATATTATATATATATTTTTTATGTTTTAATTTTTAATTTTTAATTTTTAATTTTTAATTTTGTAATTTTTTAACTTTATTTTTTATTTTGTAATTTTTCAATTTTGTAATTTTTAATTTTATTTTTAAATTTTTTTAAATTTTTTTGTATTTTTGTATTTTTATTTTTAATTTTATATTTTTAATTTTTTATATTTCATTTTTTATATTTTTATTTTTTATATTTTTTATATTTTATATTTTATATTTTATATTTTATTTTTTTATTTTATATTTTATATTTTTTATTTTTCTTTCTTATTTCTTATTGTTAATTTTTTATTTTTTTATTTTTTTATTTTTAATTTTTAATTTTTTTAATTTTTTAATTTTAATTTTTAATTTTTAAAGTTTTTATTTTTTATTTTTATTTTTTATTTTTTATTTTTTTATTTTTTATTTTTTTATTTCATTTTTAGGTTTTGTATTTAATTTTATTTTTTATTTTTTATATTTCATGTTTTTTTTTGAATTTTTTATCTTTTTAGTTTTATTTCAAACAAAAGCTACGGAAAATTTCAAAAAAATAAAAAATAAAAAATACTAAATAAAAAAATAAAAAATACTAAATAAAAAAGTAAAAAAAATAAAAAAATAAGAAATAAAAAAAATAAATTAAAAATTAAAAAATTAAAAAATTAAAAATAAAACTAAAAATAAAATTAAAAATTACTAAATAATAAATAAATAAATAAAAAAATAAACAATAAGAAATAAGAAATAAAAAAAATAAGAAAAATAAAAAAATAAAACAATAATAAAAAATAAATAAAATAAATAAAAAAATACTAAATACTAAATACTAAATAAAGAAATAAGAAAATAAACAATAAGAAATAAGAAATAAGAAATATAACAATAAAAAATATAACAATAAAAAATTAAAAATTAAAAATTTGAAAAAGAAAAAAGAAAAAAGAAATAAAAAATTAAAACTTAAAAAATTAAAAAAATTAAAAATTAAAAATTAAAAATTTAAAAATTTAAAAAGTAAACACAAAAAATTAAATATTAAAAATTTAAAATTTAAAAATAAAAAACTAAAAAAATAGAAAAATAGAAAAGTAAAACAATTCCAAAGTATGATAATTTTACAAAAAAGTAGTACAGTGAACTTTTTGGTGCAAGAATAATTAAATCCGACATGATGCTTTACAAATTATTAAAATTATGAAAGGGTGGGTTGAAGTTGGTTGAATTAAATTGAAGTAGGTTGAGGTGGGCTGAAGTTGGTATATTTTTTTAAAATGGATTAAGGTATGCTAAAATAGGCTAAAATAAATTAAAGTAAATTGAGATTGATAAATTATAATTGACCAACAAAAAGAACAGATCCTATTGTGGTCGACCAAAAAATTATACTACCCATTTTCTCTCCGTGTTAGGGTGTTACTGGTCAAAGAGGATAAAGGAGCTACGTCCTCCCTAGAAGCAGGGGAGACTGGCGAGCCAAACATGGAGCTTGCGTTGCACAACTGTTCGTCAATGTTCGTCTCATTCTCCAGAGGTTAGCCGGGTTCTCCAACATTCTCGTCTCCCTCCCTTGCCAACTGCTGATTCTTTTCCTAGATTGGTGCTCTTGCTGGCGTGATTCTAAACCTCCGCTCCCTTTTTTTTTTTTGAATTTATTTGTTTTTCTATCATGTGTTGTATAGTTTGGTTGTCACTGGCATTGTCGATTCTCAGATACGTAAAATAGATCAAATTTAAGATTATGGGGGGCCTGTTGATTCATCTGTTTAAAAATTTAGATGGGCTTGACCATTGTTGGACAGTTGGTATTGTCTTACCCACTAATCCGTAGTTGCTGTAGTATAGAACGAAGGAGTTTGCTCTTCTGAACAGTCCAATGGTGAGAGTAGAGGGTACTCAGCCCTGACCCTGTTGCTTTTCCAAAACATTTAGAGTCTTGTTGATAAAATAGAAACAATAGTTGAATCAGTACAAAATCAACACTCTGAGGGTAGAGACTAGAGGAGAGGAAGACATGAGGGAAAGAGAGGCCACTTAACTCACCTTGATTCTTTTTTTTGTTTTTTTGAGAAATTAAATGGAGGGGAAGGGAAGAGAACTTACCCCATTCACCCCAATGGCCTCAATTTTTGTTCACTCTTAAATTGGGGGTGAATGAAGGGCTAGAGTTTGTTTGTTTTTTTTTTTTTTTCAAATGAGTTCACCCCCAGCTGTACGTTCCATTTACTGAGATATGCAATGAAGGTGTAAATAAATTACTTGGTGCCTCTTGGCTTCAGATCCCATAAAAGCAGGACTCAGACTAAGAGAAGGAGGAGTAGTTGGTGGTGCCTCTTTCCTTCCATTTCCTTTCCCTCTATGAACCACCTTCCTTTCCCCTCCATGATACATTCGAGACCCCATGAATATACCTATTATTTTCACAGAATAGCTGAGCAATGTGTTATTTTACCTGACCTGGCACAACTGCCAAATATGGATAGTTGCCCAAGCAGTGGACTTTGCTATGTTTCAACAGATTTTGTGGGCTTTTAGCCTACTTGGAGCATTTACATATCGTAAAGATGTGACATTGTCATGTTTTAGAGACAACTACCTTGTGAGGAAATGAAAGAGTCTGATTAACCTTGATACTTTGGGCTCATATGTTGTAAGTATGAAGCCTTACCACAGCTTGAAGGATTGAACGAGACTATTGGGAAGGCATAAGGGATCAGTGGACTGAACTTTTTTGGTAAGATCCAAGAAGTGAAGTTCTGATAAAAGTTAAAACTGGGAAGAAGCTGCATATATTGTTTTCAATAACCTCTATTTTCTACTGATACAAGTTACTGTCTTTCCTTTGAGCACAAATAGGATATGGGTCCTTTTATTTTTCATAAACGAACATGGAAACATTGTCCAAATCCAAACATATTATGGCCGAAAATCTGCGTCGTATTTGAATTCCTTCAGTGCTGAAGTAATCTGATTGCTTCTTTACATCCAAGTGCATTGACACCCATCTCTAAACATAGATTTTGCTCTGTTAATTTGTAACAAATGGGAAGATATTCATACTGCTGAGTAGTTGTAAATGCAAAAGGTGGAGCATGGTCTACATATTTTCTCAGCACAGATACCTAGAAACCCAAGTCTGATTCCATACCTTCCACCTCAGTACGGTGATTGGGGGGAGAGGGTCAGATGACTCAGATATTAGTAGTATTGCGTCTGAATCATAAAAAAGGCAATTTCCATAGGCCACTAGATTAAAAACCTTTAACAGCTCCAACACCGCAAAGAATGGTCGAGGGTAGTTTCAGGCGTTTTGATAAGACCTAAATATTATTCAAGCTGAAAATTTGCCATGATAACCTTTGCAAGCTGTCTGAAAAATGGATGAAGATATCCAGAGAATGCACTCTCTGAAAATGTCGTTCATTGTTCATCTTTTCAATTTGGCCTGTCTACTACTCTTGATGGTTAGGGTCAAGGCTCTGCGATTACTGCTGGATGATGGGTAATGTCCAACCAATGCTTTTGGATGCAAACTATGTTTATTCAATTGTCTCTTCAAACTCACATGACAGTAGTTTGGATAGGTGGCATTCTCAGAATCACAGAGAATGCTACTGTGGTGATTTGATGATAACACCTCCCCATAAAAAAAGGTCAAAAAAAGGAAAAGAAAAATTATAGCAGTCATTGCCCTTTTTTTTTTTGGGTTTTGAGACCAATAGTAGTCACAACTTTCAGTTGCCCATTCATGTATATTAGCACATGGACCGGCATTTGGTTTGTTTACGAAATTGATTTAAAGGTTATATTTCTGGAAATCTCACATGAGAACGCTAGAAGTCCATCACCCCTCTTTTCTCTCTTTTCTGGTGGGAGAGGCGTGGAGGGAGGGGGGATCGTGGGGAGGAAGCTACAATGAGCACACTAATTGATTACGCGCTTAGATGATGCATCTACGGATTGCATTGCTTTTGTTCTTCCAGGAATCTGCAAATACCAAGAGAATAGGGGGCAAGAATACATGCATAATGTAATCACAAACTATGGACTCTTCTCAGACATCAAATATTGGCATTACATAATGAGTCTTCATAGCGCTAATAGTGTCTGCAACCTGCTTATGTACACCATATATTATCTTGCTGCTTATGCATTATCTTTTCGACGGAAAGTAGAATATATTTTCCTTTAGCATTTTGATCAGCTTAGTGTGTGATTTTTATTATTTTAACGTGATGAAGTTACTAGGGTTCAATGTATCAAAGGTGCTGGCATACAGAAGGAAAGTTTTCAGAATATCGTCAATGCTGCCAGAAACAGTTGTATCTGTGGCAGTGGCAGCTACCGTTGTTGGTGCAGCGGCCACTATTCTTGTAAAAAGAGCTCAGGAATCTGAAAAAGGGTATGTGTCGACTAGTAATATTCAATCATTTACGTTATTATGTTTGAAAATCATACCTGTACTAGAAGAAAGATCTTACTTTCAGGAGGATCCTTTGGCTGGCCTCAGTATAGGGAGCTTTCAAGCAGTTCTGAGTTTGAGGAAGAAAAATATTCCCTTTTGGATGTTAATCTTGAAATCTGCACCTTGTCTGAGAGATAACATGCTGTGTGTATCTATTACATTTGGTTTATGTTTTCTGATGCTGGAGTTTCAAAATGAAGATGGATTGGAGAGGATAATGGTTAGCTGTTCTTGTAGGATTTTCCCCTATCTGATTTCCTGGAATAACATAATATGATTTCAGTACGAATCAACTCGAAGTTGAAACCGGCCAGACTACACCAACCTAGGTTTCCTGTATCAGTAAATGTTATGCAAACAAAGCTTAATGACCTGAGTTAAGATGGGTCAACCAGGTATGATAATTCATTGTCCATCTAGCCTATACTTGAAATGTTGCAAAATGAAATGTTAATTGAACCAAGCATCATGAGACTCGAATCCATCTTGCCAAGGCATAGTGTGACTCGTTCTGACCAGATTTAGTTGACTGGACAGAGTCTTTTTCACTGAACCATTTACAAGGTCTATGAGGATTTAGGAATAGTATGGTGCTGTTATGATCCCAACAGCTATTGCCAAAATTAAACAGTTTATTATTATTATTTTTTAATAGCATAAAAATTGTAGTTGTTACTATTAGCTGCTGGAAAACTTCTTATGCCTCACAAGAAGTCACGAGTCTCCTTCATTTCGGCCTGTTGAAAGTTCGATAAACTATGCCTATGCGTGATTGTGGCGGGGGTCTGGTCAAAGTATCACTAGCTATGAAGGTAGTCCAGTGGATTATTGCTACGGTCAATCTAATTTAAAGTTAACCAGGCTTTACACAAGTTAATGGGTCTATGTTTTGGAACTATGGAGCAAAGACTTTGATTTGTGTCAAATGAAGTTTAGGTTGTTTATGTGTTTTGCTACTGCATCACAGTGATCCAAGCTATTTTCTGAAGCTGGATAGATTGCTTACAGTGTGACAGCCATCATTCATGTACATACAAAATTCCCACTGGGGATTTCTTATGAACCTTTTAGCCCTGATTTATTTTATTATTTGTTTTCTATTGTCCTAATACCATGCGTTTCAATATAGTATTCATTTTGAGATGCAACTGAAGAAGCTTCTTGTAACTAATGAAGCCAGACTCCCGTAAAAGTATGTGAAGACTGTGGTGGTTCCGGCATTTGCCCAGAGTGCAAAGGGGAGGGCTTTGTGGTTCAGAAATTGCCTGAGGAAAATGCTGAGAGGGCTCGAATGACGTCTACAAACACAGCTACTCGTTTTACATCAGGGTGAACATTTTCTTCTGAGTATCTAACGTGCACTCTGTTCTTTTTGTAGTTGTGTGCTTCTCTCTCATGCTGAATGCTTTCATGGATGGTATTTAAACAGGCTACCTAGAAAATGGAGCTATTGTTCAAAATGCTCGTCTGCACGATCTTGTAGCACCTGTGGTGGGACTGGAAGGTTGAATTCCTAGCGATCTCTTCTTGTGTCTCCTGTGTTTGTAATAATCTCTGTGTTTATGAGCTATCTTATTTAAATTGGCATAACCCGTAAAATTCTTTACTCAGATGTCCACAGCAATTGACTCACTTGCCTGTGTGCCTGAGAAGCTTGTATTTTTATCCCATGTGTGACATTCATTTGTTAGTTGATGTGCGCAAAATTGTCTCTGTCCCGGGGGGGGGGGGGGATTCATCCCATCATCGGAGCCTTTTAGAAATGGGCTATGTTGAAATAGGACAATTGTAAGACATGTAAACCTAGATATATGAGACAGCTCAACAGAACCACTGATGCATGAGCCGAGTGTTGGACTTAATTAAAGCTGAATGATTATGGGAAGGATTCTGGGTGTCTTGGGGTCTTCATTCTTCCTGTTTTGAGGGAGAGGTTGGTGTACGATCTATGAACATTTCCTTGCTAGTGTGGTTTTTTTCTACTGAGGACTCATAAATGCAAGACCTGTACGACCTAAGAAGCATTGATATGGATATGAGACACGTAAAATATGATCTTAGCACATAGCCACGAGGTTTTCCAAAGAGTGACGATGCCATACACATAATGAGCGTGCATTAATGGAAAAAATATTTGTCTAACGAATTGTGTTTAATTATTCATTCTACTTTTTTAGCATTGCAGAATGGAGGGGGTCATGTTTAAATTGTTAACAATAACAAATTATGCATAATACATGTTCTATGACAATAGGTAACCCCAATTTTTTAGAGTCACCTTTCTACCTGACTTGTTTGGGAGCATCCATGCAGGTCGGAGAGTAGTGAACAATGTGCTTGAAATCATGAAGAGTCTTCTTGCTTCTTAGAGTGCAAGTTTAATTAGAATAATTGATACTGAGTATGGTAGTCAAGTTCAGCTGAAATCTATTGTTCAAGAGCTTCTGGGGAGGAAGGTTCGTGCTCTGCGAGCAGTCAAGCTGAGATGACTTTCAAAGGAGTTCTAGCGAATGGTTCTGGAATGCGCTTTGCAGGAATGCCTTTCTCACATTCTTATCTCAGCGTCCTTGTTATACAGTCAAAACACCACTCTTAATCAATAAGTGGGAATTTCGTTTTATGCGCTACTTACCGGCTGCTTTGCCTGTCAAGATAAATGCTAATACAGCAGGTAATTCACCTGTGGAGGAAGGAGTGGAAAATTCTTCGACAAGCACCAAGACATTGACTTGCTGTCCATAGTCAATCTCTTTGTCTATGGATCAAGTACATTCGAGTAGAAAGATAAGTGAGGGACATGTGTTGGTAAATATCAAAGTTCGACAATTTCTAATTTTATTTCTGCTATAACTATATGATGTATCTCTCAAGGGTTAAACTTAACTCAATTCAAGAGTGAAAGCTAAAACCAAGAAAGATTACAATCAAGGGCAATCCAAAGAAAGAAACACGTTATAAGCTAGGTGTGAATTAGCTAAGACATATAGATGGAATGGATTTAGAATCAAGGGATTTTAAATGGAAAAGGAAAGAAAATGATAGAAACTAAATTAATTCTTGGATACAGATTCACCACTTAAGACTAATATAGTGAAAACTAAGCATGTTTAAGGATATAGAAACACCACCATGAATAAGTTTGGGGCCCTTAATTATGTTTACGATACAGAACACCACCTAAACAATAGTTAAGGCTCACTTGATTACCACCCTCCTCGACTTAAGTAGAGATAAGCAAGTAAAGTGTTTCACACATACTGAAGGAGCAAAGCTCAACTTTGATTTCAAATCAACAACAATGTTTTTACAATATGGCATGTCCTAGCTATTTATACACGGTCTTACCTTTGCTACCACATTAATAAACCATTAAAAGGTTACTTCATGCTTAGTAAAGGTCCTAAACTAGTTTAAAACTAAACAAAACTTATTGAACTATTGACAAATAACATGCCTAGTTTTACAAAAGATTAGCAACTAAAATCAACCCTAAGCTTTTAATTAATCCAAGGCGATCCGCGGCATGTGCTAGAGAGAGAAAATGACGGCTTGCATGTGCACTTTATGGCCAGCCACTTACAGAGCCCTTGGTGTCCGTTCCTTGCCTTGAAGTAATGTGACACATCGCTTGCTTAGCCTTTAAGGATGTTGACACGTGTCCTGCCACGTGGCACACATGTGTGGCTGCTTAGGTGAGTCACCGGCTTAGTACGTACCCAATTGGGAAAGGTGGAGGTGGAGGAAAACCCAACTAGGAACGTGAACTTAAGGGTGAAGCAATCAACCACATGGAAGCCGATTTAGGTGCCATTTGGACGTGAGGTTTACCTAGCTTAGTGGCGGGTTATGTGGAGTTTCTCTGCATGGGGAGACACCTCTAGGTGTCAACAAACCCCCTATTAAGAAATCAAACTTAAGTCGTGATTTAGATGCCTAAACAGCAACTTTAATCAAACTGCACAGATTAGGAGCTAAATCGGGCAGGTTTCTGTTTTGGGCTGTTTCAGGACGTTTGGTCTGGTTTTTGATGGGCTTTCTTCACATTCTTTGCTACTAGACTTCCTAAGGTTTAATACTATGTAAAAAGTTTGTACTTAAACCTTTTGAAATCTTAGGTAATTTATGGCACAAAATCGGGTATAACTATGGGGGCTTAAAAATCGTAGGGGCTGTTTTGTGCTTTGAAATTTTGGACAAAAATACTTAACTTAAAACTGATTTAATTGCATAATTAAGTTAATTAGAATGTTCATAAACTCTCATAGGAAAGAAATCATAGGAAAGAAATCAAAGTTAAATTAAGTTGATGAATCAAGTTAAAACTAAAACAAGTTCAAAAATGGCCTAAACTTGAACGGTTTAGTTTAGGGCTTGGATTTTCCGTGCTAAATTGACTTGACTTGACTCTTTTGCTTGGTGTGAAAGTTTAGGATGTTAATTAACATCCTACCAAAAAGAAAAGGCTCTAAACCTCCTGGAGGTTTAGGAAATTAAATACACAAAATCAGCTTGTGCATATGTTCAAAAAAATGATGAGGGCTAATTGAAGATTGCATGAGCTGATATCCATCACTGTATTTGTCTCGCTCGGCAAGTTCACTTGTCAAAAGTTTCTCCAAAGGTTGTTAAATTTGTCCCCAAAACCTTTGCCAAGCATGGTTGAATATTAAAACTATTGTTTCCTAAAGCCGTAAATTTCTTGACATGGTTAATGGCGAGGCACAAAAAATTTCAGTTCATGCTTGTCCTTACTACAATAAATCCAGAAAAAAAAACTTCCTTAAACCATTATTCCCTCTTTCTCTTGCTCATAGTTTTAAGAAAATCAGCCCATTTTCTTCGACAAAATTACCTTAAAACACATCGGTCCTTTTGGACAAACGATTGTTAGTTACGAGTTAATTGTTACCTGTTAGAATTAGCTTTTTGCATCAATTGTTTAAATTTAACTATTTCTTGAAAAAAGTGGTGCAAAATTAGTTATTTTTAAAAAAAGATGTTTGATAAATTTCATTTATGGCCTTATCTCTAATTTACTTAAACATATTTTCTTTAAATTTATTGATAATATAATTTTGTTTTCAATAAGAATTAAATTTATATAATATTTTCAAATTGCCTTAATCCATAAAATTATACTTTCTTATTAATTTTTGCAAAATTTGTACTCATATTTTTCTTATTTCTTTTCAATTTGAATCAATATTTATGTGGTGCCTACATCTTATATAACCCTATTTTGTTATTTATTAGGAGTATATGTTTCTTTTCTTCTTCTTTTTTTTTTAATGAATTTCAAAATATTTCAGGTTCATTAGATTGATCTCAAATAAAATATAATACCAAATGTTATAACTTGCATCTCCTGAATACTCACACAACCAAGGAGGGAACCAAATAATCCAAAACATATGCATCAAATATTTGGAATTACATTCAATGCAAAAAGAAACTCTCACGACAATAAGTTAGAAATACTACATTCACTCTACGGACCAAAGAATTAATTCCTAACATAAGAGCCTCTTAGCCAAAAAAGACTTAAAAAAAAGGAAATCTAGATTACGCTCATTTTCCTTTTCTTTAAAAAAGAAGAAAGTAGAGGAACCAAGTAGTTCATTCTAGGGAAGAGCGAGTGCGGGGCCCTCCTTCCTACACCAAAAAAAAAAACCTATATAACGCGGGAAAAAATTTACAGCCTAATAATAGAAATTGAGGTAAAACGCATAGGAGAAGATTCAGGATGGCAGGGCAGTTCTGCACGCAAAGAAGTCTTCAGTGGTTGTGTAATCGAAGCTGAGCTGAGCATGCTCATCTTTTAGTATTTTGAATGTTTTTCTTTTTTAGTTTTTTTCTATCCTCAATCCCCATTTTTGAGTTCATATTCCAATGCTTCCACTCCTAGATCGAGATTGCATTTTATTATATACACTCGGGAGTTTATGCTCTCGGATCCATGTAAGCGCCACATTAGCATGCCATGTCATTGTTTATAATTATGAAAAAAACTAAAATAATTTATTTGATTTTTAATTTTTTGCTGGAAAATGGTGTGACCGTTTTTTTCGGTTATCTTTTTTTTATTTTTGGTTTAATTGTTTTTTTTTTACAATAGATTGGCAGTTATACTCAGGAGGGTGGTGTGCTGCTACACGTGAGAAAGCCTGCCAGTTTCGAATGGCTATGCTGATAAGATTTATGGATTCGTTGATTTCTTTAATTTGTTCTCAAGTTTAATACTAGACTATTTTACATGAATTCTGAGGGTGTTTGTATTGCCATTATTCTTATTCAAAATGGACAAGAGCATTGTTCAAGATTTTGTTGACGATTGCAGACATCGCTCTGTTTCGAAAAGTTTAATTCGTAAGTTGTGTAATTATTGAATAATATATATATATATATATATATATATATATATATATATTTGCTTGATTTATATGAGGTTTTTGCGAATTAGTTGTTGTTGTTTTTATTTTTTGGTAGCTTTGTTTGAAGTGGAAGTTTTGGATGTTGTTGGTAATGAAGGAGATAACATCGTTTCTAGTGAGTGTGGTATGTTTTCAAAAATTTTCAGTAAATCATATGCTAGTTCTGTGCAGATGTGTATCTGACATGTGTCACCATATCGTTTGCTTAAGTTCACTGTGGTCTTGAGGATTGTTCACTTTCAAATATGATGGGTATTTGTGAGCTACTGATAACTGGAAATGTCACTTGGATGTGCTGGTGTGTTCACTAGTTACTGTGCATTAGTGCACTGAGGATTTGAGGACGGTTCAATTTAAAACTTTACTCAATGAAGACCTTATGAAATATTGTGCTGTTTGGTATTTAGGCGATTTGAGTATTTAGCTTACATTAGTTCACTATGGATTTCAGGAAGGTTCACTGTAGAACCTGCATGGTATCAAATGTACATAGAATATATAAGTGCATTGTAAATCTTCTGCTCTTCACTGCTTTATTGGGCAGGTTCACTGAGTTCTTAAGGTAAGTTCATTGAGTAAATAAGCGCATACTTCCACTTTAAATTGATTAATGTTCCATGGCTTTGATGAGGGTGTTCATATTTTTGATTGTCTTCGTTCTCTGAGGAATTGAGGAAGGTTCACTCTAATCCATGATTGGTGTTAACCATGAGTACAACATAGAAGTGTATCGTACAATTACTGCTACTCAATGTGTTTGTGGTTATCGTAGTTGGTAGTGGATGTATTACTATTTATTGTGTGTGTTGTAATCCCATGAAGTTGTGTTGTAGATGCTATTTACTACTGTATATGTAATTGTTAATTGTACATATAACTTATATTCACGGTATATGTTTAATATGTATTATAGGATGTGGGTTCAGTAAATAGGTCATTGTCGAAGCTGAACCTTTGCAAGAAGTGTTGGTTAGGGAAGTGGCTAGCTCAGAGCGTGAAGCATTTTACATCTACAATGACTATGCATACAAGGTTGGATTTAGTATTCTGTATTCAAAGATACGACATAGATGTAAATCCAAAGGAGGAGGCTTATGCATGCGCTAGTTTTGTTGTTGGAAAGCAGGATTCAAGCAAGATAAAGGTCAACATCACAAGGATCATACGAATGTTGATGTGAGGACAGGTTGCAAGGCGTTTATTCAGTTTCATGTTGATGAGGATGGTAAGTGGATTGTGACTCGGCATGAGACTGCTCATAATCATGCTTTGTGTAGTCCAAGTAAGCGGCATTTGTTGTATTCACATCAAGAAGTATCTGAGGAGGATATTTCATTCGTTAAAAAACTTAGTGAGTCGGGAATAGGTGTTGCTGATGCATATCGTGTGCTTAAGAAACAGGCTGGGGGTTCTCCTTCGTTGGGATATGGATTGCGAGACGTATATAACAAGTTGTCACAATTGAAGAACAAAACATTTGATGGTGGAGATCCGCACTCATTACTTGAAATATTTAATAGGCGTCTCAAGTATGAGGATGATTTCTTTTTTGCATTTGAGCTTGATGTGAGCAATTGTTTAGTTAGTTTTTTTTTTTGCGGGATAAGCAAATGTTGGATGATTATGTATTGTTTAGAGGTTTGGTTGTGTTTGACACAACGTATCGGACAAACAAGTACGACATGATTTGTGCGCCATTTGTTGGGATGAATCATCATTCAAACAATGTTATGTTTGGTTGTAGCTTTTTGATGAATGAGAAGATAGAGTCTTTTGTTTGGTTGTTTAAGACAGTCTTGAAGTTTATGGGTGGGAAGCATCCAATTACTGTGATGACAGATCAGACATTTTCCATGGCTTCTGCAATTAAGTCGGTGTTTCCTCTTGCTCGTCATAGGTTGTGTTGTTGGCACATTATTGAGAACTCAAGGAAAAACATTGGACACCTTAGATCGTGTAAAGGTTTCACAAAGATTTTTAATAGAGTTTTGTTGGATTGTGACACTGTGGAGGAGTTCCAATTTCTTTGGGAGAGGTATGTAATTGTTAAGTATGAATCAGTGTTGTAAATCAATGTTAAAGATTGTTAAAGATTGTTACTAGCTTTTGTATTTGTAAGTTCACTTCACATGATGTATTATGTATGCATTTTTTCAATTATTTTGTGATATTATGCTTATAAATTGCATTTTTAATTTCAGGATGATGTAAAAGTATGATTGTAGTAACAATCATTGGGTTTGTAACTTGTATACTTTGCGTGAAGAATGGTGTCCGACATTTTCGAAACAGTTTTTTTTCTGGAGGTGTATTATCTTCTCAAAGGAGTGAAACAACGAACAGATGTTTGAAACGGAGGTTGCGGGCTACAGCTGATCTGTGTGACTTTTACAACATCTTTTGCGATGTTGCATCTGAGTGGAGGAGCAAAGCGAATGGTGAAGACCATAGATGTAGCAAAGGTAATGTGGAAATGGCTTTCCCTTTTATAAACATCTTGAAACATGCAATGTCTGTTTATACTATCGAAGCTTTCTTGATGTTTGAGAAGGAGTTCATTGATGGTGCCGGATATAATTTCAAAGCAATTGAAAGTTATTCTCCTGATATGTCATTTGAGGTGTGGGAAATTCGGGTTGCAAGGGAATCTCATGGAGGAGAGCCATATGAGTTTCGGCATATCGTTAATTTTAATAAAGAGGAAGGTGTTGTTAATTGTAGTTGTAAGATGTTTAGCGAGGTTGGGATGTTGTGTTCCCATTGCTTAAGAGTGCTACATGCTTGTTGTGTTGAACATGTGCCTGATCGATATATAATTAGGAGGTGGTGTATGGGCATTAAGGATAGTCACATCCTTGAGTTGGGATCATCGATTGGTGCACATAATGCGGGTTGTTCTTCTGTTTGGAAGATGCAAATGTTGAGGAAAATGAATTCAATAATTACAGCTAGCCAAATGAATAAGAATGCAAGGGCACATTGTGAAAAGGCCTTTTTGGAACTTAAGGAGCTAGTTGAATTTGATGTGGGTTCTATAAATTGTGATGAAGATGGAAATTTGAAGGTAATGAATTCTGTTCCGAATGTGCTAAATCCTCCTGGTTCTCGTCAAAAGGGTGTTAGGAATAAGAGATTTAAGAGTATTATTGAAAGGAAATGTGATGAAGTTAAACGGAGGAAGTCAAAGAAGTTGGCAAAGACTGATGTTGGCTCGCCCACAGGACCATCCCATGTGACTTTCTGTATGAGTATCCATGTTGTTAAGGTGCATATGTATGAGTATGCATATCATTATACAGTTAGTTATGCATATGTATGCGTATCCATGCCCTGAAGGTGCCTCGTTATGAGTTAAGGCTACTGTAGGTGTCTTTCTGTTGTTTTCTTCTACAGTGACCAACAATCATGACTTCAGTGAACTCTACTATACACACAAGTGAACTAATTCCTTTGTGAAGCTATGTAAATTTAACAGTGAATCTCACCCACAAAACCAGTGAACAGTAGTTGTTTTATAGTGCATTTGTTTGTGGCATTTAGTTTTAATATGATTTTGATTTTAAAGTGAATATTCATCACTTCATTAGTGAACTGCTGCAAAGTCAATTTTGAAACAACTGAATTTTGCATATACACATAATTACCTTAATTATCCATGAACCTTAACCATCCTTAGTGCATTGTGGAAAACTTTCAATCATTGAGTGTGTTTCTGTATTATGGACTCATATACGTTTAACCTATAGTGAACTTTACTACATTAATCAGTGAACTTGTCACAATATCATAGTGAACAACCCTTGAATCCTCAGTTATTAGGCTACAGCAAATGGTGCAAGCACAAAGATTTACATATACACAGAACTTGCATGGGTTTCAGTTAATCATTCTCATGTTTACCTCATTCTATTACTGATTGAACTAATTCATACTTTGAGTACCAACTGTGTTGAAGTTAATATTATTTTGTTAAAAGTGTCCTTGTTGATTTTGATTGCTTACATCATAGATTGTAACTATTGCATGGTTTGTGTCTTATTAGTGTTGCTAGTGACTTATCTTTTAATCTTATGCTAGATGAAGATTGGACCAGGTGTTTCTGATGCTCCTCCGCATACTGGCATAAGTTATTCACAAATGCTTCAACAGGTATATTTCTATTGAGCTTTTTTTTGTGGTTATTTTGTATATGTTTTGCTTTTAATTAATATTTGTTTTTAATAGTAGATGACATTGTCGACGTTTAACCATTTATCTGTAGCTTCGTATGGTCAGCATCGTTTGGGTGAGGTACATTTTAATTCTGGTTTATTTTCACTCATTGGTTTGGTCAAGTTTGTCTATGCCATTTGAACTGAGTGAGGATGCGCATGTTACATTTGTATCACCCTTGAATAGCGTCGTGAATCTTGGTAATGATTTATTGTGTTTGTATCTTTTTATGCAAGGCTCTTTTCACTTGCCTTTTTCTCATCCAACGTACTATTTTCATTCAGCTGGCAGCAGTTTACTGTATATGCCAGTCAAGGCGCCGCCTGTGTTGCAACAGCTCCAGTTTGATGTTATTAATGGAAATGATAGTCGTAATGATAAGCATTGAAATAGTATTGTGGAGTTGGAGACATGTCATATTTGTATTGTTATGTATTTATGGTTCAAAATATGTATTGAGTGAGACTATATGACTTATGATTTGGACATATTGCAATGTTGAGGGTAATTTTTGTTATAGAGTGAATGTACTTTTTGCTTACTTTGAGTTCCAATAGCAACTAGGTTCTGCAGTGAACTTGTCCCTTCATACGGTGAACAAATGCAAAATCAATAGTGAACCATGGATCACTTACACAGTCAGATGTATGGTGTTTTAGTGTGCACGGATCTCAAATGCTTAGTGGACTACTTCAAAGCTTTTTGTGAACAGTTTTAACGTATGCATATTTAGATTCTTTCAAATTCAAGACATCGATGGTTTTATTTTTTCAATATGCTATGTAGTGAGCTCCCTTGTTAAAATTCTCAGTGTTTTGGGTTAGATTTAGCTTGAATACCTATTATGCTATGTTGTGATCATTCATAATTTAGGCAGTGAGTTAATCCACATAATTTAGTGATCTAGGATAAAATTACATATATAGCATGATGTAGAGTGAACTTCACTGAAATTTATAGTGAACTACACCAAAGCTCTTAGTGAACCAGGTAAACATGTTAGCTGTGTAGATTTTAGTCAGACAATTTGTGTGTCCAACATCCTGTGAATGTACTGATCAATTATAAAATGCACATCGAATTTTTGTTTATTTCATAACTGTCCAGTTTATTATCTTTCTAAAATTTATACTTTTCGTGTCCAATGTGTTTCTTTGGTTTGTGTTTATTGTAGTTGTGGTCAACACATGGGCAGTAGTATATATGTGTGTGCACTATGGGGAGTTAATTTGTGTAAGGGATTGTTGATTTAGGAATATACACTAACAATTAATAAGTTTAGAATACTTCCATTAAATATTGAAAAGGAAGATATGCATTTGTCATACACTAAAAGATGTTCATTAGGAACATTGTGTGCTCTATGCACAATTGTTTTGAAATAAGTGACTAATAGTAGGGTATTTCTACTGCTGCAACTGTTGGACTACTTTTTCTCCTTGCTGGAAGTATTCCTTTGCTGCTTCTTGTACTTGCAACCATACTTAATTGAGTTCACTCTCTAATATCATTGTCGCGTACCTTGAACGTAGATGTCTGACGAACTGTTCCTGCATTTTTCACATGTGTAGTGGACATAAGCAATTTTAAATGTAATATGTGTTATTCAACTTTGAATTTGAATTACAGTTAGTTTGAAGTTGATATTGGTACAAGTTCAAAATGTGTAGGTTACCTTGTTCTTTTCGAAACCAGTTGACCAGTACTTGACACTACCTCCTTGGAACAACTCCATATGGCATATGGCATATATCCCGCAATCATGTATGTTGTTGTCATCTTGCCAACATAGATTCCAAAATATGAGGGTAAATTTCCTGACGTCAACCCCCTTTTTAAATCGTCCATTCAACAAGTAGATTGCGAACAAGTTTGTCTGCACATAATTTCTTAATGTTGTGGGGGTGATATTTTTGTATATGAAATAAGGGTTTTGAGTTTGAGAAATCTTTACCATGCCCATCGCACTATGCTTATATCTGGATGTGACATCCTCTCCTTCCAAGCGATTGTCAAGTACGATTATTTTCTTGCCTCCAAAGTCATAACAGAGGACAAAAAAATGATGGTCTTGAAGTATGGGGAAAAACACCTGCATGTCATAGAAAATACATGAGGTTATGTATATTGATATGTACTGTGCTGGTTATAATGAACTATGAATGGTTCCCTGATGAACGACCTGTTATGGTATAGTGAACAATGGATTGACTTAACATGAAAGAGTACACATATTAAATAAAGCTTCCTAGTGAACTCAGTGAGCAGATGCAAACTTTATACTGTACTGAGTTAGACCTGCATATGGACACAGGTAGGATGTTTGCTGGTACATTGCATATGTTTGCATCTTTTATAGGCGACTTTGTTAATTCCTTAGTGAACTAGTTGTCAACCAATAATGAATTAATTACGAGTCAAACATATACAAATTTTGCAACTTTTACACATTAAGGGAATCTTGCATTTAGTTTCAATGGTAGTCAAAATGTTTTGTGTATATTCATCAGTCACTTAGTGAACTCAGTCATTGTGTTCAGTGAACTAATTAATTATTCATAGTGAATCAATTATAATTTACACATATACAACCCATCCAACTGTTTCACATGAAGGCAAGGTTGCATCTAGTATCACTGCTAATCAAAATATAAAGTGAACCATTATCACTGACTCAGTGAACTTAAGCATTGTACTAAGTGAAGTTGATGACCACCCATAGTTAATCAATTGCACGTTATAGATATTAGTGAACATTGATTAGTCACTCAGTGAACTCATTCAATATACTTGGTGAACTAATTAGACATTACATACACTTGCACCTAGTCATACATAGTCTACAAACAGTGTTATGGAACTTACCAATTGGGCTTTACCCAATTTCATCCATCTATACCTCCTTCTCTCAAGGTCCATTACTGCCTTGAAGATTTTTGGTAATTCCAATTTTTCATTCTCTATGGCCATCTAGAAATGCAAATTAGGCATTTAAATGTTAATGATGAAAATTGTGTTAGAAAAGAGAGAACTATGTTGTATGTAATGTGTTATGGTCTTACGAAAACATTGGTGGTGAAGAACATTCTTTTCTTTGTCATTGGATTTCTTTGCCTTTCCATCCAATTTAGCAGTAGACATAGTACATCTACTATGGACTTGTCTAAGTCTTGGTCTGCTCCAGCCAATGTTTCAAATGCTTCCCTGAATATCCACAATTTTATCTCTTTTTCCTCACTTGCATACTCGAATAGTTTCTCCCTATATTTTAGATAATAGTTATTTATTCTTTAAGTAGGATAATATGAACATAGTATAATATGTATAATTGTGTATGTGTGTGATGTGGTTGTAAAGCACAAAACTTACATTGTTGGGTGCAAATCATCTGGTGGCAGGAAAGCGTAGTCCACCAACATCAGCTGTTGATGAGTTAGCCGATCCCTAGCCTCTTTGTAATCTTTAAGATATGGTGATCGACATTGAAATGGCACTTGTGTGACCATCTTCTTTGGCTTTTGCCGTGTTACTACTTGCTTTGGTTTAGTGCTTTGATGTATTTCTGCTGCCTTGGCTTTTCCTTCGCTGGTTTGAGGTGCTTTCTCAGGGTTAACAGCATGTTCACCGGCCTCATTTGATTGTTGCCTAGTTGATGTGGCAGGTGGGTCTGTTGGTGCTGTCTTTTCTCCCCATTGTTGCTGATCTGTGCCAAAGGTAGGTTGTGCTGAAGGAGCTGGAGTTGCTTCTTGTTCGAGTGATATTCCAAGGCTGAAACTTGGTGGGCTGCAAGCGGCCTTTTTCCTATGTTGTATTTCCTCTCTAGCTATGCTCTCTAGTTTATCAAGTTGTTCGAGGAACTCTGGGCTGTAGTAGTATGCATCCTCTGGGGAAATGCACTCTTGTATATTCTCATGTGCAGCTACTGCCTATCTAGCTTGGGGTGGAGTCTTCTGAGTTTGCGTGTCTGTTGCTGTCTCCCCTTGCTGTGCTGGAGCTTCTTTGGTCATAGTATCCTGTGCATAAATTATACGTTAATTTGGTGAAGTGATATTGGGATATAACATTAGTATCTTATAGTTATTAAGTACCAATTACATTTGAAAATGCAAAAACAACTACGTATGGTTTGTTAGATAGTTAGTTACCTGAATTGGATAATCATTGACAGGTATGAGGCCTTCACGTTGTCCATTGCAGTGTGGGCTGAATGGACATCGTTGCTCTTTACTTGGTCTTCCCCGGGACATCGCACTAGTTCCTTCTTTGTCTGGCTGGCCTCTTTCTATTTCTTGCATGTTTATGTCCACATCCACTTCAGCTAAGCGCGTTATTGTTTGATAGTCAATTCTCTCCAGTATTCTTCCTTTCCCATATGCCCCTGGTAGTTGGTCATCCTTGTCTCTATTTCTCACCATATCCGTGTCCCAATTAATGGCAACTGGAAAGGATCTATCAACCCTTCTTCCTCTAAATTGATCCATGTAGAATAGCTGTCATAATAGTACCACAAACCATATTACAGTAAGTTATGTATATGTATGAATAGGCATGTTATTGAGGTCTATCAATGTCACTGGATGCTAATGTATGTGTATTTTTGTTGCTCACTTATTCAATGAACTACATTCATTATTTTAGTGAACTACACGATAAACACCAGTGAACTAATGCAAACTACATAGTGAATATGCATAAATATTACACAGTATAGTACTTCATACACTCTTCACTGGGTACGCTTTTAAAGGCAACATTCCTTAATTCCTTAGTGAAGGTATTTAAATTTAATAGTGAATATCATCCTGAAAAACAGCTAATAGTTTTAGTCTAAAATCATTATATAGTTAGTTATGCATACGTGTGAGTATCAATGTCTTTAAGGTGTCACATTATGAATTGAGGCTACTATAGGTGACTTTCTGTTGTTCTCTTCCACAGTGAACCACATTCTTCACTTCCACAGTGAACCACATTTTTCACTATAGTGAACTCTATGATGCACACAAGTGAACTGCTGCCAAGTCATTTACGAAACAATTGAATTTTGCACATGCTCATAACTACCATATTTCTCCATGAACCTTAAGCATCTTTTGTGAGTTGGGTTGAACCTTTAATTAATTAAGTGTGTCTTAGTGTATTATTGAGTCATATATAAGTATACCATATAGTGAACTTGACTATATTACTCAGTGAACTTGTTAAACTATCAATGTGAACAATACTGAAATGCTCAGTTTACTAGGCCAAAGTAAATGGTGCAAGCAGAAACATTTACATATACACAGAACTTGAATGGGTTTCAGTTAAGCTTTGTCATGTATCTTGTGAATGTACTAGAACTGCACAGTGAACATCAATCTATTATTGAGTGAACTAATTCATAGTGCATAATGCTTGGTTAGATATGAATGTAATGGCTTATAGTGGTAGTTACCATGAGGAATAATAGCGATCCTGTGAAGAACTTGCTCTTGTCTTTCTTCCATTCTACTACCGCATCGTTCAAGCACTTAAGGGTATATGCACACCAATTGTAGTGTTTGATTTCATTGATATTGCGCAAATATTTGACTACCCGGAAGTGATAGGTGCCATTTGCATTTCCTACGATGCAAGTAGATATTGCATATGCTATGAAGTTGGTGATGAACTTATGTCCATGACCCCCACGCGCTAGGATTACTTCATCTGTGCTCCCAATTGGGGGTCCACCTCTTTCAACATGCCATCTTCTTCTCCAAAGATCTAAGAACTGTATGTCAGTATCTGATGTTTGTCCTTCAATTACTTCAATCTCTCCCATAGGTAACCCAAGTGTTGCGTACACATCCTCCTCATTTATTAGGAGTTTGCCATTGGCTAGGTTTAGTGAATTGTCCCAAGGATCATATCTTTCTAACAGCCACCTTGCTATTGATTTTGGGATCAATTTTATTCTAACTGAAAAAATTTCACTAAACCCTGCGTCAACTATCGCTGACCATTGTTCGTACTCTAGCCTTTCAACCAATCTTAGAAATCCACCCGAGGCCATTCTATGCCTGAGCAAGCCACTCCATGATCTGGTGGTTATAAGTGTAAGATTAGTATGTTCACTTACTGGTTCCTCAACATTAACATGCCTGATTTGGACGTTCCTTTTTGGAGTTCTTTTAGGTGCCCTTTTCAGCGTTGGTTGCAGAGTGGGTGAATGATGCTGCTTCCTCTGTCTCTTTCTTGCAGGCTTAGGCTCAGGCTCAGGCTCAAGATCATGCTCATCTTTTGGCTCTGTGTCAGGCTCATCGTCTGCCTCTGGTTCAGGCTCATACTTTGGCCTAGGAGATGGCTCATGCTCAATCTCCACCTGAGGCTCAGGCTCCATTTGAGCCTCAGACTCATGTTGATTGTTGGAAACCCTTCTTTGTTTTTTAGCTTCATTAATTAATCTCCTGCAATACACAGTTGTCGGTATATTTATAAGTAGTTTGTAGTATATCTTCATATATCATGTCATCATGTAATTGGGGATGCAAGATGTTCATTTTTCTATTCAGCATTGTTCACTATCATTGTGTTCTCAATCTTTTGATCCCTGACCTCATAGGTACTTAGGGTTTGTTCACTACTGTTATGTTTGTCGTTCACTGTGGGTTTGTCAATTTCATTTTTGCAATTTTCCCGCCAAGCAAAGTCCTCCAACATCAAGAAGTGTATCTACTTTCGAAATTTATGACTTTCCCTATTTCATTCAGTATTTGGCATGTCGTTTTTGTTCATTACAATTCTTCACTCACAAAATTACTCCATACCTAATCACTCAAGCATTTCATCCTCCTATTTTGATTTCTCTTTCAAAAAATTCACCAAAAATCACATAATACGTTACCTGGATTTCCTCTTGTATGTGAGGGTAACTCCAGATTTTCCTTGCATCTTGTCAGTCGTCGAATTTTTGGAGTTAGCAATTTCAACTTGCATGTGTTCATCTGAGTGTGCCACGGTTGACGGTTCACCTTTGACACCTGAGATTTTGATGTTCTTCTTCTTGCTGCTATGGAGCCTTGCTGTCGGGTGGTTGCTGGACGAAAATGGAGGTGAGGCAGAACATTGCTGTTGCGTGGTTGATGGTGAACTGAAGGTTCAGGGAAGTTGAAGCTTGAAAGTCGGCAGTTATGGTGAGTGGGGTGTGGCGGTTTGCACGAGCTTTTGGTTTTTTATTTTTGCTTTTTGTTTGCTTGTTTTTCATTTTCATTTTTTTGGTTTTTAATAGGTGTCCTTACTGGATATTAATATCCACGTGTACCTAGGTGTATGTACTCCCAGGTGTACAATAAATGTATTGAGATTGAGATAGAGTGACAAAGTCACACACCTCACAACTTTCTTTTTTTAATTTTATTTACAATTTGGTTTGGCTTATGGTATGAAAAGTTATGCTATGGACTATGGTTCGAAATATTTCTTTTATAAGATGTATGGTTTGGTTTCAGTTTCCAAAAAATAAAAAACGAATTCAAATAGTATATCAAAATTTTGAAATCTTTTAGAGATTCATTGCCATATTTAAATTAAATGTTAATGAAGTGGTGAAATTTGGTATTGACAAGTCAAAGAAAGTAAGAACCTTTTTTTTTTCCTTCTAAAAATATAGATTTGTCTCTTCTTACAAATGTCAACAAATGTTCTCGCTAATAATATAATAAAATTAAACTTAAGCTATTTACTATTTTTTAAGTTTTAGGACAATTTTGATAAATAGGATAAGCCGTAACCACATGGACCAAATCTTGGCTTTACCACTGCTCAAAAAATGTAATGCAAGTCATTAATTTCCATTTTATAAAAAATTAGTTATATGTACTGCTATTTGAATCACATTTCCATTAAATCTTGGCTTTGCCACTAGTTCGTTCCCATGCCTTCCTGAACTACCATATCATAATCACTCAAGGAAGAACTAGTAGCTTCTATCTCTCTTTCTTACCCCTCCTTCTTCTAATAGGCCCCACTGATTTCCTCTTCATCAAGTGCTTCTTCTTCAACTCCATTAGAACAAAACATGGAGCAGAAATAGAAACAAAACAACCCTCTTCATCAACATCCAACTCACCATTCTCTTTTCTCATTTTCTTTACACAATGTTTGGATTGAGATAGAGAAGAAAAAAAAGAAGGGGAAGGGAGGGGAAGTTATCAGAGGGGAAGGGAAGATAAGAAAGATGATTTATACTTACCTTATTTGCATATATCCTAAGAGGGGATGGAGGGGAAGGGTGAAGAACTATTAAAAATCTTGTCTTCCCATATTTTCCTCCTCATTATGATGATGAATAAAAATGAGGAAAATAGGGGGAATAAGGGTGAAAATTCTCTTATGTTCTCTTCACTCCCGCTCATTTAATATTGCCAAACAATGGGAATGAGAGTTCATTAACGTTCATGCCCCTCCCCTCCCCTTCTCTCCCTTCAATCCTAACAGACTATTGCCAAACAACGCACTGCCCAGTTGTAGGTTAACACTGCCTCCTTCACTGCATCAGATGTCCTTAACTAAACTCTTACTCTATGCCAGGTTGAATCCTTTATCTCCGCCTGTGAATTTTCCCTATAGTAAGAAGATACATAATTACAAAAAAGGGCAAATCCCAGATGAGAAATCAACCATTTAGATCATCATATTTCACATAAAACAATTGCAAAATTCATTTCTTTGAGTGAAGGAAGAAGCAGGGGGTGGGGTGAGAAGGACAAACCTGGTGGTTGGAGAAGCAGTGAAGCCAGAGGTTGTCGAAGAAGTAAGCCAGTAGTCAATTGGTGGCGTCGAGCGTAGATGGCAAGCAAGGGGTAGGGTAGAGGAGAGGTGGGGAATAAAGGAAAGGGGATTAAGGTGCTAAGCAGCGTGATAGGGTTTTCATGTCACAGGTGTAATTTATGAGAACTTTGAACAATTTAGTAATTTCCAACAAGAAAGGTTAATAGAAATTGCTGTTTAAAAATGAGTTATTTGGGCCAAAACAATTCTTTCGGATAGCTGTTTTTTAAACATTCATTGGTTGTTTGACTTTGGTCAATACAATAAAATTGCCTCGAAACAACTCCTTTGCCACAAATAGCTATCGCAACCAAACATTCCTTTAATTTGAACTTTCAGTTTTACTAAATTTCTTATCTCCTAATAATATAAACATCATTAGGTGTTGATCAAGTACTCCAAGTTAACTACTTGGGAGTGCACCTGGTCAGTTAACAATATGTAGATCCTGGAAAACAGTCATTCAGATGAAATTTGCACCTTTATTTCGAGGAAAGATTCTTAGGACAGTGATTCATCGTGATTTGATTATGATATTATTTTCTACAACTATTTGAGCTATTATCAATCTTGTTGCTTGATATTTCCAAGTACTAAAATTAAATTGATCAATTTACTTTCATGCTATGTGATTTCTTCCAATCTTCAACAATATTAATTGCTGTAATTGTACATAACACTACCCACAATATTTTCTCTAACAATCTAAGAACAACTTTTAGTTGTATACAATTATGGCTTCTAAATATACAATTTTTGATTTGTCTAAACTGGAACTTTCATATTGGAAAAAAAAAAAGAGTTGAGCTACTAGAATAAAATTACATATTGAGAAATTGATGTAGCGTATATGGAAAAAAAAAATATTTTAGAAGCATTGGATGCAGATAATTCAAACGTTAGGAGTGGTACAATATGAACATTTTGCCTGATTACCAGTTATATAACTTTTACTCCATTTTAATGTGACCATACCTTAGAAGTTTTTGTTGACTACCAACGCTATTTCAAAGCAACGTGATTACATGCTCACATGGTCACATTAAACGAGGTAAAAGTTGTAGTGTTGGCCCTGTTGGGTAGCCAACGAAAAAAATTCTTGCTTTTTTTTCTTTTTTTGGTCCATCATCCCAATGTTTGTCTTTTTCATATTCAATGTTCCTTATTTTAAATGTTACTCATCCCATTGACTTGAAAGGTTGATCGATTTACTTTCAAGCTAAATGGTTCAATCCAATCTTTGGGAAAATATAGGTAGTTATCAATCTTTGGGAAAATATAGTTGGTTATCATATGTGTATGTAATTCTATCTAAAATATTTCTTTAACAATGTTGTGCCTAGAAAAGCAAGTTTGTAGATTGAGAGAGTTGTCAACAAGTCAAGATAAAAGTGAAGATTCCACTGTATGGATAATGGCAAGAAATTTTCAGGTCAATTGTAGCAAAAGGAAATCATAAAACCCTCTCGCAGAGGGTTGTAACGAAATCGAGTTGGCTCATCGAGTCCTGAGGTTCAGTTTGGTGAAAGCTTAGCTCGGGCTTGAGTCAAACCGACCTTGAGCTGAACCTCTGAGCTGACTTGAAAGTATAACGAGCCGAGCAAGACTTAGCTTGGCTCTGCTCTGTTCGGTTGGCTCGATTTAGCTTAATTAGTTATCTCTTATTCGTTTGTGTGGAGAGTATGAAATTACTTTTAAAATCAACAAAAATTTATTATGATCCTTATTTCTTGAATCTGACGCAAAAACCTTAACTTTAGCTTGGATTGTAGCCTTGAAAACTTTTTATCCCAAAACACCAAAAAAACTGAGCCGGAGTTGAGCTCTGAGCTGACACTATGCATCCGAGCCCGAGCTTGAGGCGAAGCCTAAACTATACAGGCTTGGTGAGCTATGATTCGAGCTTTTAACTGACCAAGCTGAGCCTGAGCCTAGCCAGCTTGAGCTTGGACTCGACTCCGTTGTTTACACCGCTACTCGCATCTATCAATGGTGATGATCAGGTAGCGAAGAATCACTAATTGAAGGAATGACAATGAGATGAGTGCACTTGTGTGGATCAAGGTTACCAAAGCCGGACAAGACTAGCTGGTTCAACTAGTCCAATTAGGAATCGGACCCTAATCCGGTCTAGAATTGCTAATGAACTGCCAGGCTATTGACTCGATCAAGAATAGGTCAAGAACCGGTTGGACTACACAGTTTACACGGTTAAATTGGCTTCCTAAATTGGTTCCTTGCTCTGCACTGGAGACCTGAGGTGTTTTACCCCTCTTCAATTCATAAAAAGGAGGAATTTATTATTAGGAAAGTTCGAACCCTAGTCTCTTCCCTTCAAACATCATGCAAGCAACACCTCACCGACGCAGCCATGGTGTTTTACTGGCAAAGAGTGAAATTTATTTCTCACATTTTGTTGGTGACAAGTGTTTTCGCATTTGTTTAGCCACTGGTCAACGTTTGTTTACTTCTTTTTATGTTTTTTACTTGTTCTAAATTTCTATTGGGACTTCTTGTTCATTTCTTTTTAATTTCCGCTAAAAATATTTGTAAAAAAATTGAAAATATATTAAAAATTGTATTTTTGTTACAACAATAAAAATATTAAAATTAATTTTTCTATTTTATTTAGACTCACATATATATGTGAGTTATAGTTTAGTTATTAGAAACATAAAATCTCATTTTATATGAAATCTGGGCCATCCAATTGAATCCAAGTGAACCGGTCCTATCAATTCGGCCATTGACCCATTCCCTCGACTAGTTCATTCACCGATTCGGTTCTGGCAACCTTTGTTTGGGTAACAAAAGTGTTCATTTAAGTACTTCTAATCACTTAGTTTTTACTCGTAATTGGGATTATTTTTAGGTATTATTTGATTTTTGTGATTTTGTTGGAAATAAAGATTTAATGAAATAATGGCTTAAAAGGCACCAATAAAGAGATGGAAATTAAGAGAATACAAATCGATAAGTGGGCCCATTCATCAGACCCATTCCAATTGAAAGAAGAAAAAGAGAAGGTGCATTTGTTTAACCCAACAGCCTACAAAAAGGAAAAGGAATGAAGGGAAGTGGAAGCATCAGCCCGGCAAGCCCAACTACAAAGAGAAAAAAAAGAAGAAAGAAAAAGAAAAGAAAGGAATCCTAGTGGCCCAACCTTGCGTCTCCCATCTTCAAGCAATCCAGTCCAACCCAACATTGTTACGCGTGGCCCGGCCCAGCTGCAGAAGAAAGGGAATAAAAAGAAAGAAAAAAGAAAGGAGCCTAGTGCCTTCACTCCGTGTGGGCTTGTACCGCGGTCCAATTCCGAGCAAAGCAACCTAGCGCCTCTTGCCAATGACTGACTGGGCCTATCCCTTGTTTTCACACAGCCCAGTTGCATGACATCTAGTAGCACCTTCTCCCAATCTCCCTCTAGCACATCCTTCGGGCCAACACAGTAGTAAAAGAAGAAAAGAAAGAGGACAGAATAGAGTGCAGCCCAGCTTTAGTATGCCTGTTTCCTTTGCCCCGTTGCACACCATTCAACAACCAGAATTCAGGTGAAAGTTGGCAAGTAAATTAATGAGGTGAATTATTAGCATAACTTGGAAATTTAGTACAATTAGGAAAGTGGAAAACTTCTTAGGTATTTGGAAATCTAGAATAATTAGGAAAGATGCAAGGCTTGACCCTAGTATCAATAGGGGTCCTTCGGGGTACTTGTAAATCATCAAGTTCTCTTCGTCTCTCTTATATCATTAGTTTTAGAATTTGAAAGATTATTGTGATTTTCAAAATTCTTTCATGGTGCCTTTGCCGGGGATGGTGTTGAAATTAATTTTTATTTTTAATTCATAATTGCTTTGTATAGTTGTGGTAGTAATTTAGTTTCTTAGTAGTTGTCTTAATTGCCCAATTCATTTGCTTTAGGTAGTTTAAATTGGTTATTTGTACTATTTATTCTTCTTCCTAAAAATTTGATCGTTCTTGTTTTCCACAAAAAATATTGAAAAACTTGAAAACGAAAATGGGTTTTGGTTGCATGACTAGTTGGTTTACGAATCTTGAAACCAAGCATTTGAATAGATAGGAGACTAGAAAACAATTGCGAATCAGAATCTGAAATTGAGGATAACAAGATGGGTGAAACTCAACCTCGACATAGGACTCTTAAGGACATCTTTTATTCACCCACGACCACTAAGCAACCATGTTTTAATGTACTAACTCTAGAAAATATTAATATCGAACTCAAGCCCCAATATGCACATATGCTTCCTAAGTTTGCGAGTGTAAAGGATGGTTATCTATTTATACGAGAGTTCAAAGAGCTTTATTCCATGATGTGCTACCTACTGTGCCTGTTGATATCCCTTTGCTTTAAAAAATGATACTCAAAAGTAGATGTATAGCTTGCCCGTAAATTCTATACCCATTGGGATGGATTTACGTAGGTTTTTTTTTGCAAAAATACCTCCCCAATAGTAAGACAATTAAGCTAATGAATTAAATTAATCAAGGTGCAAGCTAATAGGGAGTCATTCTGGAAGTATCTTGATAGGTGTAAGAATCTCTAATCCTAATGTCATTACCATATAGTTTAGACCAAGTCCACTTATGTCAAATTATTTTTGAAGGCCTTGGTCAACAGAATTGGACAATGGTGGAGTCAATGCGTCAAGGTAGATTTCTCTCCAAGCTCCCTAGTAATGCTTGGGAATTCCTAAAAGATCTAGCTAAGAAAACCATGCAATGAGAAACCATTAGAGATGATAGCTTGAACTCTAGGTATAGTGGGGCCAGAGGTAGTGTGGATGCTGTGTTTGATTTAAGTCACCTAGAGTCTAGATTTGCTGCCCATCAAAACATGATGAAGGACTTAGTTCTGCAATAATCCTAAACTTCTTAGACTCCTAACGTGTGCTCCCAATGCCTCGGGCTGGATCATACTTTGAGTACATGCCCCTACTTTGCTCACCAATTAGGGTCAGACCAAGAGCAGACGAACATGGCTACCAAAGACCAAAGGATGACCCTTATGCTGCTACTTTTAATCCAAGGCGGCGTAAGTACCCTAATTTTTCTTAGGCTAGACCTAATGTGGCGGTGCCAAATTAGTACGGAGGGTTTTTTGGAAACTCCTCCCAACCTATGCCAAGGCCAGGCTAACAAAGTATGCCTAATGCACCTAGACCACACTCACCTCATCCTTTTATTCCACCTTTTGCCCAGTCTAAACCTCCTCCTGGCTATAGTCAACTTGATAAACATGAGAGGAGAATTAAAAGTAGCACGGAAAAAATGATGAGAGAGAATAATGAAAAAATGCCGAGAGCGATGATAAAGCAATTTCCTAGTTTGCTATGGTGAATACGAAAAAAGACACATTTCCTAGTCAACCTAATACCAACCCTAAGAGTGAGGTATCCTCTGGCTCAGTTCTTGATAACTTGCAAAAGGTCAATGCTGTAATAACTTTAAGATCAAGATGAGAAGTTAATAATTATATGGGTGATAACTTGAATGAAACATCCAAATCAGCCCTATCCTCATCTTCTACTATTTCCCCTGCTACTGTGGATGATTCTAGAGAGTCTAAAGAAGATAGGCCTATTGATACAGTGACTACATCTCCTCCTGAGACTACTTCCATTCTTCCTTTACAAGTCCAGAAACCTATAACTCCCTTCCCCAACATACTAAAAGTGAAGAAGGACCAGGCTCGTATTGACAAAATCAGAGAAGCTTTCTCCTAGGTTAAGATTAACATCCCCCTGCTAGATGCTATCCAACAGATGCCCCCATATGTCAGATTTCTAAAAGAGTTTTGCACCACCAAGAGGGCAACTGCTATGTCCAAGAGAGCTTTCTTAGCCTCTAATGTTAGCTCTGCTATCTGTAGTCATATTCCTATCAAGTACAAGGACTCAGTTACCCGAACATTTCTATAGCGATAGGTGACTAGACCATTCATAGAGCTTTACTGGATTTGGGAGTTAGTGTGAGCCTACTTCCATTCATTGTGTATGAGAGACGTGAACTAGGTGAGTTGAGACCTACCAAGATTGTCATCCAACTAACTGACAGGTCCACTAAACTTGGTAGGGGTGTTGTGGAGATGTGCTTATTAAGGTGGGGAAATTCATCTTCTCTACTAACTTTATGGTAGTTGATACTAAGAAGGTGCCAAATGCTGAGTCCCATATCATTATGATTTTGTGGTTCCCTTTCTTAGCTACATCTGATGCCTTGATTAACGGTGGGAATGGTAGGATGAAACCGCCCTTTGGCAATATGACTCTTGACTTGAATATTTTCAATTTGCAAAGATTGTCCGAAGGTTTTAGTGATGTGGATCATTATACCCTTATTTGGGTAGGCGATATTTCTTATGATGAGTTAGAATTTGAGTGTGTGGATGAGTTTGCTATTGAGTATGATCCTTCTTCATGGATGATAAGCCTGTGTATGATATATTTGACTCTGTTATGTTCTATGTGGACTTTGTTGTTAATGTTGTTTCTGCCTATGATACTTTTGCTGTTTCACTTGATGAGTCTCTGGCTATGATTATCATGTCTTATTTGGACTAGGAGCAAGAGAAAAAATTGCTTAAGTTACTTAGGGAAAATAAAGAGGCTACATGATGGACCCTAGGAGACATCAAGGGTATTAACCCTACAGTTATGTAGCACATGATCCATTTAGAGGACGGTGCTAGGCCTTGCCAAGACCGTTAAACGAGGTTAAATCCGACTTTGCAAGAGGTAGTTAGGAAGGAAGTGTTGAAGTGGTTGGACCATGAGATCGTATACCATACTTCTGATAGTGAGTGGGTTAGTCTTCTTCTGGTTGTTCCTAAGAAGACATGTGTTACCCTGATTAGGAATGACAAAAACGAGCTTATCCCAACTTGAGTCCTGTGTGGGTGGAGGGTTTGTATTGATTAGAAAATTGAATGCCTCCACTCGCAAAGACCATTTCCCTTTTACTTTCTTGGAACAGAAAATTGGAGAGGTCAGTTGGATACTCATACTACTGGTTCCTTAATTTTAGGAAGTCAACTTCATCACCATCATTCACATAATATATCATATCTAGGGGTGTGCCAAAACAATTGAAACCGAAACCCAAAAAATCAAACCGAAAAATCGGCTAACCGAACAAATTTTTCAAAAAAATCAGTTTCGTTAACCGAACTGAAAAAAGATTTTGGTTTTTGGTTCGGTTATAGTTCGAATGGTTTGAAAATTCGGTTAACCGACAGTTAATTGAACCAAAATTAATTTTTTTTGCAAACAATTTATACATAAAAAACAAAAAAATTAGCTAAGAAAGTGCACTTTTTTATTATTTATAAATGGTAACCATCAATTTATATAAAAAAAAATTAAACATAAGAAATGAAAAATTTTGGTAGCAAAGTATACGCTTTTATTTGTTCGTGAACGGTTAACCGGTAACTGAACAAAAACTGATTAATCGACTTTTTCGGTTTAGTTATGGTTCGGGTTCTGGACGAACCGAAATTTTCGGTTTGATTAAAGTTCGGAATCTTCTTGAACTGAAAAGCCAGTTAGCCGATTTTCGGTTAACTGAAACTCCGATGAACCGGTTTTGCACACCCCTATATTCATATCCATCTTACCTGTTGAAAGAACTATGCTTTTTCTATTTTTTAAAATTTGATAATTAAGTTGTTTGACCCTCCTTTTCCCCTATCCCATGCTTTCTACAGGTGATTGTCTCTCTATCTCTCTCTCCCAATAACTTCCCATAGTCCAAGAATTTACGATATTTTTTATCTGAAGTTAACTGCAACATTCTTCCACTTCTATATGAGTCTCCACCCTCCTCATATCCCCATGACGCAGAGCAGTTTGTTCAATATTATTTAATGAGGACAGAATATTTAGGGTTTTTTATTTGTTCATTAAAAAGTTTCTTAGTTATTCCTATTTTTTCGCCTTTTTGGCTAGTTTTTTGGGAGGGGTTGTGAAAAGGGAACACTAAAAAGTTCCACAATTGTCCTCACAAACTCCTCTCCATAGTTGCCAATTATTATCATCAATTTTGAAACCATGATATGCTTGCTCACAGAATTGAAATTTCCTGAACTAATCCAATTAAAATGGATTTTACAAATAGTGTTGGTAATTTTTGATTATTTGATTTTGAATTCTTACAAATTAGTAGCTTCTAAATTTAGTAATAATCAGTATATATGGGTTAATATCTTTGCCCTTTTTTTATACAGGTTAATATCGCTGTGAGTGCTTCAAGATTTCATAATCTAACTCGGTATATAAGAATTTGTGTTATATATGTTTTTTGGGCTTATTCTAACTGTTTGGCGTTCAAATTTCTAAATTGGACTTTATTGCCTAAATTCAATTTTGACTGACACCATGCTTATTTTAAAAACTTAATTATGGCATCAAATCGTGTACTATGAATCTTTCTTCTCAAGCTCTGTCATTTTTTAAATTTATTTTAGTTGGCTATATTTGACGATTCTATGATTATGTGACACCAAGAATCATGTTATTAGTAGGTAGTTTGGTTATGGGATCGGTTGATTTTTTTTTAGTTTGAGAATTAATTTGAGTTGTTTGTTTGGATCCTTTGTGCTTGATTGTTGAGTTTTGATTTAATCGAGATCTTCTATGTACATTTGATTATCTTGATGGCACACTTTGTTCTCTCAGTTCCAGCATGTGTTGTTTGTTGCTCCGAAGACGTTGAAGGTAACAAAATTAATTTATCTACAAATTTTTGTCATTAGTTTTTTCATTGAACACTGGACTTTAGGGCCTAGGCAACATAACCATCATCAATTTCTTAATTAATGTGCAAATTAGAAAGATGAAAAATTAGGCTTCTGTTGGAGGTAAATATATTTGTGATGAAATTTGTTGTACTAGATATAATTTCTCTATTTGTTGTCCCCCCCCTCTTTTGGTTTAGGAACTTCAATGATGATTGTTTTCCCTTCTTTGTTTGTAGCTTTGTAATTACTTCAGTAATTATTGTTAAACTATAATCCTTTATTTTAATTGTTTGTTTAATTTGATTTCTTTGTGCTTTAAGAAATGGTGGTTCAAAATTGAACAAAACCATTTCTTATAACTATAGGTGATAACTTTAGTGGTAGAAGGGCTGGTAATCAGTTTAATTGCACCTTTTTAATGTATTATAGATTATAGATGACTTGCATATTCTACAAATTACCGTAACTCATTATCTCTTTTATCTCTTGCACTGATATTAGAGAGCTTTAGCACGCATGCATTGTGGCCTTACTACCTATAGGGTGAGGGCCTATGTAATGAGGGCCTGTATGGGTGTTGGTGTCCACCATGGTCTAGAGGCTAATTAAAAATGGGCAAGTGAGAACCCTGATATTTGGACCAGCTTGTGATACTTGGAACCTTGGGGGACATTTAGACAATTGGGTCACCCCCGCATGGGATGGAGGTGAAAGAAATTAGAAATATATCCTTTGGGGGAGGGATGCCAATGATTGGATTGTGCTGGTGTAATGAGTATGTGCAACACCCCTTTCCAACAAAACAAAAGAGAGAGGGCGTACAGAATTTGTAAAGAATCGCGGCATATTAGAATCCAAAATTATTGAAGGGTTTGCCCTAGGTTAGCATTATTGGTTGTGTTCCCCCACCAAAAAAAAAAAATAGTCCGAGTTAGTGTAGCTGGACCTTTTTTTTGCCTGGGGCGGGGGGTAGAACTTGGATTGATGTAATTGATGAATAATTACATAACCTTCAACATATTAAATGTTTATTATGAGGTCTAATTAGCTTAGTATGATAATAAATGTATCTATGGTTTTAATTCTTCCTATGTTTTTGTCAAGTATTTTACAAATGTAATCTACAATAAATTTCCGCAAAGAAAACTAAGTAAACACTAGTTTGTGTTACTAAGGTTAATGACATATCTTTAAACCAGACTTCTTCTCTTTTTTCCCTAAATGCCAAAATGCATATATATGGTACAAATTATGTATCTTTTTTCCTCTTCATTCATCTCCTGGATAAATAGGATCAACAAGAATGTTCTTAAATAACATCAATTATGGGTCAAATAAAAACTTGGTTTGCTGATTGAAGCTTTGGAGCTTGATGTATTTTAAGCTCAAATAGGTAGAGGTGGTTATTGCCAATATGGCAATGTTGATGGTTTATTCTACAGAAAAAAATGTTATATACACAGACAGACACATGCATATTTTCAAGACAATTTAGAAATAACAAATAATTTTCTGTGAAGGTTATAGAGAATGGACATTGATAATAATGTAATGTTATTTTTAAAATATCCATTTTATTATTTAAAAGTTCAAATTCGATGCAACGTCCAGGTACATACTCAAAAAACATTTATGCTTGAAACTTCTTTTATAAAAAAAATGCCTCAAAGAAACAAAAATAAATAGGAGTGATTATATTTTCACTACTTACCCCAATTCTTTTGAGCTAGACTAAAGTTTTTATTATTTCTTTATATTAATTTATTGACATCAATCCAATAATTATTCAACGATATTTTCAAAGTACCATTTTACTTATTCAAAAACTTAATCACGAGGCAACGCACAGTTTTTGGCTAGTTTTTGAAAATAATTTGGTAAACTTTGTCTAATGAAGTTGTTTGCTTAAAAAAATTATAAAAGCTGACTATTTCGGAAGTCAACTTTCATAATTTGACAATGCTATTAGTGAGCAACTTTAAAATCAAATTATACGGGAAGTTGAAGGCCATCTTTAATGGATTCTTTTTAATTCCTAATTTGCTCAGGCCTTTTTTTCCCCTTATTTCCCCTCATGCCTCTTACAAAATGTGAGCAGCCCCTTTTTTTTTTTATAAATTAGTAAGAGTTGTGGCCAACTAAGCCATACACAACCACAAGAATTCCAGCCCATGTGTCAAAAGACGAAGCACATAGGACCCTTACAACCACAAGAACTCTTGCCCCATGTGGTAGGATAGCCAAGCACACAGCGATGGAAAACGTAAATAAAGAGAAACAGAGGAGAAGAATGGAGTCCAGGTCCTCTGACTCAAGCTTCTTCCACTAGCATAACATGCTTCTGGAAATGTACTAATGATCAAGCCCAACAATTACAAGTTGAAAGATCTTCAGTTAAGCTGCCCACGTAGGAAAGTATTCAAGATTTCTAACAATATCTTGAAGATTATAGGGAAAGTCCTCTTTCCAGTTCTTCAACCAAAGCTAAATCTGAATTTGATGCTCCAACACAACTCTTGTAAGTTCAGCTACTCCCCCTCAACTATGATTTTGTTCCTTTTATTCCATATAGACCAGAGAATTGTGTAGAACATAGTAATCCATGCCTTTTTATGGAACTGTGAACTGAGATAAGAGTGAATCCAAACATCAAATAGGTCTCTCACCAAGCTTGGAAAGACCAGTTCTTGACCCCAAGGTCTGTAACAAGGGCAACATACTTGCCAAATCCTTTTACAACATAGAAAGAGGTGTTTTTGAGGTTTCTTCATGTTGATTGCAAGAAGTACACTGATTCTGGCCCTAATTGATCACGTTCTTCCTCACCAACATAGCTTTTGTGTTGAGCTTGCCAAGAAGAGCAATCCAGACCATAAGCTCAATTTTGGGGGGGCTAGGTTCCTCCAAACGGCTGAAATGACATTATCCACCGAGTTACAAATCCGCCTCCGTTCCTAACCTTGATGGGAAAGAGACTTGACAGAATAACCTTTGGATTAATCAGGAACCCACAAGATCATATCACTCCCAGTACTGTGAGGGGAGTAGTGTTCCAGTAATGTAGTAAGAGCTTCCAGGTTAAGCAATTCTTGCTGTTATAATCATTTAGACTAGCTTAAGGTCCATCTCCAACTAGACCCCTTCTTTCAACCTATTTGAGCAGTATAATTGTTCTTTTGGGTTGAAAGATTGAAAAGACAGAAATTCTTCCTTGAACGATTAAATGAGTAACTAGGGATCCTACCAAAATCTCGTTCGATATCCATCTCCCACTTCAAATTTTATTTTCTCAAGGAAAGCTCGTTGAGCATCTGAATCGGTAGCCACCGGCTGCATTACATCTCTCCAAGTGCTCCCACTTCTTGGAACAATAGATTTGGGAGCACTACCTTCAAACTCTTGACTATAAACAACATTAATGACCCTTCTTCTTTGGGCTTTTGGATAATTTTCCATTTGACAAGAGGGCAAAAACTACCTTTATTACTGCCTGCACACAGAAATCTCCTGTGTGTCTGAATAATTTTGTTTACGACTTTTGTTGCCATCTTGAACAATGACAAGTAATGAAGGGGCAATCTATTAAGAGATGACTTCACAAGCACCAATCTGCCAGCTTTGGATAACCCTGTAGCTTTCCATTGGCTAAGCTATTAAGAGCTGACTTCATAAGCACCAATCTGTCAGCCTTGGATAACCCTGTAGCTTTCCACTGGCTCGGCCTCTGTTGGAGCCTTTAATAATAGGTTTCCAAGCCTTGAATCTCCTCATACTACAGCCTATTAGGACACCCAAATACGGAAATGGTAGTTTCAAGACAGAGCATTCAAGCAATTTTGTCGTTGAAAGCACCTAGCTTTGTTCCTTCCCAAATACCAAGAGCCCAGACTTTTTATAATTAACTGACAACCCTAAAATAGCTTCAAAAAACATGAGGATCAGCTTGATATTCCATGCGTATTTGCTGTTAGCTTGACAAAGAATAAGTGTATCATCAGCAAATTGTAGGTAGGACACCATCACAAAGTTTCTTCCTATCAGGATCACCTTAAAAAGCCTCTGTTGTATTGCTGGGAGGAGTAGTTTGCTAAGAACCTCTGTTGCTAATACAAAAAGAAAAGGAGACAGAGTGTCTCCCTGCCTCAAGCCTCTCCCCATAAGGAATGGCTTTTTTGGGTTTCCATTAACGAGAATAGAGATAGACGCAGTAGAGAGACATTCATAGATCCAACTCCTCCATTTTAAGGCGAATCCCATGCAATGTAAAACTTGATCAATGAATTCCCAGCTTAAAGTGTCATACGCCTTTTGGAAGTCTAGTTTCAAGAAAACTCCTGGCTTCTTTTTCCTTCTCAGCCATCTACCACTTCGTTAGCAATTAAAGCCCCATCCAAAATTTGTCTCTCAGCTACGAACACTGATTGAGACTCTCCAACTAAATCTTGCATGAAAATTTTCAACCTGTTAGACAATAGCTTCGCAAGGATTTTGTAGAGGCACCCCACCATGCTAAGGGGCCTGAAGTCTCCAAGCTCTCTAGGAGAATCCCTCTTCGGAACCAAAGTTATCCAGGTTGTGTTAACCACTGCAGGAAGGGTCCCACTCTCGAAAAAGTTAACTATGAACTGAAACACTTCTTTACCAATTGTATCCCACAATTGCTTAATAAACTTGAGATTGAACCCATCATATCCTGGGACTTTGAAGAGTCACATGACCACAATGCTTGCTTAACTTCTTCTTCCATTGGTCTAATTTTAAGATTCTCCGCTTGTGAAATACTTAATTTGCTGAGCCCAAGTTGAGAAAGGTCTGGATGTGGATGAGGGCTCTCTGTGTAGAGGGACTTAAAATATTTAACGATGCTTTTTTTAACCTCTACTGGCTCAGTAACTATTTTACCCTCAAAAAGGAGTTAGTTAATCATCTTTTTTCTCCTTCCGATTATCGCCATTGAGTGAAAATATTTTGAGTTTTCATCTTCCTCTCTTTGATGTGTCTGCACCTAGACAGCTGCTTCCAAAACCTTTCTCGTCTTCCCAACCATAACCATAGGTAGCTGAGAAGGGCCTCTCTTCTGGTACAATCTTCCTCAGAAAAATTACTTCCCTTAGCCGTTCTGTCCAGTAGTGATATTTCCAGCTTTAGCTTCTCAATTCTGTAATCAATGTTTCTAAACTGGATCTTGTTCCATGCTTCGATTGGTCCCTTTATTGCCTTCAGCTTATGACGAATAGGCATATTAGCCAACTGAAGCCATTCGTTCCTAACAACTTTCTCAAAGTATGGACGAGTAAACCAACAGTCAAGACTCCTAAATGGCTTTGGCCCCCAATTAGATGCAGCTAGCTCTAAGATGACCGGAAAATGGTCAGAGATCATTCTTTCCTTGCAAAATAATTTTAAGTCAAGTTACTTCATGTACCAATCAACCAACACAAGGTATCTATCAATCCGGCTGGCTGAGTTCTTCCTCATCCAGGTGAAGTTTTGGTTTTGCAAATCTATATCAATCAACTGGAGGTCCTCTAGCAATTCGTGAAAATCATGCATACATGTGCTGTTAGACGCTAGAACCTTTCTTTCGTGAATTGCTAAGACTTCATTAAAGTCTCCCAGAATAAGCAACGGACCACCAAAGACTTGATTTTTCAGAGCTCTGAGTTGATCCCAGCACTCCCTCCTTTGTGGCATATCAGTAGGTGCATAGACAAGGCATATTAAAGATTCAAAGTCATTGTATGTGAGATTACAATGCAAACATAACCATCTTTTAGCCTTTGAGATTGAGAAGACCTTGATCACATCCACGTTCCACATTAGTATGAAGCCACTAGATTTTGCTATCTCTTCACAATCCACCCATTCGACATTATTACCAACCCATAAACTCCACACATGCCTATGATTTAAGTTGGAATGCTTAGTTTCGATCAATCCAAACACAACTGGTTTTTCTGCATGGTTAAGGCTTCCACAACCGCTTTTTTCTCAAAGGCTCCCACTCCTCGAATGTTCCAAGAAATGATCTTCATAGAGTTCACCAGCCTTAAGGACAGGACTCAGTTTTCCTGAGGGGGAGCAAGGTTCATCTTGCGAGATATAATTTGGTTAACTTGGTAATTGTCACTAGTGAGTGGAACACCAAACTTTTCTACAAATTGAATGACTTCTTCCACCATTTGATTCAAACTTTTTTTTATTTTGATACTCTCTGAGTTGGAAACTGAGGGGGAATTAATATGATTCTTCTTCTTTGGCTTTTGATATACTCATCTTGATTTCTTTAGCTTTTCCTCCTCCCTAATGCCCTCCAATTTATCATATTGGTATAATATGGTTTGGGTTGGCCTGCAATCTTTCCCAGTAAAGACAGAAATTGTCTCTTCTGACCCTTCGGCTTGCTTGTCATAATTGGTGCGGTTAATGTTGTGATGTTCCACATTTCCAACCTTTCCTCTGGTGTCTTTTGTCAGAAATAGTTCTGCCAGTAGACCAAGTGCGACTTTCAATATTCTCATCAATATTCCAGTTATAGTAAATTTTGAATGTTGTCTCTCCAATTTCCCAGAAGGAAGCCTGTCAGCAGCAAATTCCCCTGACCTTTGACCTTGTCTCCTTATTCAACTCGTTCATCGTCATCTTTACTATCCGGACCAATAATGACGTCATCAATTGGTTCCCTTAAATTTGCTTCCTCGCCATTGGCAGTAACAACCATGTTATCACCTTCTGTTTCGCACTAGAAGTCATCTGAATAGTGTCTTGGGGATCTTCTTGAGTGCAGACTTCCAAACTAGCCTTTGGATTCTTCGGTCCAAACGCTGAGGCTTTCGTCTTCCACAGAAAATATGATCTCGTTGTCAATTGTTCTCATTGCGGTAGTGTCAATCAGTAATCTAGCACAAGCCAAGGACAAATTATTTGCAGTATTGGTATCTAAGCATATTAGGTCCCCCCACTGATCTGCTATCTTTCTGAAGTTGTCTCTACACCATGCATGACTTGGAGGCCCCAAAAGTTCAATCCAAGTTCTTCTTGAGTAGCATATGTCGTCCCTCCTCCATCTTCGGACTTCAACAAACCAGTTACTTAACCAATCATCTCCATGGTCGAGCATCTCCAAGAGATCCTCTTCTTTGTCAAATGTGAGCAAAAATCTGTAAAGACCCATATCTCTCAAATTGTGTGGCTCCGATGATGCCATTGGCCATAGCAGAATACAAACAATCCACATCTGGAGGCTTATCTAATTCACAGACGTGAGATTGATTGAGCCACTGTAACTTTTCCTTGCAAACTTCTCCTTTGATTAGAGAAATTGGATTTTTGGGAGGCTCTTCTTCACCCATCCTTACTATTTTATCTTTTTGCTCTTTTGGTCGCCAAATCTGTCTCAGTTTTCCTTCTCTTTGCTCCTTTGGTCTCCATTCCTTTCTCAGTGGTGCTCTGGGCTTCACTTTGTATCTCCAATAATTCGTAGGACTCCTTCTAACCACACCATTGCCTCTTAGAGTAAGTTTTTCCTCAAATCTAGCCCAGCTAACCCTCATGTGATGCCCTTCGTATTTCACACCTGAAAGTTTGAGAATTGCCCCGCTACCTTCTTCTCTTGTGCCAAATCTGACAAACCTATACCTTCTTCCACTAAGTTTGCTCCTCTTTGGGGGTATGTAGACATCTGTGACCTTCCCTACATTATTGAAGACTTCTCTCAGAGTGAAGGCATCTGCAGCATCGGGAAGATTATCAACGAATATTGAGAACTCCTTTGTCCCTCTATCCCTACCTCTATCTCTCCGCCTCTCTCTCTCTCTCTTATGTCGTTGCTTTCACTTGTTCTTCTACAAGCATATCTTTGCACTCTCGATAGCAAAGAGTCGTGAATTAGAAGCAGCCAAGCACAAGGTACTCATCGTACCTGTTGTATAATATTTATTATTGGTTTTCAATTTTTATGTTGGAATGAGTAATTTAAGAATGAGTAATTTAAGATTTCCTTGATTGCCTATTTTTTTGCAAAATTTTTCGAGTACCTCCCTTAACACATAAGAAAATGTTATTTATCCCTTTATTTTAGGAATTACAATATGAGCATCCTCATCTTGCATATTATTTTTATATAATTGCATTTTTCAGTTGAAAATATGTATATAAGCGGGTTAAGTAATAATAGTTTTTGCATAAAGAGAAACAATAACAAATACGATAGGCATA
>JACYFF010031955.1:56879608-56890185 GCA_017589665.1 Selenicereus undatus
GTGAGCACTCCTTTTTAGATAAGCATCAACTAATAGGTGAGCACCTCAAAATTTGACCATCCAATTTTGATCTAATGGCTTGGATTAAAAGGCACATTTTCTTACTTTAAGAAAATTAAAAAAATAAAAACAATATGGGGATGGGGTTCGAACGTATCACGCTATTTTCAGACCTGGGGTCTTCTTCCTCCCTCTTTCTCTCTCCATCGGTTCTCTCTCTCTCTGCCCCCCTCTCAATCCTGTCGCCAGAAATTAAAGCAGGCTACCACCAGCAGCGGCTGCCCACCTGAAACCACCAGCTACCCACCCTCGTCGATGTTCGAAGTTGGCGCCAATCGCCCACTTGAATCCACCAGCTGCTCACCTGAAACAGCCGGTGGCTTTGATGGAAATCGCACCCCAATCCCTTTCCTTGTTTGTCGGAAAATTCCCAGCAGAAATCTCCCCCTCTCTTCCACCCAGTAATTTCGAAACTCCACCATTGAAGCAACCTCGCTAGGGTCTTCAACCTCACACTGGTACTTGCTTCGTTTCTCTCTCTTCATTGACTAAATCTAAAAAATTAGGGTTTTGAAATTGATTTTTTAGTGGTCAAATTGAATTGATTAAATTGGTCGTATTCTGAGAAATTTATAAGTTTGTATGCTAATTTGTGGAGAAGTTCTATTGTTATTCATCAATCTTTCTCATATCTTCTTGGTTGAATTGAAAGAGTTACATTGGCTTCATGGTCTTTCACCCGAATGTATATTTTTCATTTCATTTTGATTTTGGATTCAAGTGTAGTTTGCCCTTGGAATGAGATGTTGGAAATCCCACACCATTGTCATCCATCTCCACTTCCTGTCGATGTCTGCATCTCTCGCTAGAAATCCCCCCCGGCCAGAGACTACAAGCAAAGGTTTCGATTAATTTAAATCTTGGTTTTTCTTGTTTGTTGTGAGTTATGACATTTGGCTCAAATTTCCTACTTTATGCCTTCTGTTAGTGGCAACGTCCACTAAGCAGAAAATCAGGAGAGATGAAGGATTTTAGGAAGCTATTTTTAGTAAATAGCTATGGCTAAGTGCCATATAAAATCCCAGCTATTCTGACAGAGTAAAAGATGATGATTGATTCTGTAATTCAGTAACTCCGAATTCCCACTTCTCTTAATAAAAAACGTGAGTGTGTGTCACTTGGTCGGGTTTTGGGTTGTGGTCACACATCTGGGACTCTAGTAGGCACCGGGTTCAGATCGTGGAGTAAAAGGCGTCAAAAGGATCAGTTCGCTTCTGCAGTTTAGGTACGTCCTAAAAACCCTAATTCGTTTAACAGTGGTATCAGAGCCATTTTTGGCGTTTTTTGGCTCTCGATTTTTAGCTAAACATGCCTAAATTTATTTGTTGAATTTATGCAATTTAGTTGTTTAGTTTTCGTCCTCCTGCCGTGAAATAAACACCATGTATAGGCCCCTCGACCTTTGATTGTTTTAAGAATAATAAAAATAAAATAAATAACAAAAAAAACCAGAAAAGGGAGAAAAGGGTGGTGCTAGTCATACCATCAGGCCGCCGCCGAAACCGCCCCAGAGGGGCGGCACGTGGGTTGCACGCGCTGCCGAGAGAGATGCGTTTTCTCTCTTTGCTCTTCACTTTGCCCTCCACGACCCCCGATCTGTCGCCCGTAGCAAGCAAAACGCACAAACAGCCCACCTATGACGGCGCGTGGGTAGCACGCGCCACCGCCTGAGTGGCGCGTTGCGCGCGTGCCACCTACCCACGTAACTGCTGCTGGCCGATCTATGTAATGGTGCCGGTGGTTTGCAAGGAGGGCGACCAGAAAGAGAGATCAATGGGGTTTTTCAGATTTGGGGAGGCGGCGGATTTTTCCTCATTTGGTGTTTTTTTTGGGTTTTGGGGTATCGGAAAACAACTGGGAGACCAGCTGGCCGGCGAACACCGGGCTTGGTGCCCGGAATCCATGGCGGTCGGGCCTTCCCAGGCCCTTTTTCCGGCACGAACCAAGGGAAAATCAAGGGTTGAAGGGTAGAAACGGGACACAAGCGAGGTGCTCATGATAGCCGTGGTCGTGGCCTCGCCTGGTTCTGTCCATGGCGGCCGGCTGGCGCAACGGCAAGTGAAGGGCCAGAGAGGAAGGAAGAAGAAGGAGGTGTCTAGGATGGAGAGAAAGAAACATCCAAACCGACCCATAAAATGGCACCCCCCCTTTCCCAAACCCATGTTCTTTTAAAAGAAAAGGGACCAGCCTCCCCTTTTGTTTTTTTAAAATGAAAGGGGGGTGGGTCTCGTTTTCTTTTTATAAAAAAAAATATATTTTGGGGGGTCTCCTTTTTAATGGTTTTAAATTTTAATTTCTGGTTTTAAAATTTAAAATCAAGCCCAGCTTCGGAAATTATAATAATGTGTTTATTTTAATTTTATTTTCCTAGGCTAGAGCTGTTTGATTGTCTAACTGTATCATTCTAAACATGCCTGGTCTATGAATGAGTTTCATATTTTTTTTCTATGTGAGTTTATGGCATGAAAACTGATACGTATTTATATATATGTCGCTATGTGTTCGATTTATATATAAGAAATTAGTTCTTTAAACGTAAATAAATGTGTTTTATATTATGTTCTAAAACGTCTATGTGATGATAGATTATGGAATGTTAATGTGTTTAAACATTGTATTCATAAGAATATGTTTTTTTGTGAAATATTAGTAATCAAAGTATCTCATTTTTGGATTCATGGAATGTGTGATGATTATGAGCTTAGCGAAATTTTCGAACATATAACATGAGTTGTAATCTTGAGTTTTCTTTGGTTACGTAGAAGATATGCCTAATGTCCATTTTTCCTTAAAATTGTAGATATGGCTTCTAAGACTTCTATGATTGGTGAGTTGACCACCAATGAAATGTTGGATGGGTCCAACTATGACATGTGGCGCCGGAAGATTCAGTTTCTTCTGGAAGAGTGTGAGGTGTTAGAACACCTCACAACCACAATGTCAGCACCCCTGACTAGAGACAAGGACGACAAGAATATTACTCATACTGATGAGTATAAAACCAGCTTGGTTGCGTACCAAGATTGGTGTAAAAAAGACCGTAAGGCACGTTATACTATGCTTTTCTGCATGCATAACGATCTTATAGGTGAGTTTGAAGTTTATCCCACTGTTAAGGAAATGTGGGATAATATTCACTTCAGGTATGGTCAAACTTCGGAGACGAGGCTTCGTGCGTTGCATTTTAAGTGGATGACGTACGCGATAGACTCGAACCGAAGTATAACCGAGCATGTGCGAACTTTACAGGCCATGCTGCGGGACCTAAAAGCTGCTGGTGTGGACATTTCCGAACGCGAACAGCGAACGAATGTGCTTCGTGCACTTCCCGCTGGGGACGAAAAATGGAAACCGTTCATCACCATGAAGACTCACAACGAGAGCATCAAAACTTTCGCTGACATCACCAAGCATCTTGAGCTGGAAGATGAGCGCTTGAAGGCCTGTGCTCCTCCTCCTGTAGCTTTAGTGGTCAGGGTAGACAGGCCTAAGGGCAACCAGTTCAGACGAGGGAAGAAGAAGAGTCTTCATCCCTCCAAGAAACTTGGCCCTAGAGGCGGTATTGCTAAGAAGCAATCAAAGGCCAAGGGCAAGGTGACGGATAAAATGGCACGAGTGATGTGCTATAACTGCAGGAAGAAGGGCCATTTTGCTCAGGAGTGTCCCGAGCCTGCTCAGGTACCTTCTTCATTTCCTACTGTTGAACTACTTGTATGTTCCCATGCATTCGTTGCTAAATCCTTTCCTAATTGGATTGTAGATTCGGGAGCAAGCAAGCACGTAGTTCGAGATCGAGTTGGGTTTGTAGACTTTCATCCTTGTCCGGTGGGGTTGCAAACTGTGACTCTTGGAAATGGCACTGCAGAGGACGTTCTAGGAGTCGGAACGTATCGGCTTAAGTTGTGTGGAGGGAATTCGTTACTTCTTCACGACACTCTCTATGCGCCTGGAGTCCGATGTTCCTTAGTGTCTTATGTCTCTTTAATGAAATTAGGTTTTCAGTTTGTTTCTTGTATTGACGGTTTAGACATTTTTTATACTGGCAATTTGTTTGGCCACGCATCTTTGGTAGATGATTTCCTTGTTTTGGACTTGGATAATGAGTATTACAGTAATAATACGTCTTTTGTTTTTGTGTCATCTGTTGATTCAGACCATGATTCTGTTGTTTGGCATGCTAGACTAGGCCATATTGGTTAAGAAAGAATGACTAGACTAGCTAAAGAAGGTCTATTAGGATCGCTTTCTAAAGTTAGGCTACCTAAATGTGAACCTTGTTTAGCTGGCAAAGAAACCAAGAAACCTTTTGGTAAGGCTTCTAGGGCGCTTGGTGCCTTAGATCTCATTCACTCCGACATTTGCGGACCTATGAATGTAAAGGCACGTGATGGTGCCATTTATTTCTTCACTCTAATTGACGATTACTCTAGATACGGATATGTTTATCTGTTATCACATCGTCATGAAGCTTTAGATGTGTTCAAATGCTTCGTATTAGAGGTAGAGACTAAGTTGGATCGAAGAGTTAAGACTCTTCCGACCGACCACGGTCGAGAGTACCTCTCTGATATGTTCAAGAGTTTTTGTGAGGAAAAGGGTATAGTTAGATATCTTACGATTCCTTACACTCCACAACAAAATGGTGTTGCCGAGTGTAGGAATCGTACATTATTGGACATGGTCAGGTCAATGATGGCTCAAGCTAATCTCCCAATTAGCTTCTGGGGTGATGCGTTGCTTTCATCAACTTACATCTTAAACAGAGTACCCAGTAAGAGCGTTTCAACTACTCCATATGAGTTATGGAACAGTCGGAAACCTCTTTTGGACCATTTACGACCATGGGGTCGGCAGGCTATGTGCATAACCCGACTCATAGATATGGCAAACTTGGTCCAAGGGCCACTAAGATGGTCTTTACTAGATACCTTGAACATTCAAAAGGTTATGTGATGTACGAAGAACATCCTAGTGGCGGCATGAAGGAAATTGATTCCCGAAATGTCGACTTTCTTGAGGATGAGTTCCCAACTATTGGTGAAGTAAAACAAGACTTACAGTTGTATGAGTTACAACTAAACCTACCTCTCGGTGAAGGGGAGGATATGTACACTAACCGTATCACCGAGGATAGGGAATTTTTTCCTAATGCTGGAGATAGTGGAAGTACACCCATCATTCCTGCTGAAGGAAGCTTGTCTGCTCAGGATGCCCAACCTGAGAACGAGGAAGACCCTTAGTCTCCCGTTAACAGAAACGAGGATGGTCCTCGTACTCACCAGCCCACACCCCAAGGGGTTAGTGGGAGTGACACCACTCCTACTCGAGGTTCTGTGCCTCGAGGGACTTCTCCTACTCAAGGTTTGGTACCTCGGAGAAAAAGGGGGAGAGAAGAGTTGGAATCTGAACAGACAATGCAACCAGGTCCTAGCATAACCCGAAGGAGTGAGCGCGGAAGAGTTCATCGCCGATTTTTTCAAATCGAAGAGAACGTTTTCTTCTGCATGCCTTTGGAAATAGAAGAGCCAACCTCTTATGTAGAGGCTGTTGACTCACCAAATAAGGAAGAATGGATGGATGCCATGAGGGATGAGTTGGACTCAATGGTTAGGAATGAAGTATGGGATCTAGTCAACCTTCCTCTTGGACGTAAAGCCATTGGAAACAAGTGGGTTTTCAAGGTAAAACGTCGGGCGGATGGGTCAATTGATAAGTTCAAAGCCCGGTTGGTGGCGAAAGGCTACACCCAAGTTGAGGGAGTAGACTATGAGGAAACCTTTTCTCCTGTGGTGAGATTAGCCTCTATTCGCCTACTTCTAGCACTAGTTGCCCATCTGGACTTAGAACTGTTCTAGATGGATGTGAAGACTGCTTTCCTAAATGGGTCCCTTGAGGAAGAGATATATATGGTACAACCTTTTGGTTTCGTATCAAAAGGGCGAGAAGACAAAGTTTGTCGTCAAAGAAAATCCATATATGGCCTCAAACAGTCTTCAAGAGCATGGTACTTCAGATTCCATGAAGCCATTATTGCGTTTGGCTAAACCATGGTCTCAGAAGACCACTGCGTATATGTCAAGAAGACAAAAGTAGGAATTATGTTTCTTACTTTGTATGTCGATGACATTCTACTAGCTGGGAGTGACTTGGAGATGATCAATGCCACTAAGCGGTGGCTGTCTTCTGTCTTTGAGATGAAGGACATGGGTGAAGCTAGGTATGTCCTAGGGGTGGAAATAATCAGAGATCGTTCTAGGAAACTTCTCGGTTTATGTCAAAAGGCATATATTGAGAAAGTCTTAGAACAGTTTCGGATGCATTATTCCAAACCTGTTGATACCCCGATCGATAAGGGCTTAACCTTGAGTCTAGAACAGTGTCCAACAACAGATGAGGAAAAACAGAAAATGAGTAGTGTCCCTTATGCTAGTGCAGTCGGAAGCCTAATGTATGCCATGTTATGTACACGGCCTGACATTTGCTTCGCGGTTGGTTTGGTAAGTCATTACCAAAGCAACCCTGGGAACGCTCATTGGCAAGCCGTCAAGAGGATAATGCGTTATGTTCGAGGAACTACTGAATTGGTACTTTGCTACCAAGGAGGAGACCTAAGATTGAGGGGGTACATTGATGCTGACTGTGGTGGAGACTTAGATGAGTCTAAGTCCACCTCTGGATATGTCTTCACCCTGGGTCGGGGAGCCATATCTTGGTGCAGCAAGAAGCAAGATTGCATAGCCCTATCGACTATGGAAGCAGAATATGTCGCTTTTTGCCTCGCCACTTAGGAGGCAGTTTGGCTGAGGAGTTTTCTCCAGGATCTTGATCTTACTTCACGAGTTAATGATCCTGTAGAAATTTGGTGCGACAATACTGCTGCTATCCAATATGTTAAGGATCCTAAATTCCATAGGAAGGCCAAGCATATTAAAAGGCGTTATCATTTTGTAAGAGACGCCATAAAGTCGAAAGAAGTTATTGTAAAATACTTATCTACTGTTAAAATGATAGCGAATTCATTAACTAAACCTACTCCAAGAGATGTGTTCAAAACTCATATGATGAGTCTTGGTCTCCGTAGAGTTTAGTTAATTAGAATATCCTGTTTTTGGTTTGGACAAGTATGTAATGAACATTTATTTTGTATAAAATGGTCATTATTTTACTCTGGTTGTTTGATTAGGCATATCTAAATCTCACTAGGCTTTTTGATTATCGTGTCACACGGATAATCAATCCTAACGCTTAAGTAGCGGGTAGGGTAAGACTTGATCATATTGGCACTAGGTGTGCAATATTGATTATCATCGTACCTTAGGTGGTACGAGTGATGTGGAGAATTAGTCACTTTAGTAAGTCTAAGATGAGATTCTGAGTGAATCGGATATAACACAACCTTATATCAAAGCCTGAAGTCGAATTTTGAGTGTCCAGGTTACGTTAAGTACGTTAAACTGAGGAACTCGAGTCAGTTCTGAGGAAGAACTGGACTTGTAATTCGCATGGTATAAATAGTGACAGACTCACCTCCGTGGGAGTTAGACCATGACACACATTACATACTGTGTGTGCTTAAGTCGACCTAGCGGAGTGACAACTGATTCCCTTCCTTGTCACTGTGTGATCCCTGAAACATCGGTGTTTCATATAACAAATCCCTTGGACTTAGGGCTATGGTATGAATTCCCAATGAGATGTTGCTACTTTAATACGAACTCCAAGAGTTATAGATTTATGCAGCTCAACGGAACGTATTAGGAAAGTCATCTTATCGAGATGTAATGTTATGAGTCGCTAAGGAAAACCATTGCATATTCACCATATCAGCCCGGGTGGTTATGTTTCGGAATATAACCATGATATATTAGCAAGCATAAAGGGACAGCGTGTGCCTCAGGTGATGTCTTGAATGGTTTAGGGAGTTGTCTGCCTTGAAAGTGTTTTGTTAGACTGATGATGTCTTAACAAAATCACTACTTGTTTTTGGTCGCACGTCCCATTTCTGCAATGACACGTTTAAAAGAGGGAACAATGTTTAGAAACATTGTCACAGCTTGAGTGGCCGAGTGGGAGATGTTAGTGGCAACGTCCACTAAGTAGAAAATCAGGAGAGATGAGGGATTTTAGGAAGCTATTTTTAGTAAATAGCTATGGCTAATTGCCATGTAAAATCCCAGCTATTTTGACAGAGTAAAAGATGATGATTGAAAGATGATGATTGATTTTGTAATTCAGTAACTCCGAATTCCCACTTCTCTTAATAAAAAACGTGAGTGTGTGTCACTTGGTTGGGTTTTGGGTCGTGGTCACACATCCGGGACTCTAATAGCCACCGGGTTCAAATCGTGGAGCAAAAGGCGTCAAAAGGATCAGTTCGCTTCCGCAGTTTAGGTACGTCCTAAAAACCCTAATTCGTTTAACACCTTCAATTTGCCTGGCGTAACGTGACTTTTTTCTTTTTTTTTCTTTTTTTTTGAATAGATTACTGCATATTCCTAGTATACGACCTGACATTGTGATTTTGTCGCTATTTCATTGACTTTGAAATGATTTTTGGGCTTTTGTTGAAATTGAAAGTAGATAATAGAACTCAAGTGTTTGATTATTGGACTCCTTTTGAAACTGAAATTGAGGATAATATCAAGAGTGTCAAGAGCCCTAAAGCTTCACCTATGTCTGCTTTTAGCAGTTCCCAAATTAATTGCGCCCTTGAGTATTTGGAGCATTCTATGTATGAGTCATGTAGATGTATTTATGTGTCTTTTTCAAGCCTTCAGTGCCCACAGTTCAAGGCTTTCTTTTATAATTTGGCACGCCTGAGGTTTCCAAAGGGCAATTCTTTTTTGGTCTTGATTGGATGCTAGGTATAAGGATCCCATACTAACGTGTCTAAGGCTATTATAAGATATCCTTCTGATTCCGAATTACTATAATAGGTAGAAGTCAACGGTTCATAATCAGAATTTGGTGGAGTTTGACTTTTTAACTTTTCAAATGGGACTAATGTTCATAGGAGGGCTATGTTTAAGGAGGTTTTGCAACAGACCTTGACAAACATTTTTGGGGGATGAAGGTTGGAGTACAAGCTTGTTTTCAGTTAAGTTGTCTTGACCATTATTCTCCCAAAGCCTATTAGCTCAAATGGCAGAGCATTTGTGTACTTACACAAGGGATATGGGTTTGAATCCCACACAGGCTATTGCATAAAAGATGTCCCGGGCTCAACTGCACAATGAGAAGGCTCTTGCATTTGTGGTACTAGCTCTATGGCAACACGAAGCGTCATTAACAAAGAGTACGTTATGTTGAAGTGGTACAATTTCAAGAAGGCTTTGTGGAGATGTCAGTGCTCTTTAGTCCCCTAAATACTTCTGATTTAGTTAATGATTTGTTTAGATCTTTACTCTACATCTATTTATCAACTGAAAAATTGGAATAGAGAAGAAGATGATGCTTACAGTCATCACTTGTTTATTCTATGTGAAAATTACCAAGCAACTCCAAAACACCAATTACATCAGAGAATGGACAATAAGAAATAGCTTACGTAGGATTCAAACTCACATCCACGTGTTATCTCACGCTGCTCTACCTTTGAGCTAATAGGCTAGTGCCATGGAGTTGACCATGTACCCAAATTTAAATGTTAATCAAATAAAATACAAAGCACTTCCTAGTAATGCAGACCATCACTAGACTGCAATGACTAATTGAGGACTATTGTTGATCAAAAGAAATTGCCTATGTAGGAGTCGAACCCACGACCTTTGTGCTTTCTTGCACAAATGTTCTACCAATTGAGCTAATAGGCTAGTGAAATTAGTAGCGAGAAAGAATATATTAGGCATTCCTAAATATGCACGTACTGCTGGGAGCTTTCACGCCAAACTGCATGCAAAATATACATGATTTAGGAAGAGAAAATTTCAAAACCTGCATATCAGTTTCCCAAAACTGTTAGTTTAAGGCTTGTATCAAATATCCCAAAACTGGCATAAGTAATATATTTTTCTAGAGCTTGGCATTAAAGAACCTTCAAGCAGGGAAGTACTAAGATCTACATTGAGAGCCAAAATTTTTAGGATATCAGCTCAAATTGTAAGATGTTCCTACCTTCCTGGCACACAAGTCATTGACATTCCGTGTGTCAATTGCCAAGTCAGTGTCGAATCATTCACATTCTAAAGAGCTACACAATCAAATGTACGGAACACACCAACTGCCCTAACATATGCACTTCAATGACCTCTACATATGCACAAGCATAAATCCCCAATTTTAGCTCATTCAAACCACCAATTACAATTAAGAATTATATATATTTTCAGTGATTAGTTGTTCAATTAAATTGAGCTAATCTTACCCAACAAAAAGGCCCTATAAGCATAGGTCAAGAATTCTAGTGGTGTTAGAGCATTAGAACATTGAACAACGGGTAACGCTTGGACAGCTTTGGTGACCGCGCACGACCATGAAACCTGATCTAGACTTCCCCCATTGATGATTAGGAGCGATGG
>JACYFF010031955.1:56894828-56906714 GCA_017589665.1 Selenicereus undatus
CTAGGGTCAGAAGCGTTACGTTTTCTTACTTCTTACTTAATTTCTGAGGTGAAACGGACAGAATTTTCCCTAAAAACTGATCGTTTCCGAGGTTTAAAGCCTTACATTACACCCCTGCAATACAAAAAGGTACTAAATATCACCAATAGCTCAACGGCTACACGCTGGAGTCCACAACTCTATGGGCTACACGCCCGGAGTATACAGAGCTTTCTATTTTTTTATAAACCTTATAAGAAGATAAATAATTACATAACCTTACAAACATAGTCGACATTACATAACGATACACATAAACACAGCAATACAGTCCAAGCAACTCCACTCTGGGCGCTCCACGCAGCAGCCACATACCTGTGGATCTGGGAAAAAGGAGGAAAGTAATGGGAATGAGCAACCACCGCTCAGCGAGTAAACCTCTCTCCCAAAACATACTTAAAATACATATTAACTTACGAAAGCCTTTCGTAATTCATTTTAGTTGAAGAGCTTACACATAATACATCATATTCAAACCATAAACCAAGTGAAGGAATAGTCATACTCAAAAAGCTTAACTTTAGTAGAAACCGTCCATAATAAAGTTACATAAACCTAGAAACGTAGCATAAAAGGGGTTTTACGCATAAGTTTCACTTACCGAAAAACATACATAGTGTAACGCCCCCAATAGCTAATATCTGATTATTCTAACATAACCACTTACTATTATAATTTAGCAACGGAAGACTTCTAATTTGATTGGAGGCATTACCGCCGTTCCATGATGGAACACGGCTGCTTGATTTAGTGAACATTATGGGGGCTCAAAAAGAAGGCCCCCAACCCTAAAGTCAGGAGTTTTACTATTTTTTTCTTAAATCCTGGGGCAAAACGGACAGAGTTTTTCCTAAAACTCGAGCATTTTCCCAGGCTTACAGCCTTACAATAAATCCCCTGCACTGAAAAACAGTAAAAACTAACTCAACGGCCACCCGCCGGAGTTCACAGCTCTACGGGCCACCCGCCCGGAGCACTATAACCAATGCAGTTTAATGATAACCAAATAAAAGGCGACAATTACAATACAGACCTGACAACTTAGATGGTGACTCATATGACCATACAGAGCGACTCTAAATGATATGCAACTAAGCACACAATAACTCAATTTACAATCACACGCCACAACACATTGCAGTTCACGTACGAGTCCATCATTTCACTTCTAGGCAGCAGTGACTCCCTTTCGGCTTCCTTCAGAAACCTGGAGGCACAATGATAGATGGGATGAGCGATAATCGCACAGTGGATAGCCCCCTCCCCTAAAAGATGCAATAATAACTTACAACCGTTGTTCGTAATTCCTTTTCTTTGAAGAATTCACCTATCGCATAGTGTATTCCGATCACAAAGCAAGAGAAATAGCATTTGCACCAAAAGCCACTCGTATGAACTCGTAAACTTAATAAAACAATATCATATGTTAATGTAAGTTGTAGACATGATCTATGAATACCATTATCTCCTCATAAATTCGGATCTATAACGTCATATTCTAAACAAGACATAAACAATTAATCACCTTTTCAGGTTTTCAATCTAATTATTCACTAACCTTCTTCAGTATCAAGTAGTAAGAGCAATAAAATGAATATATCGACATTTGAACTTTACATGCTTGTTTATTCAATTGACCATGTTTCTCGTAACTTTACTGCATATTAACTGAGTTATGAAACATGTAACTTCAACATATGCCTAATGGCAACATGATATAACATTGAACTTTGATTCCTCTCTTTACTGGCAGAGAAATGAAATACTGATTTTTGCATCTTCTGCCTACTGGCAGAGGAATGAAATACTGAACTCTGACTCTGCCTTCTAGCAGAGAAGTGAAATATTGGTTTTTGCATCCTCTGCCTACTGACAGAGAAACGAAATACTGATTTTTGAATCCTCTGCCAAATAATGAGCTTGAAACATATTAGTTGAAGTTACATGCAAGCTTCTAGGGAGGTACTGGGTTGGTTAAGCTGTAAATGCAAATAACCCTTAAAAATGCTTTATTCCTCGACCTATTTACTAGTCACCTGACTCGCTCGGTTGCTCAATCCGATGGTTTTAGGTTACTTCGTTACCAATGACTTATCAATGCAAACAGGCGGCTGATAAACAATTAGAAGCACTTAGCGATCATGTAATAAAGCATTTATGGACCTTGATTATAATATACAATTAACAAACGTCATGTAATCACCATACGATATCAATGCCCTTCACATAATCCATGGTTACGATACGATGAACTATGCAATCGATAAACTATATAATGGATACGGTGTATACGATCGATAAACATATAGAGGCAATAGACTTAAAATGTCGATCGTAAGCTAATGTCTACGTAATGTCGATCGATAAACTAATGTCTATCGACTAGACATGAACTATTTTAGGTTGGTTCCAACTTAGGCAATAGACGAAACATGAGACTATTTTCTACCTAACATGTTTCGAAATATAAGCCGAAACTCAGACGTACATCCCTATGCAGTAAAACATACTTGGTGGTCAAATGGTTGGGCGCCCATATCTCAAAATATTTTGTTTTGCAAACCGGAGGGAGAGAATGTATAAGTAAAATTGATTTGTTGATTTTTATTCTATGAAAGTGAACCCCTTGATCGATGTACATCTTGAGACGATCATACTTCGGGTGCTCACACCCCCCAGGCCGATCGAGAAGCCTGAGTTGATTCCGCGCGCGCGTAGATTTCCGTGGTACATGACGCCGCGCGCGGGTTTACTGGTCGGCATAAGCCTTGATAACTGAAGGGCATAAGCCCTGATGATAAATGAGCGGGGCCACTTGTTTATCTGACAAAACATTGAGAACTTGGTTCATTAAATGAATCTTGTTTTGATTTTTCATTGCTGAGAATACTGTGAGTTTGTGAATAACATCGAGTTTTTGAAGAACATAGGCAATGTACGTACCGAGGTGGCCTCACTTCTACTCCAATTAAGGTGAAACTATTTTCCACCTAAAATGTCTATCATATAATCCATGACTTCACCTTATGGATCAAGATCTATTGGTAATTGCTAACATAATCGTGCATATATATAATCTTGCATAATCGGCAAGCGTCATATAATCAATGAACTGTAAGTGAGCAGACATATTCAATGAACGGTATATACAGCAATATATAACACTATATAATCGATAAGCTTATATAATCGACGAACACTATATATAATTCGATAAATATGCATAACCGATGAACGATATTTATTTCATACAAGATGAACATTACTTGTAATCGATAAAATGCATAATCAATGATAAATTAATTGCAATAATCCATAAAATGAAATTAATAAATGTTATATAGTCAATGAGTAATAAAATGCCATGAATAAACGCTATATAATCCAGAACGATGAACATTATATTAATCGATAAAATGCGTAATCAATGACCGTTCTATAATCAATAATGTTCATACATTATATCGGATTTGCAAAATCAATGAACGTTATATACTTAATAGCGATGTACATTATATATATATTCAATGAACTTTATAAACCGAAGCCCTTATATAATCAATAAGCATTAATAAATGTCATATAATCGATAACTGTACAATTGTCAAACGACATAAAATCAATAAATTAGGCATGTTTAGCTTGCATTCGGACCTATTCAGTTAAATCATGCCTGAAGACTAGCTTCGACGGACCTATTCAGTTAAATCATGCCTGAGGACTAGCTTCGAAGTGGATTATAAATGCTTAGAATCAACGTATATATGTTTAGGTGCGAATATGTTAAGTTCCACATGCCTGCAGTTTACTAATTCATAATCGATAAATAGTTTCGAGATAAACTATAAATGCCTAAAATCAATATATGTAAGCTTAGTGATTCACGTTTGTTTAATAACTTCGAAGTAATAATCGAACATTTCGAATCGTATTATGCTTAAATGGCTTAATTAGGCTTGAAATGTAACTTCGAAACAATAAACGAATGCCTCAAATGGCCCTTATTTAATTGTCGAACGATAAACTTTAATTTAGTACAACTAACACATATATATACATGGTATCGTTCAATTAACACTACAACTTCCTCATATTATTGATTATTGATTATAGTTCAACCTGAACGAATCATAATCAATAACTATTGAATTCAACCTAAACGAACTATAATCAATAACTATTGAATTCAACCTGAACGAACTATAATCAATAACTATTGAATTCAACCTGAACAACTATAATCAATAATCAATAATCAATAACTGAACAACTATAATCAATAATCAATAAGCTTTATCGAAACTAACAATTTGACCATAAATAGGAGGATGAGGAAACCCACCTCGAATCCAAGCTAAGGGACCCGTTTTAGGGTTTGATTCGAGTTGATTCGGTGAGGACTCGGTTCCGCCCGTTGCTGCTGCCTCTCTCTTCCACCGCCCACTCCGTTCACCGCCGTCTCGCCGGCGTCCGGCAAGGGCAGCCGTGCTGGTGGCAGTCGCGCGACCCCAGGCCACGACCCCCCCTTTCGCCGTTTGCCTCTCACTCTGGCTCGGGCTTGGCGTCAATCGGGGTGGGGGACGGCTCGCGTGAGTCGACCCGGTCACCGGCCACCGGCAGCCCCACCTCCCCTCCCTCTCTCGTGTGTGAGTTGCCATGTTAATGGAGGAAGAAGGAGAAGAAACCCCCCCCGCCTCCTGCGCGATTTCTTCCCCAAAAAAAAACAGGGGCTTCGGCCCCCTTAAAATTATTATATTTTTTTTTCTTTTTTTTTCCCATATTACATATATATATATAAATGAATATATTAGACCAAGGAATGTATTATACTATGGAATTGTATTTTCGGCTACTGTTACTGAATTAAAAATTTTAATGAATTGAAAAGCGATGCCTAACTTGATTAATTTGTAATTAAAAAGAAGATTAGGTTCGGGCCGTTACACATAGTAACTTATTCACGTAAATGAGGAGACTAGACTCTTAGAGGTACTTTGTTACTGCCATCCCGAGTCGGCCAAACTTGAGTGGCAACATACGCCTATCCGGACGGACATCATACTATGCTGAGACGTAATTTTCGTACTTAGACTTCAGGCGGGAATCAAACCACTATCCCTGAATCTACCATAACGTAACATATGTGCTACCAGGCGGGAACTAAGCCACCATCCCTGGGTCTCAGACTTAAGCTTAAAGTTTCTAGAGTAGCTCCTCCACGTATACATGGACATAAATATAATCATTCGTACACATACATACTTATACTTATTCATATATATGTCTTAGGAAGACATAAACATAATCATTCATACACATACATACTTATACTTATACTTATTAACTTGTATTAATGTGTAATCTAACTTTGTAAAATACGTTTACAAATTCGTAAAACGACTTCATTTCTAACTTAAAAGTTTCGTAAAAACGTAATTAGTTTGCTAAATCGTAAAACGCTTTCGTTTTCACCTTAAAAGCTTCTTAATAACGTAATACGTTTGGTTACGTTATTAGTTTATAAAACATCTTTGTTTTAAACTTGCAAGCTTCTTGGAAACAAAATAAGATTTGTTAGTACGTAAATCGGCTTCATAAATAACTTAAAGACTTCTTATAGCGTAAATGATTGACTAAATCGTAAAACGACATAGTTTTTAACTTAAATGCTTCGTGTAATTGTAAAACGACCACTAATCTCATAAAACGACTTCATTTTTGACTGAAAAGCTTTGTATAAATGTAATACGTTTATTAACTTGTACAACGACTTCACTTTAAACTTAAAAGTTTCTTATAAATTTACTAAATCGTAAAACAACTTTGTGTATAACTTAGAAAGCTTCTCTTAAACATAATACGTCTATTAATTTGCAAAACAACTTCATTTTAACTAAAAGCTTATTATAAACATAATGAGCTTGGAAAATCGTAAATCGAAACCCATTTGAAACTTAGATACTTAGTTAGCAATAAATGCAAGCTAGATTCGTTTGAAAATTCCATTTTAACTCAAGATGGGTGTGAGGATAAATTAAAGGCTTAAAATGTTCCTAAACTTGCTACCATTCAAAAACATCAACACTTGGCTCGTTTACGAGACAAACATCTTTTCATAAATGTTCTATGTAAATGCTTCTTGAAATGTAACAGTTTACCAGCTCTTGACTTGAAACTTCATAAAGGCTCAAAAACCTATCTTCAGGCCAACTTATGAAGTAGAAGGTTTTTCAAACGCAATAACCCTAGACTAGGTAACCCAAGTCTGTTCGAATGAAATAGTTAGTATTTGCAAACTTCTTAAAACTAGGCTTGAATATACACCAAAACAGTAAAGACCTCTTGTAATACCCGCGTACTTTATATTCCGTTAAGTTGTTCGTAATGCCTTTTTGCTATTTGGAAACCGTATTTTATTAGCGATATGAGCTAAAATTATTTTCTAAGTACCTATGTGAGCGCTAATTTTATAAAAAAAAAGGATATTATTGTCATTCCTAATCTTATTACTATTAATATTATTATTAGTCTTGAAAATCTTTTGATGATTTTTAATAAGCGTTAGTAACGATTATTAACGAGTACTAAATCGATTAGCAACCCGATTACGATTAGGACGTCAACCTTAGAAGTAGTTCGATGTTATTAAATCGAACCTAGATAGATTTGGGAACGAATAGTTGATGAAGGATTATATTATCGAATTGGTTTTAGAATTCGGTTTATGAATTAGACTAGCGGTGTTAAATATGAACTACCTTGGGTCGAATAAATGAAAGAGAGTAGGGAAGGGCAAATTGGTAATTTTGCGCCCCCTATTTCTCCTCTCCCTGGCCACGACACCCCCTCGACATTCTCTCTCCTCTTTCTTTCTTTCTTCTTCTTCTTCTTCTTCTTCTTCTTCTTCTTCTTCCCGTTTCCCCTGTTCCTCCTCTTCTTCTTCGCTTCTCCGCCACGCACGCCGGAGCAACCCGCCGGCCTTGAGCCCCAGACAACCCACTTCAGCTGCCGGCCATTACACCACGGTGTCACTGGCTGGAAATCAGCCGCGATTGGGCTGATTTCGACCGGAACAGAGCCAACCCCCGGTGGATTTGGCGCTTGCACGGTGAGATTCGAACACTCTTGCCTCTATAAATTGAATCCTTGCTTTAATTCCCTTCAATTCATGCTAATTGTGCTTGAATTCTTCAAAAATCACAAGTTAGGGCTTTGGGTTTAGTGGTGGTCGTGTGTCACGCAAAGAACAGAGGGGATTCGGAGCTTTGACGTTCGAATTTAGCCTCAATACTAGCCAATTTGCACGCATATAGCTTGGATTCGAAGTGGTTAAACCTTTAATCCCTCCTATTTTAAGGATTTCGAATAATAATTATATGAATAAGTTTATTGGATTGGTAGTTATAAGTATTTATGCATAATCGTTATGAACTATGCTTGAGATGTCAATTCGAAGTGAGTTATATATGTTTAGCTTCGATTCGAATCAACTTAGGTGATTTATGCTTGAGATGTTAATTCGAAGTGAGTTATATATGTTTAGCTTCGATTCGAATCAATTTAGGTGATCTATGCTTGAGATGTTAATTCGAAGTGAGTTATATATGTTTAGCTTCGATTCGAATCAATTTAAGTGATCTATGCTTGAGATGTTAATTCGAAGTGAGTTATATATGTTTAGCTTCGATTCGAATCAATTTAGGTGATTTGTGCTTAAGATGTCAATTCGCAGTGAGTTATATATGTTTAGCTTCGATTCGAATCAATTTAGGTGATTTATGCTTGAGATGTTAATTCGAAGTGAGTTAATTCGAATCAATTTAGGTGAATTATGCTTGAGGTGTGTAATAGCCCGACCCTAAATCATATTTATTTATTTAATTAAGCGATTTTATTTATTTTTCACGTTAATTTATCTCACTGAATCATCCCAGTTGAAAAAAAATAATCATTTCGGGCTCCACTTCGCAATTCGAGTTTCATTTACCGAAAATAATTTTTCGGAGAAATTGATATTAGGCCTCAATAATTATGATTTAAATGATTAAATTATTTTTCATGGCATCATATTAAAAAAAAACAAACAAATTTAATTATCGCAACTGGTTTGACCTTTTTTTTCCAACCCGAGCCCGTTTAGGGCCGATTTCGACTCAACGAGACTTGACCCTCATTTGTTTAGCTAATCACTCTTAATTAGGCCTTAATTATGTTTAGCAAAAGTGGCTTTTGGGCTTTTAATTCTCAGCCAAGTATTATGTTTGCCTAAGTTTCATTTGCACCAAGTGATTGCTAGACATTTTCTCTCTCCTATTTCTCTCCTCCTTCTCTCTAGTCATGGCAGCAGCAACAAGCAGTAGCAGCACCACCATTTCAGCCACCAAACAGCCACCAAAAGCCACCAAACAACCACCACTCACCACCCCAACCATCCCTCTCACTCCTTCAAGCACCAAGAATCATTCATACCTCTTTTTAAGCACCAAGTGACTAATTCTTTTCACCTCTTATGCTGATTTTGTTGTTGATCCTTGATCTTGTTGGTTTTTGCTTCTTGTTTTGGTTGTTTTGATGGTGGATTATGTTGTTTTTATTGAATTAAGAATCATGTTGGTGATGGATCATGTTGGAGTTGAAGCTAGGGTTAGGGTTTTATGTTAATCATGCAAGCTTCATGTTCAAGTGTTGAATTTTGATTGTTTTAAATGCGATTTTGTGATCTTTAGCATTGGTAATGAATATCAAGATGTTTATGCTGATTTATATAAGTTAAAGAGTGATTTTAGTGGGTGGTTATGTGAAGAAAAGATTGAAAATATGTGAATTAAAGCTGGGAAATAGACCTAAAACAGGGGCTACTTTGGGAATTAACTGGTACTGTTTGGCACGTCCAAAATTCATGATTTTTGGTGTAGTGATATCTTGATACGTTATCTTTCAATAGGATTTGGAATGACTCAATTTTGAGTTGTGTGGACAAATTTATCACCAATTTACTCAAGACTGTGCATAATGCATCGAAACTGGGAACTGAACTGGAACAGTAACTTCACGGAAAAACTGGTATTTATTGGGTCACTGAAAAATTGTGATTTTTGGTGTGTGGATAGATCAATGAGTTCTATTTAAAATTCCTCTTGAATTGCCTTAATCCAAGTTCTATGGAAAAAGTTATGGTCATTTTGCTACGACTGCGCAGATTGATCAGAAATTGTGCACATCTATGTTCTACCCTACTTTTAGGGACCTTATTATGTGAATCATGCTTTGTGTCCTAAATAAGAGTTTTAGAGGACATTGTGAAGTTTTCATATTGTGGTTTTATATCTCATTTGGAGGTTGGGAGTGAAAGATATGGATTTTCTAATGCAGACCATCAAACGGTAATATGAGTGAATACAGAAACCCTGACATTTGGAATTATTTTTTTTTGTAAGTTTCTATATAATTATGGGTATTGCAAGGAAATTACAAAGTGTAGTGAGTTCATTTTGATTTTGTACAGAAGCTTACTTGGGTTGAAAACTGAGTTACATGAGTATGAAAATGAAATTTGGGAAGTGAGCAGATTAATAACTCACAATCAGTGTCCTTTGGACCAAGTTAGGGTGTTATATGAGCTTTTATGAACCTCGTAGCACCCCTTATGGTACAAACCATTTGTCACCCATTTCAGAAGTATTAAACCTTCTATTATCCATTTCAGAGGCATTAACCATTCTATTATCATTTTCAGAAGCTTCACACTTTCCTTTATCCATTTCAGAAATATCCGCAAACCATGTGTCATTTATATCAATTAAAATCTTTTCATTATTACTCAATCATTTCCATTTGGTCTATTTTACTTTAATTTGTTGTATTTCAAGTTCAATAACTCTAACTGATTTAATTTATTATTTGAAATGCACAAGTTATGTTTCCCATTTTATTACTCAATTTCTGTTACACATATTTTTACTTACTCAATTAGTCGAGTAAGGATCATTTACTGACTACGCATACTTACAATGACATTTATGAAACAAAGTTGAGGCCTAGTTATCGTTTTCATTGTGCATAAGTATTATCAAGTGAAATATCATTTTAAAGACTTCAGGTACGTCCATTGCCTGTATCTTTAGAAATCAGAGTGTATTTATCAACGTTATCATGTTTTGGTAAGTACATCAATGAATCAGTTTACACAGTGATTTATCAGTTAATTAGTAACCCCGCCAGTTATCATCTACAGGGCATTCGCCCTTCAGTTACCCGCGCGGCTTCAGGCTAGGTCCTCGATCGGCTTGGCAGTTGTACACCTATCCATAGATCGTAACAGTATCAAGGGGTTCACTATCATATAATAACTAGTAATACAGTTTTACATTTATTTCATTCACTGTTTTAACTTAAAATGAATTGCAAAGTGGGCCCACTCAGTGTTCAATGATCATTTAACAATTCAGGAACGCATGCACTGAGCTTCGGCTCACAGTTCGAAATGTTTTTCATGTTTTGTTTTAGGCAAATGCTCAGAGTATTGCCCTCATGCCAGCAAATCAGCTGAAAAGAATAAGTGAAGCAGGGAAATCCAGATGGATCATAAGTAATGTCGTATATGCATACTTTAACGTTGTATTTTGAATTCTTCTGTGGATGAAGATGTAGATTACATGGTGAATTATCTCACTATGGTTTATAAACCTTACATTGGTTAACACTTGATTGTGAATGGATAATCATATGTGAATGTGTACAGTGGAGGTTATCCTTAACTGTGTTATTTATAACACTTAGGTTTCAAGCCTTGTCCTTTTGGACAACGGTAACGCCCTTATCATTGGATTTATCAAATTACAATTGAGTGATTTATTAAGGAGAATATGAACAATGAAACATGTTTAATTTGGGGTGTTAAAGATTTGGTATCAGAGCCAGATTGAGATTTTCTTTATGGGATATAGAGTATGAGTTAAGATACTGAGAAATTGGTTAGTGAGGACTGAGGATTATTATGATATCCTTAGAGATTTGTGGCACTGGTAATGTCTGCTTATCTGACACATATTCTACTCGCACATATTCTTCTTTGTCAGATGGATCCATACAAAGTACATACATTTTGATCCCAAGCAGCAGATTTGATGGAGATTTTGAATAACAACTTGAAGGTGCTCCAATGCATTTAGGTAAGTATGGTCATATGAGCCACCCATCTGAATGGTATGACATCCGTTTAGCTGGAATTGTTTATTTTTGAGATGTAAACTCTTGTACTCCGGGCATGTGGCCCGTAGGGTTGTGGTCTCCGGTGTGTAGCCGTTGAGCTTGATTCTATATCCTTATGTGCTTCTAGTCAATGCAGGGGATGTAATGTAAGGTTTTAAGCCTGGAAAATAGCCACTTTGTAGGCGAAACTCTGTCCGTTTCGCCCCAGAAATTTAAGAATCACTAACACTCCTAGCCATAGGGTTGGGGGTTGTTAGAAATGTGTCCTATGAAAGGCCCTTGACTCATTTTGAGGTTAAATGTATCTCTGTAAATCTATGTATATCTTTGTATGTATATATATGTATCTATCTTTGTAAATCAATGTATATCTATGTATGTATATATACGTTTGTATATATGTATATGTATATATAGATATATATATATATATAGATATATATATATATATATATATATATATATATATATATATATATATATGTATATACATACATACATATATATCTATATGTATATGTACATATATATATGTGTATATATATATATATATATATATACACATATATATCTATATATATATATATACAAATATATCTACATATATATATATATATATATATATATATATATATA
>JACYFF010031955.1:56927109-56954605 GCA_017589665.1 Selenicereus undatus
TATATATATATATATATATATATATATATATATATTTATATATATATATATTTATATGTACACACGCGCACATATATGTATATATATGTTTGTGTACATATTTTTGCCGAAAGTCTCGACTTTTGGGCTCGGTAATGGAATTGATGTGCCTGTTAATATTTTAAGATGCGTCAATTTTAAAAGTTAGTACTTTTTTTAGGATGATTTGGGTGCATTTTTCATTAGTCATGTTTATGGACAATATTACCTTTATTGTGTATCCGCCCAGCTATTGCATTTTGGAAAATTGTCCACTAGGGGTGGCAATGGGGTGGGTATGGGGGCCGGTTTAACTACACCTTCACCCATATTCGTTTTTAAAATTAATATCCATTCTGATATATGTATCCACCAGGTGCTGTAAAGTTATACCCATAACCATACCTGATGGGTATGGCGTGTATGCGGGTTTTAGTTGGGCGTATATAGAAAAAAAAAGAGTTAAACCCATTTTGTATCTGTTTTTGACGTCAAATAGCCAATATTTTAAATTAACAGCAAGTTTTCTATAGCATATCGTATCACGTCGAATACAACTAAAAGTTTCCCAATTAAAGCAACAAATTCACACTTGATAGTTACAATTTCTAATAAAATGTCTCACTGAAATCTTGATTAACATACAACTCAAAGCAACTAGTAAAATGTCCAAGTCCAAGTAACAAATTAGATTTTCAAAAACAGGTGCAGATTTTATATGGGACGGATACAGGAAGGGTGTTGATAAAATGGTATGGGTGGGTAGGACCTATACCATACTCATACTCATTTTGGAAATACCCACCCCAAGCCCTTTTTTCATATTTTCACCACCCTTACCCATGCCCATCGGGGCGGATTTTGTGGGTTCTAGGCAGGTACGGATTTTTTTATCGACTTTATTTTCCATGTATAATAGGAAACCCTTGCGATGTATATTATATGATTTATGAATGTTTTTCTTAAATGTTTTGGGGTTCAAGTGTCTTGATTTACAAATACATTTGTTTTTGGGGGGTCATTACTCCTCATGTCATTCCTAACTCCTAGCTTTCATTATTATTTGATCTAATGAAAATTCATTTTCTTATATGACGTTTGCATTTTAACAGTGGTAACTCTGCAAATATTAATCGTTGATCGGTACTATAAACATTCCCTAATTACAATACATTAGTATACATAGTGTTGCATTTAGAGTATTCTTACTTTCACAGCTCCAAATTAGAAATATATACTGAAATGGGCAACCATTTGATCACTCTATTATTTTGTCTTCATCTTATTCAAATAAATTTCATTTTAACTACAGCAGACCACCACGTTATTCAAATAAGCAATGGACTCAAATCTGGATAGCTAACAGTGCGCTACCAATCCGATGGCTACTATTATGATAAGATTCTTGAACCAGAAAGTGTTCTTAAACCAGGACAAAACTTCAGTTGGCGTTTTGACATCCTTGATTTTAATTTATGCACATCTGCTAATTTTCTTTGCGGGGGATATGTTTTCCATTTCAATTCGGATCATAAAAGTACGCACTTTAATGTTTGGGAAGTGGCATAAGCATATTGCTGTGGCCTTGAGGGAGAAGGTGAATGGAATGTTAGAGAAGCTAGATTTTATTTTGTTGTCATAAAAACCGTCATTTTGGTAATTGGTGGTTGCATTATAACTGGTCTCAGATGTCTGATTAACAACATACTATTTATAAAATTCTTGATGTTAGATAGCCATAAGATAGGGGAATGTCGCCTTACGTGATAAAAATAGTAATCTTATTATAATACTATCTTATAAATGTTTTTGTGACTGACTATCAGGAAACAAAAATAATGTTGGTGTGGCCATGAGAGAGAAGGCTAATGGAACGTTTTTCGATGCAGGATAAGCGTTTTTTATGGCTGTTCATTTGCCCTACTTTATAAGTAGTATGTATGGCATTTTTGAAATTGTTGATATAATTTTCATCCTTTATTATTTTCTTTTTGTTCATCGTGCTATGTCTTAGAAAGGACCATAATCAAGATATAATAAATACAACTTATTATAAGTTATAACCTTGCTAGTACACCCTTAGAGACAAGGTATGTTGTTGTGATTTTCCGCAAGCATATGTTTTATCGCCGTAGCAATTACAGGTGTTAAACCTCAAGGATGTGCTACGAAATTGGCCACTATTAACCTAAGCGAGACATGAGTTACAACTCAGCCAAAATTTATCTAACAAATCACTAATTTTAACCTAAGAAATACAACTAGAGATTAGATCTACTTATTTCACTACCATCAATTAGTAACTAGATCAACGAAAATTAACTACACCAAATTCCATAGTCATTTTAGCCATTCAATTTAACACTATTATGGAGATAAAAGAATGATCAGACACTTGACTCTACTACCTAATTCTGTGCAATCGAGATACGACGTAACCATAGAAAACCAAAACTCAAGACTCAAAATCAAATAGAGCCAAGATGTTGAAACCAGAAGATCACACCTAAAACAGAGAAGAACAGGGGAATGTTGAGTGAGATAAAGATGAAACACAAAATCGAACTTCATTAGCACTCCATTTGGAACTCTCCGATCTAAGAGTTTGATAATCTCAATTTGGAAAACTAAAACCTAGATAAAGCTGAAATAAAGGAAAACTCACAAAAACTAAGACTGAAACTGGAAAAAAAAACTCAATCCTACTCTTTAATCGCTACTTTGCACTGCCCTTTTGCTACATGCTCTGTCTTCAACTCCCTTTGAAGACTCTGAAAACGCTGCCCCTCCAGCTTGTTGATTGCTCCATTAATCCCAAATTAAACCTCTCCTTTACTATTTGAAATAGTCAAATTGGTGATGATGTTAAAGGATAACGGTAAGTAGTGTTAATGTGACGAATGATGGAGGAGTGTTGGGGGAGAGAGAGAGAGAGAGAGAGAGAGAGAGAGAAGAGCTACGATTATGGTGCTTGATGGAGAAGATGAAGAGGCTTAGCTATGGAGGAATGGAGTTCGGGTCTGAGAACGAAAGAATAAAGGAGGAGATGGAAGCTGGGCTCATGTGAGCCAGACGTGTGAGACTTAAGTGACTGAGAGAGGGAACCTTGGTCTGGACAGGGCTAGGTTGAGGTTTAAGAAAACTAGGCTGGGGTTCATGGCCCGCTGAGAAAGAGAAGAAAGAAAAAGAAAGAAAATTGGGAAGGGAAGGGAGAGTACGAGTTGGGCCTCGTGATTGTTGGAACTGAACAGGCCCAAGAGAGAGAACAGGGATGAGAGAGAGAAGATGGGCTCCAGTTCTGGGCCGCTGGGTTCGGTTCTGTCTTGCTCCTTCCAATTTTCTGATCCAATCAATCTTTTCTTCCTTTTGACAAGTCATTTTCTTCAAATTTTCAAATTCCTACAAAATATTCAAATTATTTATTAAAATCCTAATTAATCAATTTATTGTGAGCAAATATTAGACAGTTATAGGGTATAAAATGTAATAATTTTAGGTTAAACAAAAAGCCCCACAGCTAAGTTTTACTCGTCCTCGAGTAAAAATAAAATTCCTAGAAAAAGAAATGAAAACCTAACCTACTTTCGTATGAATCACGATCGCACTTAGCATGTGCAACAAGCCCTTTAAACCTCTAGGTTACCCCTAGTGGATGAGGAATGTCTCGTGAGGGTTTGCAGAAGATATACCCACAAAATCTATAAAAGAAAACCAAAAATTGAAAATTGAAAATCTTTTTGATTTTTTTTTCCCAAAGTATATACAACATTAGGCAAAAATATGTACACATTCCAATCTACCACATCACTCAAGCAACCAAAGCACTATATCGCATATAAACTCGATGTACACAACTAGAAATTCTTAATCCCCACTGATGACGTCTATGCACAATCTTTCACCCCACTTAGAAATTATGTACACACGTGACTTGTAAAACCTTACTTTAAGGAAATGTAGAACACTCCCACTCATGTGTTTAGAATATAACAAGGTTCACTTAATTATCTTCCAAGCAAACAAACCAACATAGGCTTGCTAAGATTCTCAATTCTCCACCACTTAAATGCAAAATGAAAAATAATAATCAAGAGGACTTTTCAGGGTTGTAATGGGGCTAAGGTTAAAAGGTTAGGAGAGGGACAAACGATCTGGGAAATGAGGAGCGGGACAAATGATTTGGGAAATGACTAATGAGCAACCAACACTTACATTAATTAAAATAAGCACTCACTCTCTCAAAACAAAATTAGAACACACCCCACAATACAATGACCATTGGAGATGAGTATACATAATGATACATCCATGCCAAACACTCTTATTCACACCTCTTTCTGAAATTTTTTGAGATTTTTTCAACTTTTTTTTCATTTTTTTCAATGGAAACATTTTCCATTTTCTTTTTTCATTTTTCTTGCTTTTTTTCTTGTTTTCTTTTTTTTATGAATGAAAATGAATCAATGGCATGTATAAGAACAATGCAACTCAATTTTCAAATGGTCACCATGATACATCCCAACATATACCAAAATCAACCACCAAATTCATAAAATACTCAAATGTTACCCACCAAATAATGAAGTGTTGCCCTATGTTTATGCCATGGCTGAAGTGAAGAATTCACAAAAAAAACACTCAAGGTTCAAAAGGGCTGAAAAAGAGTAAAACTTCTAAACAAGGGTGGCAATTTGGCTAAGTAGCTCACAAAAAAAAACAAATGCCTCCATCATATTATCATAATGCACTTGCTAAATATGATTTCAAAGAGAATCATAGCAAGTTCTAAACATATAATCATGGAAGAGATACACATGAAAGAAAAATTTGAGACTAAAATAATGAATTAGTCTATAAGGCTCAAAATCTCACGAGTTCATCCACCAAAGTCAGGCTTGCTTAGAATTAATGTCGGGATTAGGAACACATACAAACATCATAATTTAGGCCTAAGTTCTATCAATGAAAATTACACCTATATTCAACCTAACACTAAGGGTACTAGAGAACATAGTCAATCAGAAATAGCATATATATGCCCCAAAAATAAAACAAAAAATCTTTTTGGATTTTCAAATTTTTAAAACTTTTTTTTTCATTTTCTCATAGTGTCCCCTCATACCCAAATCTCACAATGTCCTCATTGGGAGTGAAAGGAAACATAAAATAGAAAATAAAAACTAAAAAGAAAAACAAATATACAAAAACAACACTCAAAAACAAAAAGGACATGACTTAAAAACAATTGTACAATATATGTACACAAAAGAGAAAGAAAAGCATCCAATTATACAAAAAGAACGGAAAATAAAAATGAGAGAAAAAGAAAGGAAAAATAAATTTCAAGCAAACCAGTCAGGTGCTAAGTACACCCGAACTATCTTAGCACAATCACCGATCAGGATTCAGCTCGCAGAGTATTAGACACTCCACATCTTCTTTACTTGGGACCTCCAAAAATTGATTCAATCTTTCGCCATTCACTTTGAATGTAGCACCACTGTCAGGATCCTGGATTTCAAGTGCACCATGGGGAAAAACATGCGAAACAATATAAGGACTTGTTCATCAAGACCTCATTTTCCCTGAAAATAAATGGAGCTTAGAGTCACATAAGAGTACATTCATTCATGGGTCAAACTCTTTGTAAGATCGAGCATTATCATAAGTCTCAGCTCATATCTCATTAAGCTCACTCAATTGTAGTATGTGCTCCTCACTGGCCTCAGTCAGGTCATTGAGCATCTTAATGGCCCACCAAGCTCTATGCTCTATCTCAACAGGGAGATGACAAGGCTTACCATAAACAAACATATAAGCTGACATACCCAAAGGGAGTTTTGAAAGCCATCCTGTAAGCCTAAAGAGCATCGACTACCTTGTCAGTCCAACCTTTCTTGTTTCTGCTCACTGTTTGCTCTAAAATCTGTTTGATTTGCCAATTGGACACTTCGACCTAGCCACTAGTTTGGGGATCATAGGGGGTATCAAGCCTATGGACTATGGAGTACCTCTTCAGTAAGGCATCAAAAGACCTATTATTAAAGTGGGTATGCTGATCAGTAATGATAGCTCGTGGCATGCTAAATCTAGCAAAGATGTTCACCCTAAGGAACTTTCCAACCACCTTGGCGTCATTGGTCCTAGAAGGGATGGCTTCTACCTACTTTGAGACATAATCCACAACTAATAAAATATCCGCATTCCCAAAAGAAGATGGAAATGGTCCCATGAAGTCTATACGCCACTCATCAAAAATCTCCAACATAGTGATGGGATTCAGTGGCATCATATCTCTCCTACTTATTCTACCCAACTATTGGTACCTAGGACAACTCTTATAATATTCAAAAGCATCCCTAAATAAAGTGGGCCAATAGAAACTACATTGAAGAATTTTAGCTGCAGTCTTTCTCCCACTAAAATGCCCCCACATGCTTGGTTATGATAAAAAGAAAGAACACCCCTTACCTCATTGTTGGGAATACACCTCCTAAAGACTTTGTCAGAACAATACTTAAACAAATAAGGATCATCCCAAACAAAGAATTTCACGAGGTAGAAGAACCTATCCCTATCATTCTTAGTCCAACCCTCAGGGATCCTACCGACAGCTAGGTACTTCACAATGTCAGCATACCAAGGATTAGGATGGACAGCATATAATTGCTCATCGGGGAAGCATTCAGCAATACTTGACTCATTCTCTCCATCATAGAGAATCCTAGACAAATGGTTAGCTATAAGGTTCTCAGAACCTTTCTTATCCCTAATCTCATAGTCAAACTCTTATAAAAGCAAGATCCATCTCACAAGTCTAGACTTAGCATCCATATTAAAAAGAAGTTGCTTAAGTGCAAAGTGATCAGTATTGATAATCACATGAGACCCAATCAGATAAGGTCGAACTTTCTCAAAGCCAAAGATCACAGTCGAGAATTCTTTCGCAATAATACTATAGTTCAGTTGGACATCATTCAGAGTGTAACTAGCATAATAAATAACATGGGGCTTCTTATCAACACGCTATCCTAGAACAATCACAACAACATAATCAGACATGTCACACATCAACTCAGATGATTCTCCTCAGAGAAAATGATGAAGAACGGGAGCAAAGGTTAAGGCTTCATTAAGCTTAGTAAATGCCACCAGGCACTCCTCATAAAAGTGAAATGACACATCCTTTGCTAATAGGTTGGTCAAGGGCTTTGCAATCGTACTAAAGTCCTTATTGAAATGACGATGGAAGCCAGCATGTCTAAGGAAAGACCTCACCTCTTTCACACAAGTCGGAGGGTGAAGATTAATAATCAAATCAGTTTTAGCCTTGTTTATCTCAATTCCATTTCTAGAAATAACGTACCCTAAAACTATCCCCTTTTTAACCATGGAGTGACATTTTCTCCCAGTTCAAAGTCAGATTTTTCTCTCTACACCTTTGCAACACTTTTCTTAGATTAGACAAACAATCATCAAAGAAAGACCTAAACACAGAAAAGTCATCCATGAAAATTTACATGCATTGCTCCACTAGATATGAGAAAATAGAAATCATTCACCTCTAAAAGGTAGCAGAGGCATTGTACAGTCTAAATGACATTCTTCTAAAGACATAAGTCCCTAATGGACAGGTGAAAGTAGTCTTCTCTTGATCCTCATGAGCAATAGAGATATGGGAATAGCCAGAGTATCCATCTAAAAAACAATAGAAGGAATATCCAGCCAGCCTCTCTAACATTTGGCCTAAGAAAGGAAGGGAAAAATGGTCTTTCCTAGTGGCAGCATTCAACTTCCTATAATTTATACAAAACGCCACTCAGATTGAACTTGAGTATGGACTAACTTGTTCTTGTCATTCCTAATCATGGTAATACCGGTTTTCTTAAGAACAACTTGGACAGGGCTAACCCACTCGCTATCAGAAATAAGATAAATAATCCCATGGTCTAACCACTTCAATACTTCTTTCCTAACTATTTCCTGCAAACTTAGGTTCAAACGCCTTTGGCGGTCTCGATAGGACCTAACATTATCCTCTAAATGAATTCTATGTTGTACAATAGAATGAATAATACCCTTAATAACGCCTAAAATCCAACCTATAGCTTCCTTGTTCTCTCTAAGTAAGGTAATCAATTTGTCCCCTTGGTCTCGTCTAAGTCAGAAGCAATAATGACAGGTAATGATTCATCATGTCCTAGGAATGCATACTTAATTAAGAGAGTCAGGAAGGGGTTTCAATTCAAGAGCCGGAGGGGAAATAGATTCATAAACAAATTCAGACATAGGAGCAAACACACAGTCAGCAGCAGAACACAACTCATCAAATTCATACACGTCGGCTCTGTTTGGCAAACAGTTGTTAGCTGTTAGCTGTTAACTATTTGTATTAGCTATTAGCTGTTAGCTATTTAGATTAACTGTTTGTATAGTTGTTTGAATTAGCTGTTTGTAGAAAAACTGTTTGGTAAAATTAGATGTTTCTAATAAAAATGTTCGGTGAAATTTCGTTTATATCCTTATTTCTAAATTACTTCTCAATAGAACATATTTTTTATTTTTTGGTCAATTTCTTTTTAAAACAAATTAAATTGCTGTCAAATGTATAAATTAACTTCATTTATGATCACACAAAAAATAAAAGAAAAACATCATTGATAAAACTTTACTTTCTTATTAAATTCTATATAACTTGCATTCATCATTTATCTGATTTCTTTTTAAATTTTTTTGGGTTTATAAATTGAAATGTTACTATTTTGCACTGATCCAAAGCTTATCGTCTATGTAATCAGAAGGACGATTGAATAATTTAAAGTATAAATATCATAGCATCAGACGTTCATATAGGTGCATGGTGAGAGAGCTAAATAAGCATGATATAATATACTAGCAAAATTAGAAAATCTACCCCAAAAAATATACTACTTGGCTAGAACAAAATTACTAACAATGAAAGAGATAATGCAACTTCAATGATTTATTTTTATCTCAAAAAAATAAAAATAAAGAAAATATCGGTACTTTTGTTAATCCTCAAGTTCTAATTGGATTTGAATGCTAGTAATGTAAACCTCCAAGGAATACTTTATGATACTATATATTCCTTCTATTTTATAAAACAATATTGTATAAATATAATTTAATGGCACATAATGTAATTTGTTTAAAGTCTTGGGTAAAAGTGTCATTCCCACAAAAAGCTCTTTTGAAAAGGCTAATTGAAACAGCCTTTTCAAAAAGAGTTGTTTGGGGCCAAATAGCTGTTTCAAACAGCTATTTACCAAACACCCACTTAGCTATTTGACTTGGTAAAAACAGCTAAAATATCCCCAAACAGCTCTTTTTTCCAAAAAATTGTTATTATCAAACACCCCCATCATATTCAGATTCATCATTGATAAGGAATGACTCATACTCAGCAGCAAATATATCATCAAATACAGAATCTTCTACCCAGTTAATAGAAGAAAACTCCATATCATCAAAATCAGAAGGTTGTCGTTCCATGTTAAAGATGTTCAATTCTAAGATCATGTTGCTAAAAGACAGTCTCATCATACCATTCCTGCAACTAATGAGGGCATTGGTAGTGGCCAAGAAAGGAAACCCTAGAATCACAGGGACTTGACTAGCTACATTGGACACCTTCTCAATCTTAATCATTACAAAGTCCACAGGGTAAATACATTCACCCACTCCAATCAGCACATCCTCAACTATACTCCTAGGCAACCTGGTTGATCTATCAGCTAATTGAATAACCATCTTGGTAGGTTTTAGGTTACCTAATGTTAGCCTTTCATACTCAGTGAAGGGTATCAAGTTGACACTGGCCCCTAAATCAAGCAAAGCTCTATGAATAAGCTGGTCCCTTATGACTATAGAAATAGTAGGGCAACCGGGGTCCTTATACTTCACTGGCATCTGGTGAGAAAGGATACAACTAGCCCAAAAGGCTACAAAAACCTGTTTATGGACACTAGTGGCTCTTTGGGCTGTACACAAATCCTTTAAAAATCCAGCATATGGAGGCATTTGCTGAATAGCATCGAGTAAAGGAATGTTGATTTCGACTTAAGAGAAAGGTCTCTGGCATCTTCTTAACACGAGCTTGATCTTTTTTTTTAAAGCCTCTGGGGAAAAGGAGGTAAAGGCTTGCAGACTTTCTCAGTAGAAGAAGGAGAAGAAGAATCCTTAGGAAGTAAGGGATCAACTGAATAAGAAGAATCTTTCTCCATAGGCCACTCTTTCTTAGAAGGTGACTCAGAAGGAGAAGAACTATCAGAATCATTGGGGACACCATCAACAACATCCCCTGACTTACTGGATGAACCCGTTTCTGAACAAGAAGAAGAATTTAGAAAGACTTGGTTAGGATACATGCAGGGTTCATCAGGATTTTTCAATTGGTTATCAATCTCTCAGCTATATCGAAGATATATAACTGCATTCACTTTTTCCTCACAGGCTCACCAGGGTTAGCACCAGAAGAAAAGGAGACATGACCCTTAGGGTTCACCTTAGGTTGACTTGGAAAAGTACCTGATGCAAGATATTTTCAAGTGTAAAATAAATGCCGCTAGTATACAACTATTGTCGTAGTACTTAAGAGTTGTCTTCTCAGGGACAATGGAAGAGATTAAAGCTACTAAGTATGAAATTAAACTAATTTAGCATTATTCTAAACTAATTAACAGAACGAACTACCGAAATTATAGATTATAAACAAATCAAATTCTAAATAATCCCTAATTATTCGCAAATTCTAATATCCTTTAAACTAGATAGAATAGCAAAACCAAACTCAACCATATTGAAGTAAGGAATCTAAACTAAAGTTGGTAAGCTAGTATTGACAATAATAATGAAGAAAGCTCAAATTTGACAAAGAAAACAAAGAACAGGAAGGAACAACTAAAATCAACTAATAAACTAAACGTAGAAACCATATTGAAGTAAGTACGAAATTAAACTAATGAACTGCACTATTTAACCCAACTAAAATCAATCGAACTGAACTGAAATCAACTAAAGTCGAAGGATAATTGAATCAACCAAACTTAATGAAGCAAATAGAAAATAGAGCACTAGGACTGAACTGAATGAAGCATAACAGCAAGGGATAGGGAGCAACAATAGAACCAAAACATACCAAAAAGAACTGATACAATCCAAATCAAAGCCTACAAAAACTGCACTAAAACCTAGAGTAAACCCTCCAATTAAAACCCAGATTCAGAACCGAACAATCAAAGAATCGTGGAAGGGGAAATTCGGATATTTCAGCAACACCTAGTTAAGAGCATTACAAGAGAAGCATAACAGAAATCAAACCCAGAATTTGCACCTTTGGAGGAGATGGAACCAAGCTTCATTAACGGTGGAGACCACTATTCAGCCGAGAACAACGTGGAACCAGATACGCCAACACCACTGCAATTATAAGCTAGAAATTACAATTGACTACCCTAAATCAACTGCTATGCTTCAAATATACAAAATGCAAGCCAAAGATCGAACTTTAACTACCGAAAATCAAAACAAACAACTCAAATCGAACCCTAAATCACCAAAGTTGAACATGAAAAAAAAAACCCTAAATTCCTAAAACTCGAATTAAACGAACCGAAACCCATAAATTAAAACCTAAAACGTTAAAACTAAACCTAGAATGATACCTAATTACGCCGCAACATTCATTTATACTCGAGCCCTTCAATTTCAGTCATCAATTTGTGCCTGATGTGGACGTTGAATGAGCATGTTGTGCTGGCTGATTGTGGAGTGGACTTTGTCACAATCCACCATCCTTCATCACAATCCACGCCCCATCGCCGCATCACCATCATCGTGACCCTCTCCATGCTGCTACTTGTCAAGTTGTTTTGGTTTTATTTGTTATTGTTATTTGTTTAATTAGTATAAACTCTTTATATTATTAAACATGAAACCTTTGCTAAACTCTTGTGATTTTATTTTTAATATGACTGAGTAATTTTCTTGTGATTAGTATAATCTATTTGAAACCATGCTAAATTAACTATTTTGAAACAAGTTTCATGTTTTATTGTCTTGTTGATTTGAATTCATGATTCTATACTGATTAGTATTTATCGTTCATGATATTCGTATTATATTAGTTAGAATGCATGCTAGTTAATTTAGTACGAATTCATATGATAGTTAAAAAGGCTTTAATACGTAAAGGTTATTGTCTTTTAAGCATTAATATCACCCTAATTAATCATGGATGACTCAAACCCATATCTTTTAATTAGGTAATCGTTATAGATATTTGTTAAATCGATTTGCTGGTAAATTGGTTACAAAGTGTTAGATGATGTTTTTCTAATATGTAATGCTCTAGTTTGATTAAATTCTTGCGCTAGTGTAAGGGTTATCAAAACTAGTAGGGTTTATATTAGGGTTGGACCTAATTAAACTATAATATAAGGAAAAACGGGGAAGATCCGCTGGTGAGTGTCTTCTACAGTTTAATTCATGGATAAAATCGACTTGTGTGTTATTGACAAATATTAATTTGCAAGATAGATATAGATTATGCTAAGCATTTTTCATAAATTTGGTATCTTTGATAATTATTTGTTGCTTTTTAGTTAATTTGTTTAGTTTGTCAATTTTAATTCCTAAATTTATAAGCTTTAATGTAAGCTTCGTTTACCCCCCAAAAATAATAGTCTTTAAGGAGTGTCTTGATAATTTTAGATTAGTTAGATTTTGATTTTTAGAGTGATTAAAATTTTCAGATTTGATTTATATTTTGTTTAGCCGTTTAATTACCAGTTTGTTAGAAATTAGGCTAAAAATAGTTCCTTTCATTTTATTTCAAGTTTTAATCTATCCTAGGGTTTATATAGTGTCCTAATATGCCTTTATTTAATTTTGGAATTTTTGAAAATTATTTGATAATTTTTCGGAACTATCTCGTAAATTTGATATGTGCAGGGTTTTGTCTCAATAAATCTAAAAATTGCGTTTTTAATTTTTATTTCATGTTTTTTAGGTAATATTAAGTCCATAAAATTGTATCCTTAAATTTGGATAATTGTTTTATTTAATTTCATATTTATATTAGTGCAGTTTATTTCTTTTCTAATTTCAGATTTAATTTTCTGTTTTATTTTTCTGGAGTTAATTTGCTGTTTTAATTTTTCTGAAATTAATTAACCCAACCAATTATGTAAATCCCACACCTTACAAAAAGTTATCTTTTTGATCTTTTTCTTTTTCCTAATTTTTTTGGACTTTTGATTTTTTGATTTTTTTCTTTTCTTTTAAAACACAAAACAAAATTAAAAAGTGAACTAAACCTAAAAACAATATAAAAACAGAAAGTGATCCAAACCTAAAAATAAAACAAAAACACAAATAAACTTTAAGAAGATAGAAAATAAACTAAACCTAAACAAGTCAAATATAAAAATAAAAATAAAATAGAAAATAAAACTCCTAAAATCAGAACTCTATACATAGTAAATTCAACACAATCACCAGGGACATGAATATTTTTTTTTAAAAAATTGTCCCTAAAATATGCAGAATATTGCAAATAGAATATCAGTTTCAAAAATCATAGAAAATTCCAAATAGTCCCAAGATTTCCAAACAAATACACACAAACTCTAAAAATTATGCTGGATCCATGAAAATTATCAGCACAGCACAAATCACGCCAGAAATGCTCTGAAAATTTTTAAGAGAATCTAAAAATGATGAAAATCATGCACTAATGTTACTATTTTTTTTCCTTTCTGTTCAGTTCTGCCCTTTTCGTTTTTTGCTGCACTTAAGCCAGATTTGGTTAGTACTATTTTTACAGTGATAGATAACCTCTAAAAATCAAAATGAAATTGATCTAAACAAAAATCAGAATACTAACTTAATTCAAAAGTAAAAAATAATCTAAACTAAATTACTAAACCTAAATAAAAACTCAATCAGTACCAAAAATCATAGATATAAAACTAAAATGAAATTGATCTAAACAAAAATCGGAATACTAACTTAATTCAAAAATAAAAAATAATCTAAACTAAATTACTAAAACTAAATAAAAACTCAATCACTACCAAAAATCATAGATATAAAACTAAAATCAAAATAACTCAAATGACTTGACGCAACCAAATATCACAAGCCATCCCCCGCAATGGTGCCAAAAACTTGTTGTGATTTTCCGCAAGTGTACCATTTATCGCCGTAGCAATTACGGGTGTCGAACCTCAGGGATGTGCTACGAAATTGGCCACTATTAACCTAAGCTAGAATAGAGTTAGAACTCAACCAAAATTTATGTAACAAATCACTAATTTTAACCTAAGAAAACTAGGGATTAGATCGACATATTTGACTACCATCAATTAGTAACTAGATCAAAGAAAATTAACTACACTCAATTCCATAATCATTTTAGCCATTCAACTGAACACTATTATGGTGACAAAAGAATGATCAGAAACATGACTCTACTACTTAATTCTATTCAATCGAGATACAACGCAGCCATAGAAAATCAAAATTCATGACTCAAAATCAAATAGAACCAAGATGTTGAAACCAGAAGATCACACCTAAAATGGAGACAAATAGAGGAATGTCGAGTGAGATAGAGATGAAACAAAAACTCGAACTTCAGTAGCACTCCATTTGGGAACTCTTTGATCTCGGAGTTTGATAATCTCAATTTGGAAAAGTAAAACCTAAATAAAACTGAAATAAAAGGAAAGCCCACAAAAACGAAGACTGAAATTGGAAAAAAAAAACTCAATCCTACTCTCTAATCGCAACTCTGCACTGCCCTTTCGCTATGTGCTCTGTCTTCAACTCCTTTTGGAGACTCCAAAAATGCTGCCCCTCCAGCTTGTTGATTGCTCAATTAATCCCAAACTAAACCTCCCCTTTACTATTTGAAACCGTCAAATTGATGATGATGTTGAAGGATAATGACAAGTAGTATTAATAGACTTGTCAATTCGGGCGGACGGGTCAAATACGGGTCGGGCGTATATGGGTTCGGGTAAAATACGGGTTGGGTGTATTAATGCGATGAATAATGGAAGGGAGAGAGAGAGAGCAGAGTCGCGGTTATGGTGCTTGATGAACAAGATGAAGAGGCTTAGCTATGAAGGAATGGAGTTCAGGTCTAGGAACGGTAGAATAATGAAGGAGATGGAAGCTGAGCTCATATGAGCCACACGTGTGAGACTTAAGTGACTGAGATAGGGGAAACCTTGGTTTGTGCAGGGATGGGTCGAGGTTTAAGAAAACTGGGCTGTGGAGACAAAGTTCATGGCTCGCCGAGAAAGAGAAAGAAAGCAAAAGAAAGAAAACTAGGAAGGGATGGGAGAGTACGGGCTGGGCCTGGGGAGTATTTGAATCGAGCCGCGGAGAGGAAAGGAGGAAAAGAAAGGAGAAAGTAGGCTGCAGACTGGGCAAACGTTGGGCCTCGGGATTGCTAGAACTAAACAGGCCCAAGAGAGAGAAGTGGGATGAGATAGAGAAGATGGGCTATAGTTCTAGGCTGCTGGGCTCAATTCTTTCTTGCTTCTTCCCATTTCCTGATCCCATCAATCTTTTCTTCCTTTTGGCAAGCCATTTTCTTCAAATTTTCAAATTCCTACAAAATATACAAATTATTTATTAATATCCCTAATTAATCAATTTATGATGAGCAAATATTAGATAGTAATGGGGCATAAAATGTAATAATTTTGGGTTGAACGTATCGTTAGTTGAGGGAATTCATTTTTCTGGAAAATTCAATATCAAATTTTCACTAAGTTAAATAGGAAAATAAATATTTTCTAAGATTAGTTAAATGGCTACTAAAATCAACATTATTATTCACGTCCCAAACCTGAGCCTTAGGCGACGACAAGGTAGCGATGTGAGAAAGAGAGGGGGAGAGAGAGAGAGCAAGAGAGAGAGAAAGAGAGAGAGAGAGAGAGAGAGAGAGAGAGAGAGTATTCATTGAGAGTTTTGCAACTCAAACAAATTAAAACCATGAACATCCTTTTAGGTAGGTTTAGAGTCCTATTAACCATCTAACACCTACATGGTGTTTATGGCCGTCTAACCCTTGTATCCTAGGACTAGCCAACGACTCCCATTTGGGCACATAAGGGTAAGTCACATGTCTCTCGATCAATTATAACTCTTTACACTTCATATCAAGAATGGGGCGTGGAATCGAAAAGTGATCAATAGTATTATATTAAGTTACCATCTTACCAATGTAGCACAATACCCCAAATCATCCAAATATCACCAATGGCATACTTATTTAGTCCCTTTATGCTAAACGATATATCATATGATTATAGATTCAAGATGTCTGGGGCTCATATGGTGAAGATGAATATATTTGTTCTTAAACACTCGTGATACTTCATCTTAACTATTTTCCTAACATGTCTATTGAACCATATACATCCTCTCCCTTTAAAAAATGTTTTAAGGTAGCAACATCAAGCTTTGACTTCTTATCATGGCTTTTAGTCGAAGGGTCATCGTCCATAGGGTCACAAGATCACAAAATCATATGGGTCATCTCATAAGCACACATAATATGAGTGTCATGGCATAACTCCCCCTCAATTTTGCATGTCATTCTATTATGCCATAGGAATCACCATTCTAGATTATACCTAAGATCTACCCTAAGCCACTAGATCGACATACTAAATTTTAGTCTTAACGCTCGCGATTCGGTGTTTAGGGCTCCAATATGAAATCAGATATTTCATATCTGGCTTTCTAGTGTCTCATCTTAAACTTACTGAGGAGACTATACTCTTTCTTGTGTCTCCCCTTTGCTGCCATTATCACTCATACACTACTAGTATGATGAATTGCTGTTGCACACCTAGCTCCAATATGATTCAATCTCATCCTGCCTGCTATTTCAGTATTAGGGTAATTGCCAGTGCCACTAGACCAATCAGAAGCTCCTGACATTTTGATGTGCCTAACATTCGATAATAAATCATGAACACTTGAAAACATCAATCTTTATTACATAAATGCTCATTATAAAAATAAAAAAAAACATGTCGACATCTAAGAACTAAACCTTACGATGTGCTAGACCCACCATGTGAGCATGGAAAGCATCTCTATGAATAGGTTTATTCACGATATCAGTAGTCATCATGTTAGTGAGCATATACTTTATGGCAACCTCTGTTCTCTTTATGGCATCTGGCATAAAATGATAATGCCTCTTGATGTGTTTGGTCTTTTGTTGAAATTTTGGATCCTTAGTAAACTGAATGTGAGTAGTATTTTCCTATAACATTTTAACAAGATCATCAATCTTATAAGTGAGACTAAAGATCCAGAAGAAAACTCTTAAGCCATATTGCTCCCTAAGTGGCAAGGCAATAAGCGACGTACTCTATCTCCATAGTCGACAGTGCTATTCAGTCTTGGTTCTTATTGCACTATGATATGACTTCTACATGAAGGGTGAAAGCATATCCTAAGGTTAGCCTAGACTCATCTAGGTTACCACCTAATCAGCATCCGACTATCCTCTTAACTTAAGGTCCCCACCCTGATAGCAAAGTGCCAGGTCAGTGGTACCACAAAGGTAGTGTGTGATTCTCTTGACGGCTTACCAGTAAGCATGTCTTAGGCCACTTTAGTAATAATTTACCAAACCAAGCATAAAGCAAATGTTAGGTCGTGTACATAATATGTCATACATTAAGCTTCCCGCAACACTAGCATAGGGACTATTGCTCATTTACTCTTTTTCATCTATTAGGGCGTTGATTAAGCCTTAAGGTGAGATCATTCTCAGCTATAGTGCTTACAGGCTTGTAATTATTCATACAAAAATGTTCCAAGACCTTTTAATGTGCGCTTCCTGGCATAAGTCCAGGAGCTTCTTGGGATGGTTTCTAACTACTTTCATGCCTACGACATACCTACCTTCACCCATGTCTCACACCTCAAAGGCAGACTGCAACACCCCGAGTGTGAGTTAAACAATATGAAGTCACTACCTATATCAATAAAAATACACCTTCTTTTCGGGAAGCCCACTCTTAAGAACTCCACAATTAAAAGTGTGCTCGCTAGGGAGAAATCTCATGATGGGAAACCTATGGGAAGTTTCCCAGGTAGCGTATGAGCAAGGATGAAGTACATTGGAAAGGTTTCCCATGTTTGTAGGTCGAGTTATGCACATAGCCAGTTGAACCCATCGGTGTAAGTAATGTAAGGATGACTTTGTACCATACTATAACTCATATGAAGTGGCAGATACACTTTTTCTAGGCATACAATTAAGGATATAAGCTTCTGTGATTAACGCATCCCTCCAAAAACAATTTGGCAGGTTATCATGTGCCGTCATTGACCTGGGCAAGTCAATCAAAGTCTGATTCCTACTTTTTGCAATACCATTGTGTTGCAGAGTGTGTGGAGTCGTTAGTTGTCTTTGTATATCTTTTTCATTATAAAATGCTTTGAAATATCAGAGTCACATTCACAGTCACAATCCGTTCAAAGAGTTTTAAATTTTTGTTCCAATTAAGTCTCCACTTACACTACGAACCATTTGAACACATCTAGCACCTCACCGCGGTAAGATAATTGGTACACATGCCCATAATGTGAATAATCATCTATAAAAGTAACAAAATATTTAGCTCATGATGTGCTTTTACATTTAAGGCCGAAAAATATAAGAGTGGATTAACTCTAAAAGACTCGATGCCTTTGAAGCCTCACCAAATTGCTTTATGGTTGCTTTTCTAGCTAGACATGGCTCACACCTATTTAACCTAATTCTAGCAAATCGATATAAAAGACCATCTTTACCTAGCATCCTCATTATATCTTGGCAAACATGGGCAAGTTAAGCATGGCATTTAACAGACCCAGAATCAGAGTTAAAATATGATACATAAGCAGAAGAATATATTATTATAAATGTCATCCAAATCCAAAACAATGAAATCACCTTTTAATGTTGCATTACCAAACAAATTGCCGTTACAAACAATGTCCAAACCATCAGGGAAAAATCCAAAAAAGAAACCTAATCTCATTATAGAAACCAAAGACAAAAAGGAGTATTGCACCGCTATTGTGTGGAGAGCATTGTGAAGGAGTAGCTTGTTTTTGAATAGAGCTTGAGCTGGTATGTCCCTGTGCTAAGGACAACTTCCTCACTGCCCTTCCCTAGTATAATAGTTTATGAACCCACCAGGTAGTGGTGGAATTTCACAAATTAAGATTTATTTTGACCTATGCACTTGGTTGCTTTCGTGTCTATAATTCATTGAGGGAGAAAGTTAGTAATAGATGAGTGGGAACATACATATAGTTCAGGAGTTTTAATGAAAGCAGGTACCTTAGCTGGCTTAGGATAGTCCCGAGTGAAGTATCATTTCTATCCACAATTATAGCCCTTTGCATGTGCTATGTTCCTCTCTCAATTACCTTCAGCCTTTTGCGTTTTAACAATACCACCCTTCGACTAGGAGCTGTGACGGGGAGTGAGGACTCTTTTTGGGCTATTTACCCCTATAAGGCTTATTGCCCTTAGGTCTATTTCCTCTAGCAGCAAATGCTAAATTGAAGGGGGTCGGCAAATTTAATTGCTCTTTTTTCATTTCGAGGTTCTTTAAGATAACTTTGAAGGTCTTTACATGCTCATTATAGGTCATAATAGCTTAAAGTTCATTCAATGATCATTATCATCTAGGCAAGCCTGAATCACATTCATAACTTGTTCTTACTCAGAGATCTCTCACCTAGTAGCTTTGACATCATGAATCATGACACGCATAACTCGTAGGTGTTCGTTGATACTACAACTAGAGTCGATATAATATTGTATCCACTTTAATTGTAAAGTATGCAAAGTTGTTGCAGATGTCTAGCCACACCTTAATCTTAAGCTAATCCCACATGTCCTTAGCAGTGGAATAGTAATCAAATTCTCCCATTAGATTGTCATGTGTGCAATACAACATAGTATAGCAGTGGGATAGCACTCAAAATCTCCTATTACACAGCTAATTACTTTTAGGTTGCACGTCCTATTCTTGGTATAAAGTTTGAAGAGTTATGATCGATCAAGAGATATGTGATTTGTGTCTTATGTGCCTGAGTGGGAGCTGATGGCTAGCCCTAGGATATTAGGATTAGACGATCCTAAACACCATCTAAGTGGTGGACGGTTAACAAGACTCTAAACCTATCTAAAAGGATGTTTAGGGATCAGTAAGAAAAACTCTTAATGAATATACTCACCGTCTCTCTCTCTCTCTCTCTCCCCCTCTCCCCCATCGTTACCTTGCCATCACCTAAGGCTCTGGTTTTAGACATGAATAATAATGGTGATTCTAGTACCCATTTAACTTATCTCAGAAAATATTTATTTACCTATTAAACTAAGTAGTGAAGTTTTGAATTTGAATTTTCCAGAGAAATGAATTTCCTTAACTAAAGATACCTTGTCTACAAAGGTGTACTAGCAAGGTAATAACTTATAATAAGTTGTGTTTGTTATAACTTGATTATGGTCATTTTGAAGACACATAGCAAGATTAACAAAAACGAAAATAAAGGATGAAAATTATAGCAAAAATATCAAAAATGCCATACATACTACTTATAAAGTAAGGAAAGCGAATAACCATTAAAAAAAACAAACATTTATTATGCATCAAAAAATGTTCCATTAGCCTTCTCTCTCATAGCTACACCAATATTATTTTTGTTTCCTGATAGTTAGTCACAAAAACATCTATAACATAGTATTATAATAAGATTACTATTTTCATGAATGGCACATATGGTTGTCCAACAACAAAAATTTTATAAATAGTATGTTGTTAATCGGACATCTAAAATCAGTTATAAAGCAACCACCAATTACCTAAAGGATCGTTTTTATGACAACGGAAATAAAATCCATGTTCTCTAACATTCCATTCACCTTTTCCCTCAGGGCCACACCAATATGCTTATACCGCATCAAAAACGTTAAAGTGGACACTTCTATCATCTGAATTGAAATGGCAAACATATCCCTGTAATCACAAATTACAAAGATTGAATTTTTACAGATTGGTTTGAATCAATTTGGGTACAATCTCTATGAATACAAAATCCTCTAATTCTCTCTCTTTTAAGGATGAATTTTCCCAACCCTTGAATCATGGGGGATAGGGGGCTATTTATGGGAAAGCCTCATCCTTTAAAGTCAAGATGGGCCTTGACTTGGGTTCTGGGCTTTGACTTGGGTTCTGAGCCTTTCAATCAGGCTTTACCCTAGACTTGTTTGACTTTCATTTGTTTGACTTTAACTTTGACTTTGACTTGGGAGTCTTCTGGGCTTGAGCAGAGCATTGACTTGGGAGTCGCTTCGAGCTTTGACTAGACATCGATTTGAGAGTCGTTTTTGACGTTTGACTTGTGAGTCGATGTAGGTCTTGACCTTTGAATTTGACCTTTGACTTTGACTTTGACCACGCCATGACTTGGACGTCGTTCGGGTTTTAGGTCGTGACTTGACTTGGTAGTCGTCTTGAGCCTCGGTTTGGGCTTTGACTCAAATTTTGACCGAGTCTGGACTTGGAAGTCATTTGGGCTTCATTTTGGGCTTGACTTGTGATTCTTTCGGGCCAGACTTGTGAGTCTTTTGGACCTCATTAAATTAGTTAAAATGGTTGGCCCAATTAACTAATTTAATTTAATTTTGGTACGGCACGAATAAATTTTTAGTGCCTAGAAACTGCCCCCTCGAGACAAGGTCACATACAAGGCTTGTCGTTTGACCGTGACCACTGTCTCGAACATATTTCGCTGATTTTGTACGGGCCCAAACTTCAGGGCTGCTTTACATTTGTAGAAAGAAGGGTTGGTTGATTTCTACGGGTTAGCACAGATTGGGTTTCACATTTGGGCTGCTGCTTGCTTTCTTCTTCATTTCAGTACCACGCCTAAATAATGTGACAAGCCACTATTCCTCCATCTTCTTCCTTCCTTCACAGCATCAACGCCCTAAACCCGAGCATCACCTTCACTGCCCTTCTGCACAGTCCTCACTCCTTATCTCTTCCTCATTTCCTCCCAGCCGAAACCTAGAAACAGAGCATCCATTGCCCAGAAATCTGACCCCCCTTTTTTGTGGCTGCTGTCATTGCACACCAACTTCCTGTGGAAGGCCCCCCCAAGACTTGATCTTGTGTACCACCATTTTTGATCAAAGGTATAAAATTTGTCCATCTTTTTCCATTTCCTTTCGACTTTGTGCGCTCTTGTTTTTTGTGAAATTCCATGCTACCGTCCTTCCTCTTCATGAAAGAGCAATGGTTTTTGTTTTTCTGGGGTTGGGATTGGATTTTTTTTTTTTGGTTTTTGGTTTGATTGCCATCTGAAAGAGTAAAGCTTTTGGTGCAAACATCTGGGCATAAATCTTGAACATTTGTGTGGCCAAAAATCTAGGCATGCGTGTGAGGAAGAGCGAGAGTGAAAAGGTCGAAAGCTTGGCCTTTTTTTTCTCTCCATTTGACTTCTGTGAGTGAAATGGAGATTTGTTGCGAAATTTCATTCATGTGTTCATGTCTTTACTGTTTGCATTATAAGTGTTGTCGCTACAGTTTATTGCCTTTACATTTTTGGCCTCTGCACTTCATGCTTCCCTTTTTTTTTTTTGGTAAGGCTGGGGGGTAAGGAAAGACAAATGGGATTGGTGTTGTTTTTTTTTTTTTTGAATCCTTGAGTGAGGAGGTTGAGATGGGTTTTGTGGACGAAAGGAGGGGCATTTGATATGTGCACCATTTTTTTTTTCTGTGGGTATCTTTTATCTTTTTATATGTGCTTGTTTGCCTTTTTGGCAACTTGTGCTTTGTCTTTGAAATCCGTGAACTAATGGGTAGTAGAATTAGGAGAATTAAGCTGTAAATGGGATTCATAGGTTTCGAAGGGGTTCATGGGTTTCCAATGAGGCTTTTTTTTTGTTTGAGAATTTAGGGTTTGCTTGTGCAGGTTGAGAAGCCACTTGAAGAACCACTTGCGACATGGTTCGCCGCTAGGCCTTAGACCTAGAACGGATACCGATACACATAAAAGTGATATGAAGACTTGAAGAACCACTTGTGACATGGTTCGCCGCTTGGGCATGGGCCTTGAATGGATACTGATACGCGTGAAAGTGGTATGAAGACTTGAAGAACCACTTGCGACACGGTTCGCCGCTTGGCCATGGGCCTTGAACGGAACCGATACGCACAAAAGTGGTATAAAAACTTGAAGAAACACTTGCGCCATGGTTTGCCACTTGGCCATGGGCCTTGAACGGAACTGATACGCACGAAAGTGGTATGAAGACTTGAAGAACCACTTGCGACACGGTTCGCCGCTTGACCATGGGTCTTGAACGGAACCGATACGCACGAAAGTAGAATGGAGACTTGAAGAACCACTTGCGACACGGTTCGCCGCTTGGCCATGGGCCTTGAACGGAACCGATACGCACAAAAGTGGTATGAAGATTTGAAGAACCACTTGCGACACGGTTCACCGCTTGGCCATGGGCCTTGAGCGGAACCGATACGCATGAAAATGGAATGAAGACTTGAAAAACCACTTACAACACGGTTCATCGCTTGGCCATGGGCCTTAAACGGAACCGATATGCACGAAAGTGGTATGAGCAGCGAGGAGCAGCTAGCGCGGAAGAAAGGTGATATCTTTGATATTTTCTCTTTCATACCCCCTTTTTTGTGTGTGATGTATTTGACTGCACTGGGTGATTTGCTTAATCTACCTACGTACTTATGGGCACTTGTAATTCCCAATAAGATCAAGTTGTTACGTAGTTCAACTAAGCATCCTTTTTTTTCATTTGTTTTTTTGTTCACAGTTTATACTCTTGCGGGTCAGGAGTAGTACAAAGTTTTTTGGCTTGAGTGAACAGTTTATACTCTTGCTCAGGAGTTAGCATTTTCTTGATATGTGTGAACAGTTTAGAATCTTGTTTAGGAGCCTTCTTTTTTTCAATGTGTGTGAACAGTTTAGCCTCTTGTTCAGAAGTCTTCTTGTAGAATGTGCGAACAGTTTAGCCTCTTGTTCAGAAGTCTTCCTTTTTTTTTTTGAGAACTTTGAGCGTGTTTTTTATTTTTTTTGATGAACAGTTTAAGCTCTTGTTTAGGAGCAGACCAAGCCCCCTTTTTTTTGTGTGGTGGTGAACAGTTTAGGCTCTTGTCCAGGAGCTAATCCAGCATTTCTTCAAGGGAAGTCGCCGACATCCTGGCTTGCATCACAGGAAGAAACTTGCTCCTTAGTTTTTTCTTTTGAACTGGCCTTAGCCCCATGGCCAGTGAGAATTAGGACGCGCCTCTTTACTTTCAGTGAGTCATCCACCTTCACATTCGAAGTGGAAACACGCTTCATGTGTGAAGGAATTGAACTTTGGGCTTCATTTGTTTTGCCAAGGTGGCTGAACACTGAATCTCTTTTTTTGTGAGGGCGGTGCGCTTGAACTTTGTACTCTTTGTCTCCCATCTTGATTCTGGCGAACACCGAGAGTTTAGATTGCTCACCCTTCTACAATCTATGGAAGACAGAGGGCTTCAGGATTTTACCCTTTCCAATCCTTCTAAACACAGAAGGGCATTGGCGCGACGTTGACGGCTGCAACCTATCGAACACCGTTGTGTTGGGGTTGGTCTTGGCATTTTCACCCCCATTATCATCAAACTCTTCAGCTGTGATATATTCTATGAGGGCTTGCTTGTCCTTACGTCATCCCGAAATCCTCACAGGTTGGGGCGGTACGTAGCTAAGACCAACTTTAGGCGTTACAGCGTTGCCCCTTGACTATGTATAACCCTTTTCGTGTTATTAAGTCCATAGGGCTTAGCTTCGATCACATGGCCCAAAGATGTTGGCTGGCTGAAGTCATAGTTGGACCTCTTTATTAACTTGTGCGTATTAGGATCACACCCATCGTTGATACGCATCTTTGACATCTGACTTTCTTCTTAAAGTAAGCTTTTAGAGGAGGCAACAAAATCAGGAAGAGAAGCCTTGGTTAATTTGCTTGAGTTCGCCCTATGAACTGGAAGCACACCCTTTTCTTTAAGAATGCACCAGCTTGCTTCATTGAACTTGCGTTCAACCTTGGTTGCACTTTTAGGATTTGTACATTCAGCAAATGGAGATTCTCCATTCTGGCGACTTAGGAGTGTACCTAAGGAGTGGTGCCGCTGGATTTCCAGTTACATTTACTTGCTTGACGGACGAGATTGAAATTATCCTCTCATTCTTTTCTTTCCGTTGTTGTTGTGGTTGGATGCTACCATCACCACTTTCTTCAGGAGGGACATTCGACTCTTCATTTATTTCGTCATCGTCAATTTCAAAACATGAGATTGTGTAGACAACCACACTATCAAAGAAGCTTTTTGTGAAGCATTCTCCTGAGACTTCTAGCACTTCAGCATGATCAATTTCAGAATCTGACTCATCAGCCTCTTGCACTGTGACATGGCCAACTTTTGCTGTTTTATCCAAATCTAAAATGATTCTTTCTTCCTTGGCCAGTCGCATGATGCGCTCCTTGAGTGTAACGCACTTTTCAAGAGGGTGACTAACGATTCTATGGTACCGACAGTATTTAGGGTCGGCGGTCTTCCCAGCTTCTTCTGGGCGCTTTGGCTTGGGCAATTCGATGACACCCTTCTCGAGTAAGTCATCTAACATACTTGACAAATCTGAGTCAGGAAATGGATACTTCTTTTCCTGAAGTTCTTTTAGTGTGAGACGCTTGTTTATCGAAACTTTGAACGACGAGCTCTTCTTGCCCCCTAGTTTTGACTTTTCCATAATGCGAATTGGTTGACTTGTAGAGGTGGACATCGCTTCTTTGGTCGTGCCCTTAGAAAAATTAACATTCTTCTCGAATTCAACCTTGTCCCTCTTTGATTCAGTAGAATAGAAGGAGTTGGCGCGACGACTAGCTATCGTCACCTCCATGTCATGCGCCTTGGTCACCAATTCTTGGAAAGTCTTAGGTTTGCTCATTTGTAAGACGTACAGCAAGTCCCAGTGCATGCCTTGGGTGCACATTTTGACGGCGGACGCTTCAGACAACCGATCCTTGCACTCGAGGCTAAGTGCACGCCAGCGGTTGATGTAGTTAAGAACAAGCTCGTCCTCCCACTGTTTTGTATTTGTCAGCTCAGTCATGCTGATAACGCGTTGAGTGTTGTAGAACCTGTTGAGGAACTCTTGCTCCATTTGTTCTCAGCTGTCAATGGACTCAAGTTCTAAGTCGGTATACTAGTAAAAGGCAGTACCTTTCAATGTCCTGACGATTTGTTTCACCATAAGGTCGCCGTTAGTCCCAGCATTGTTGCATGTCTCAATAAAGTGCGCGACATGTTGTTTTGGATTGCCTTTACCATCGAATTGTTGGAACTTGGGGGTTGGTAACCGTGGGGCATGCGAACAGCATCAACCCTCTTAGTGTAAGGCTTGGTGTATAGGAGAGTTCTGCGCGAACCTTCACCTAGCTGCGCCTTAACAGCAGTTGCTATCAAGTCTTGGATTTGCTCAATGCTCATTGATCCAGAGGACTTGACATGTTTAGGGGTAGCGCCTTTCTTTGGCTACTTTTCTCTGTCAGAGGCTTCAGTGTAGATGGACATTTTTTCTGAGTCCTCACTTTCTGAGTCCTTTGTGGAAGACTGTGCTAGTCGTTTTTCTAACTTCCTGGTTAGTTTAGCAATCTTTTCTTCTTGAAGCTTAATGCACGCTTCCTTTTCTTTGTTGTCCCTGGTGAGTTTTTCTAGGATGGCTTTCATATTGGCCATCCCCTCTTCTAGAGTGGTTGTACCTGCCATCATGGGTGGCATGACAATAGTTTTGTAGGACTCAACTTCAATCTCTGACATGCGCGCCCCATTTGGTGAGGGCGAAGAAGAGTTATTGCTGTAGTCGTCTTCAACCTCGCAGACTGGAGATTGAAACTGCACGTTTTGAATTTCACCCATCCAAGAGGACGCTTTTTGTTGCGTCTTCAAGTCTAGGAGTTTGGATTGGGGCAACGCAGTTTGCCCAAGAGCGGTTGGCGCAGCAGCTTTCGCCATACTTCTCGTCTTCATTGTGCGCGCGTACTTGCTAGAAGCGACGCTCGCCCCATAGGATATGCGCGAACAAGATCCTGTGCTCTTCTTCTTCGAAGCTTGCGCGACAACGATCTTTGTAGCCGTGACTCCGTTGAAGAAGATACTCTTGTGACTTGGAAGTCTTGATCTTTTAGGAGAAAGAGATGAAAGGTATAGATGTCCCACCGAGCGTGCCAAATTTGTAATCACAAATTATAAAGATTGAATTTTTATAGATTAATTTGAATCAATTTGGGTACAATCTCTATAAATACAAAATCCTCTAATTCTCTCTCTTTTAAGGATGAATTTTCCCA
>JACYFF010031955.1:56996007-57015525 GCA_017589665.1 Selenicereus undatus
TATATATATATATATATATTGGAAAACCCCGGAAAATCAAATTGGGAGACCTAGTGATGTGGACCAACCCTCGTAATCCAAGTGGTCATAAATATTTTTCGTTACGTGTTGTCTTTTAAAACTTTGTTTCAACGATGAAAAGAAAAAAATATTTATTTTTTATCCGGGTTATTTTGTTGCTTTCCTTCGATTTGAATATTTGCGTATTCTGCTTCACACTGCAACTATTTATTAGTTTTATTTCTTTTCGCCTCCTATTTATTTTAATTTGAAATTCATCTTTTCCCTCCCAAATCCGCCCAAATCAACCCTACGAAAAAAATATGATATTGCTTCTCTTTTAAATCTCTTTCCTTTTTTTTCTTTCTTTTTCCTTCCTTTTCTTTTTTTTCCTTTCTCCTTTCCTTTTACTTTTTTTCTTTTGCTTTCCTAAAATCTTCCCCCACAACCGTGAATCCCCCAATTACTACTAAGCGCAATTGTGAAACCCCCCTTTCTCTTAAACCCTAGGGTGAAAACGCCCCCAGTATACTTCTATCTCTTCCTCTTCTCTCTCTCTCTCTCTCTCTCTCTCTCTCTCTTCTCAGCCACGTCGACCACCACCGCCGCCACCGGCACTCCACCGCCACCACCTCCCTCTCCTCTCCCTTGGTAAGAAACACGTGATGCACGGGTGAAACCTTGGCCTTGTGCTCTTTTTTGCACCCAAAACTTTAGCACTTATGATTTTTTTGTGTGATTTTGTTTTGAGATTCAAGGTAGTGGTTTTAAAGAGAGCTTTGCATGATTTTCATATTCGAACATCAAAAAGGGAGATGATTTCATTACTACTTTTTTGGGTTTGCATCAAGGTAAGTGCATGGTGATATTGTTTTTGTGTTCTTAATATGAATTTTAACATGTTTCGTGACTTGGATGACTTGGGGTGGGATTAACGTAGTCGGGATTCATGGATAATGGGTCTCGAGTGTGAGGAATGTGGATGTTCAGTAAAAAGATCGGGTTTTGGGATGAGGCTTGATAAGAACCTGACACTATGAAGGACATAAAATTTCACGTGACTTTAAAAGTTGTTTCTGTTGGTATTCTGGTCTAAAAATCACCGAATTTTAAGGGTAGAGAGTTCAAGGAGTTCTCTGCACTACTCTTTTTGAATCGTTGAATTTCGATGTGTAACGAGAGAGTTATGGCCTATTCATGGGGGACTATTGGGACTGGGGCAGTCGAGGACAGTTTGCATGTTTTAGGGCTTTTGGCCTAGATATGGTGAGAATTAGAAAGAATGCAAAACGTGAAAGTTATAGATGACAGGCTCCTCTTTCTGGAATGGGCAAGATTTTGAGTTTTAGATGTCGGGTGTGAAAGTTATGGGGCTAGAAAATTTGGCTAGGAAATGTGGGTCGAGCCTATTGGGCTGGAAGGTGGGCTACAGTTATGGTCACTTTGAAAATTCAACTAGGGTGAGTCGATGAATCAAAAATCGGCAAATTTTTTATAGTGGATACCTCGAGATGTCTCGCATAATCCCGTTTGAGATCGGGCCGATTAGGTTGGCGTGGCCCAAGTTATAACCAATTTACCTTAGACTATCCAGACCAAGACAGTCAGTGATAGCCCTAAAACAAGTGAGAAAACGACCTAGTTCGGGATAGACCTGGGAGAAACGCCAAACATGACGAGGGTAGGGGACGACTCAAAGTTTTTGGATTGGGCAAGAAGTTTTAAATTGGACATCGGGACTAGAAGTTAGGGCCTTTGGAAAGGAGCCCAAATTCTGGCCAATGTGAACGCTAGAGTGGGCTTGAATGGGGGCCCTAAAAGCATGGGTAAATTCTTATAAAAATTATTGGAAGCAAGAAAAAGACCAGGGGGTAACTTATTTGAGTTAGACTGAGTGTGGGCTATGTGTTGGCCTAGGAGCGGAGCACAAAGTTCAGAATAGTAATCGAGCCCGTAACTTGTACGGTACCCAAGTAACAATCATACCCTAACCCTTCCCTGCGTTGGTTGCAACTGTGTGTGCATTGAACATGGTAAGAACTGTCCCGTTTACTGAGTTAAAGCAATGATAGCATGAGTTAACTGAATGTAACTACGTAGCATAATCTGCATGATGTGATATGCTGTGAAATTGAGACCTTGTCATGCTTTGTGAGAAATTCCTGCGTTCCTATTGTGGTGGTGTCATTGGGGGAAATGGCTGGGGTTGAATGAACTTATTTATGCTAAATCGACCTTTAATAAGGAGAAATGAAATAAATAACTGGGAAAGTTGAATTGGGTGAGATCTTAATCGGACTGTGCTGATTAAAGGCCATTAGCCTTCCCCAGGAAACTAGTGCATGCATGGGAGCGGCCACGTGTTCTACTGAGACGTGGGCCAGGTTAGCAGTAACCACCCCTGTCAGTGGTAGGCCAGAAAAGGGTTAGCAGTAACCGCTTAAGTAGCAGTAGGACAGGAATGAGTTAAGTAGCTGCATTGAACTAAAGCGCAGGCCATGAGACCCATTGGGGTCGCTCACCTAAAATTTGACTGTTGTACTTTGGAGCATAAATCATGAAAGTACATCTCTGAGAGCTGGCGACCATGGAAGGCTTTATTAATGTGAATGATGTCTTGGGAGTCTTGTTGTTTTTCCCTACCCCCTTAAAATGTTTTCAAAATGAATTTGTATGCGTAGTTGACCGTTAGGGGTGATTGTTTACTGAGTTTATCTCACTTTTAATAAATGTTTTGTTTTCAGGTGATTTAATCGTGCATGGGGCTGGGGAACTAAAAGTAGAGTGAGGCCTGAATGCCTGCGTCAAAGAAGATGGAAGTTTAGTTGTGAGGACAAAGTTGTTATGAACATTGCTTTGAATTAGTTGTTGTTATGAAAGTTTAAACAATGTGGGGATTGAAACATTATTAAAACTTTTGTATTATTCGTTATTTGATATCCAGTCTCGTATTTCTAAGAAAGAAATACAGCGGTAATACCCCAAGTAGGTTCCGCTGCCACATAGGATTAAGATTAGTAAATAAGAACTGAAATTAGAGTTTTGGGGTGTTATAAAGTGGTATCAAAGCCGACCCGTGACCGTGAGCCACGCCAGTGTATGGAGAGCCCATGGTTAGTCACCTAGCGGGGCAAAGATATTAGGTGTGGACTGCCGATCAAGAGGATTTGTAAGTCGGTCGGTTAGTGAGGCACAACGAGGATGTTGTGCGCTTCAAGTGGGGGTGATTGTAACACCCCGAGTGCGGCTTAAAAGGATCGAAGTGACTACTTATATCACCAAAGGTGCACCTTTCTTTTCGGGAAGACCACTCTTAAGAACTGCACAGTTAAGTGTGCTTGTTAGGGAGCAATCTTGGGATGACTGATCTCCTGGAAAGTTTCCCAGGCAGCATGTGAGCGAGGACGAACCACGCCGGAAAGACTTGTGGTGATTTGTGGGGCCAGTTAATGATCCTTGAAGCTGTTATTGATAATTGTCAGCGACCCAGGAGAGGGTTGGGGCATTATTGATGTATTCGAGCTTCACTAAGGCAAGGATTTGCAAAAGTGAATCAAGAATGCATTTTGGTAGAAGGAAGGAAGTAGAACCAAAGTAACCTAGAAACAAGATAGAAATCAAGTGGACTAGCAAGGGTGATTGAAGACCCACCTTGGTTTGCACACTTGGGAAATCTTCTTCCTTCAACTAAGTTACAGAAATAAATCACCTTCTTAGTTGAGTTAAGAAGACCTAGAGACCCACTTGAGGTTGCCAAACATTCAAGATATAACACTAGGAATTTTGAGAGATAATGGAGAGAGTTTTTACAACTCAAAGTTCAAATTCATTCAAAGTTGCCCTCTTATAACCTAAGGCCTCCCTTATATAATGGGAGCCTTTAACAAGCTGAAACAAAGGGGAACAAAGGAGCCCTACACGTCCAAAAAGCAAGAGGAGACCAAAAACCAAAGACAAAATCTGAAAAGTGCTTTATGCTTTTGTCAGCAACTTTTCAGTTTACAATAGTCAACTTCAAATAGCTATATCTCCTTGGTTTCTCACTCAAATTGGCTGAAAAAGGCCTTGCTAGAAAGCTTTGGAAATTATCTTTCACGTGCCTTAAGTTTCTAGCAATTTGGAGCTACCGTTTGGGAGATATGGAGCAAAAGGTGCAGCGTATGTAGACTAGGATAGTTTCTGCAGCATCTAGAAAAAGGCTCCAATTGACTTATTGCCTAGAGACCTAACCTAGAACTCTTTATATGTCCTTGAATATGACATATTAAGGGTTCCAAAAAGTAAATTTGCAGCCTCTTAAGTCCACCTTAAGCTTGGGTAATTAGGCTTGCAAAACCGGGCCAAATTCTAGCCGAACTGGGCAGCATGTGCAACGCTTGGTTGATGAATTCTTGGACCATGTCATGAACCTCTTTAACCTCCTTGGTTCTTGTAGAGTCCCTTAAGCTTGTGGGTTGGTCATCAATTGGTTCCAAAGGATGGTCCCCATCATACTCCTCGGATTGGTTGGAGTTTGACCTCAAACTCGAAAATTGATCATCTTCATCATAATATGGACTAAGGTCAGCCACATTGAAGCTAGCTGAGAATCCATACTCTCCCGGGAGGTCGATTTGCAAGCATTAGGACCAATCTTCTCAATGACCTCAAACGGACCATCCGACCTTGGCATGAGCTTGGATTTGCGCTTGCTAGGGAATCTCTCTTTCCTCAAATGAATCCGAACCAAGTCTCCCGGTTGAAATTGAGCATCTTTCCTACGCTTGTTGGCTCGTTGCTTGGCTTGCTCATTAGACTTCCCAATTCTTTCCCTCACCTTGGTGTGTAACTCATGAATTTCTTTGGCTCTCTTCTTGGCCTCCCGACTAAACTTGGTAGGATTGGGGATAGGAACAAGATCCAATGGAGTCTGAGGGTTATAACCATACACCACTTGGAACGGGGAAAGATTGGTTGCCTTACTTGGAGCTCGGTTGAAGGCAAACTCCGCATGAGGAAGCAACTCATCCCACCCTTTGATGCTCTTCTTGACTAGAACTCTAAGCAAAGTGCCCAAATTCTTATTAGTCACTTCAGTTTGACCGTCGGTTTGGGGGTGGCATGTAGTGCTAAACTTGAGGTGAGTGCCAAACTTTCTCCATAAGGTAAGCCAAAAGTGACTTAGGAACTAGGTGTCTTTATCCGACACCATGCTTCTTGGAATTCCATGGAGACAAAAGATCTCCTTGAAGTAGAGGTTGGCAATGGAGGAAGCATCATTGGTGGTATGGAATGCTATGAAATGTGCCATTTTTGAGAATCGGTCCACCACCACCATGATTGAATCTTTGTGCCTTTGGGTTCTCGGCAAACCTATGATGAAGTCTAAGCTTACATCCTCCCAAGAACCTTGAGTAACCGGGAGAGGAGTGTAAACACCTTGGGGTCGTGAGTGACTGTTGGCTTGTTGGCAAGTAGAACACCTTCTCACATAATGCTCTACATCCTTGGACATGCTTGGCCAATAATAGTGTTCCTTGAGCATAGAACAAGTCTTCTCAATGCCAAAGTGTCTGGCCAAAGCCCCACCATGGAGCTCTTGAATAAAAAGCTCTCTAAATCCACACTTGGGTATGCAAAGTTGAGTTCCTTTGAAAAGAAACCCCATTATCCAAGTGAAACAAACTATGAGCATGATCGGTGCATTTTTCATATGTCTCCTTGAAATCCTCATCTTGGGCATACAACCCCTTAATAATCTCAAAACCAAGGACCTTAGATTCTAAAGTAGAGTGAGTAAGAGGTACCTTCTTGATAAAGCATCCGCCCCTTTGTTAAGTTGACCCGACTTGTGGTGGATCACAAAATGAAAGGCTTGGAGGTACTCAACCCACTTTGCATGCCTTGGGTTGAGCTTGTGTTGCCCTTGTATGAATTTGAGAGACTCATAATCCGAATGGAGAATGAATTCTCCTCCCACCAAATAGTGCCTCCAATGCTCCAAAGCTCTCACAATTGCATAAAACTCCTTGTCATAAGTGGAGTACTTCCTCTTTGCATCATTGAGCTTTTCAATAAAGAAAGCTAGGGGTCTCTTCTCTTGAGATATGATAGCCCCTATCCCCACACCGGAAGCATCACATTCCACTTCAAACACTTTGGAGAAGCTTGGAAGGACAAGAACGGGTGCACTAGTGAGCTTAAGCTTGATTTCTTCAAAGGCCCCTTGAGCTTGTTTGGTCCACTCAAATCTTTTGGCCTTAAGCACCTCGGTCATGGGGGCAACAATGGTGCTAAAATCTCTCACAACCCTCATATAGAAAGAGGCTAGGCCATGAAAGCTCCTAACTTCTTGAATTGAAGTAGGAACAGGCCAATCTCGGATTGGTTGAATCTGCTCTCATCAACATGAATTCCTTGGGCCGACACAACATAGCCCAAAAATATAACTTGAGAAGTGAAAAAGTGGCACTTCTCTAAGTTTTAATAGAGCTCTTCTTGAGATAGAATACTCAAGACTAGTTGTAGATGATGGGCATGCTCTACTTCACTCTTGCTATACACTAAGATGTCGTTAAAGTAGACAACCACGAACTTGCCAATGAGGGGCTTGAGAACTTGGTTCATAAGCCTCATAAAAGTACTTGGTGCATTTGTCAACCCAAATGGCATTACAAGCCACTCATAGAGACCTCCTTTAGTCTTGAAGGCCGTCTTCCACTCATCTCCTTTATAAATCTGGATTTGGTAGTAGCCACTTCTAAGATCAATCTTAGAAAAGATGGTGGCTCCATGAAGCTCATCTAGGAGATCCTCCAACCGTGGAATAGGAAACCGATATTTGATAGTGATTTTGTTGATCACTCTACTATCCACACACATTCTCATTAACCCATCTTTCTTAGGAACAAGCAAGGTCGGCACGGCACATGGACTAAGGCTCTCACGGATCAAGCCTTTAGCAAGGAGCTCATCTACTTGCCGTTGTACTTCTTGGGTTTCTTGTGGGTTCATTCGATAGGCCGGCTTGTTTGGGAGGGTGGCACCAGGGATGAGGTCAATTTTGTGTTGTATGGATCTTTTGGGATGGAGGCCATGAGGAACCTCACTAGGGAAGACATGTTCAAATGCTTTTATGAGAGGGGAAAGCAAAGGATGGGAAGAATCCTTACCCTCGGCCGGTTCATGGCCAAGTAGAATCCAATCCTTGAAATCATCTTATTCAGTGTCTTGAGGCCTTTTTTATGAGATGGGTTTGAGAGGGGTAAGGGTGATCTTTTTGTGGTCTTTGGTAAATGTATATGTGTTCAACTAACCATCATGCCTCACAATTCTATCAAACAACCATGGCCGTCCCAAGAGGACATGACAAGCATCCATGGGCACAATATCACACCAAATCTCATCCTTATAGTTATTGCCAATTGAAAACCCAAGTAAACAATGAGAAGAGATTTGCAAGCCTTTACCTTGATTGAGCCATTGTATGGTGTAAGGGCTTGGGTGTGTAGAGACCGAAAGCTTGAGCTTGTCTAGTAGAGTTTTGGAAGCGACATTGGCACAACTTCCACCATCGATAATAAGAGAGCAAACCTTCCCTTTCACGGTACACCGGGTGTGGAGATGTTATCCCTTTGCTCCATGTCATGTTGGGAAGCAATACCACTCACGGCTCTTCTTATCACAAGCATTTCTCCTTTATCAGGCCCTTCTTTAACTTCTACAAGAGCTTCGGTCATGAGAAGTTCCTTTTCTTCTCCATCATTCTCATCATCTAGCTCCTCATAGGAAGCTTGATACTCGGCCAAAGTGACAATCCTCTTGTTGGGACACTCGGAAGCAAAGTGCCCAAGGCCTTGGCAATGGAAACATCTCTTCTTGTCAGGGCTTTGGAGGTTGTTTTGAGGGGGTTTGAGGGGGATTTGGTGGAGGGGGTCTTGTGTTTGAGTTTGGAGTCAATTTGGGAGGGTAGTATGAGGGCTTTTGGAATGGGTAAGAACGGGGGCTAGGCTTGGAGGCCATGCCCTTGCCCTTGGCTTTCTTTTATGACTCCACTTTGTGAGCTAAGACACTAAGCTCATCTAAGGAAGTGTAAGGGTGGAGTTCAACAACATGAGCAATTTCATCATTCAATCCACTCAAGTATCTAATCAAAGTTTGAGACTCATCCTCTTTCAAATCACATTTCAATAACAACTGCTCAAACTCTCAAGTGTATTCTTCTACACTCTTAGACCATTGTTTGAGGTGGTGGAGTTTAAGGAAGTTGTCTTACAAGTAATGGGGTGGCAAAAACTCGGACTTAAGTTTGGACTTCATTTTCTCCCAAGTTATTATCTTCCCTTTACCCTTCCTAACTCTCTTAGTCACAACATTTGACCACCAAATGGAAGCATACTTTCTAAGCTTTAAACCAACAAGCTTTACCTTTCTTTCTTTGGGGATGTCCTTGAACTCGAAGACTCTTTCAACGGTTTGAAGCCAATCCAAGAATACATCCGGATAAATTCGAGAATATCCACCTTGAAGTCATTGTAGCTTCGGTCTTGAGTCCTATGATGCCTCCTTGATCTCCTTGCATGTACATCCTCTTCAAAATCACCAAGGGAATTGCTTTCATTATTCGAAGCATCCGAGTCCACTTGCTTGCTTGTGCTTCTTGAGCTCCTCAAAGTGCCTCGCCTTTCCTGCATCATTTGACCAAGTTGAGATCGAAGATACTTAACTTGGGCTTCTAGCTCGACCTTCTCTGTAAGGGCTTGCTCGGCCACTTGTTCGGGAGTGAGGCTAGTAGACATGATGGCTTTAGAGTGAGGAGTTGCTGTTTTGGGACGGGGAGGGGGTGGCATGGTCATGTGGGGTGGCACGGTGGGGTCGTGCTTGGGGGTTGAAGGTGAATTATGGTTGTTGGGATGTGGCACGGTCGCGCTAGTAGGCACGGGCTGGCCGTGCTGAGCTGCTGAAGTTTGTGGGGATGTGGTGTGTGGGGATGTGGCACGGGGTGGCCGTGCTAGCTTTATGGTTTGACACAGCTAGGAGTTTGTAAGGGAACGTGTTTGGGCTGTTTTGTGGGTTTTGTGTTTGCGGATGAAAGCTTGGCCAAGAGGGTAGCTTAAGCTCCGCTACCACTTGATGTATTCAAGCTTCACTAAGGCAAGGATTTGCAAAAGTGAATCAAGAATGCATTTGGGTAGAAGGAAGGAAGTAGAACCAAAGTAACCAAGAACCAACATAGAAATAAAGTGGACTAGCAAGGGTGATTGAAGACCCACCTTAGTTTGCACACTTAGGCAATCTTTTTCCTTCAACTAAGTTACATAAATGAATCACCTTCTTAGTTGAGTTAAGAAGACCTAGAGACCCACTTGAGGTTGCCAAACACTCAAGCTATAACACTAGGAATTTTGAGATATAATGGAGAGAGTTTTCACAACTCAAAGTTCAAATTCATTCAAAGTTTCCCTCTTACAACCTAAGGCCTCCCTTATAAAATGGGAGCCTCTAGCAAACTGAAACAAAAAGGAACAAAGGAGCCTTACACGTTCAAAAAGCAAGAGGATACCAAAAACCAAAGACAAAATCTGAAAAGTGCTTTATGCTTTTGTCAGCAACTTTTTAGTTTACAAGTGTCAACTTCAAATAGCTATATCTCCTAGGTTTCTCACTCAAATTGGCTGAAATAGACCTTGCTGGAAAGCTCTGGAAATCATCTTTCACGTGCCTCAAGTTGTCAGCAATTTGGAGATACCATTGGGAGATATGGGGCAAAAGGTGTAGCATATGTAAACTGGGACAGTTTCTGCAACATCTGGAAAAAGGCTCCAATTGACTTATTGCGTAGAGACCCAACCTAGAACTCTTTATATGTCCTTGAATATGACATGTTAAGGGTTCCAAAAAGTAAATTTGCAGCCTCTCAAGTCCACCTTAAGCTTGGGTAATTAGGCTTGCATAACCAAGCCAAATTCTGTCTGAACTGGGCAGCATGTGCAATGCTTGGTTGATGACTTCTTGGACCATGGCATGAACCTCTTTAACCTCCTTGGTGCTTGAAGAGTCCCTTAGGCTTGTGGGTTGGTCTTCAATTGGTTCCAAATGATGGTCCCCAGTAATTACAGATGGTATCAGAGCCCTGGTTAAGTGACATGCAGGCTCGCTCAAAAGACTGTAAAAGGCTAAGGACTAAAACTGGTAGACTTAAGAATCGTTTGGAGAGTGAGTGTAGTGCAGAGCAGGGGCTGCATATATCTGTATGTAGTGTTAAATGAATACATGATAATGGTCAGAATACATATCTTATGCGTACTTACTTTGTATAGGAATGGAGGGTACCCAACACTGTGGTTGTGTAGGAGGTCCTTGTCTGCATGACCGGTTAGCTAAGGAGCTAGGGAAGAGTGTGTGGGACCACATACGACATGTGAGGTGGGTATTAGCCAGATACCCGGATGATAGGCCCACTAGCTGCTTGGCGATTGAGAACAACCGAGTGGTCTTCCTATTACGGACCCTGAAGGGGGGCCCTGAGTGGCCCTATCGAGTTGATGAGGTGTACCCCCGAGCTCGTGATCCTCGCCCGTGGGTGAGCTATTGTTGGTGCGACTAGGAGCCCATGGGGATGGATATAGATGTCCTAATAGACTACTTGAGACTGAAGGGACCCCACGACTTGGACCGTATTCCCATAGCTAGTAAGGAGGATGACTCACTCCTGGGAGATGAGCTTACAAATGAGGAGGGAGACTCTAACGAAGAAGGAGATGACCCTACTGAGACGGGACCAATAGAGGAGGCGAACCCTGAGAGATACCCTGGTGAGAGGGAATCCATGGAGGAGGATCCCAAGGAGGACCCAGGGGAGGACCATGAGGAAGAGCCTAGTGAGAGGGAACCCATAGAGGAAGAGGACCCTAAGGAGGACCCGAGCGAGGGGGAACCAATGGAGGAGGAGGATCCTGAGGACGACCCCGAGGAAAATTTTGAGGTGAGTGAGGGACAGCTAATGGGAAATGAAAACCTCAAGGGAGACTCGATTGAGTACGAGACAGAGCAGATCGAGGGAGACAGTCCCGGGGGAGACCATGAAGAGGAAAGGAGGGAGTTCATTATGCAGGATGACCAAACCGGGGGACTTGAGAGCTTGGAAGTAGAGATAGATTTTGATTCTGCAAAGACAAGGGGCGAGTTTGTGACTGGGAAGACTCGCTAGAAACGGGGCAGATGTGGCCGGACGTGTAGGGGTACTTGTCCACTAGACGCCCCCGACCAGTAGCAGCTCATAGCAGTTAGAAGGCTTGTGGTTCTTTCTTGTTTCGTTAGGGTAGTGATGTTAGTTGTCTTTCTAATTTTATTATCAAGCCACTGTGGCTAATAAAGTTATAAACTATGTTGTAATGAAAAGTACTAGTGCGGAACACGTATGATGTTGAAAATTTTTTTTTATGTAATAAAATTTCCCCGAATTATCTGAATGTCAGTGTTTTCTATTGTGAAAGATGTTAAATATGTGGACATGATGTCTGTATGATGTGAGTTGCATGAGCACGTGATGTAGTGATTGTGCCACATGGATGTGGTGAAATGTTGAGATCGAATGACTGTCAAATGTTGTCTGATGCACTAGTATGTATTGTATTATTGAACCCGGTTAGTATGTAGGAAATGAACTATTAGGAAGGGAAGTAAACCCAACTTATTTCCCGAACAAGATGGTGGAAAACAACAACGAGTCTCAAACGGGATCTCATCATGCTGTGAGAGTCCCTGGTACTCAGGAGGTTAACATGTCGGCCCTCCCGAAATGGTTGGACGCCCTGCGTCCTAGGAATGGGAATGAGTGTCGCAGCCAAATGGACGAGACCAATCTACCCACTGGAGCTGAACTCACCAACTTATTGCTATCAGAGATGCTACAGAAACAAGGGGAGCAACTACGACTCTAGAACGAGTAGGTGTAGAGGCTAATGGAGGCTCGGGAGAAAAGGGTCAAGGAGGATAACTCCTATATGTTTAAGAGATTCGTAAGCCATCACCCACCCACCTACAATGGCACTCCCGACTTTAAGACTTTTGAGGACTGGATTAGGGGCATGGAGAAGCTGTTCGATGCACTCCAATGCCCTGAGGAGTGGCAGGTGGGTTTCGTTGTATTCTATTTGAAGGACAAGACTAGCTTATGGTGGGCCACGGTGAGGGAGAGACAATACGACCCTGGATTTGATTGGAACAAGTTCAAGGAAATGATCAATGATCATTTCTACCCTATCTAGCTCCAAAAGGCCAAGGATGGCGAGTTCATGCAACTGCAACAGGGGAATATGAGCGTACTCGAGTACGCCTCCAAATTTATGGAGCTCTCACGATTTTCCCCAACCTTCGTAGCTGATGAAAGGCTGACGATGAACCAGTTCGAGGCCGGGGTGAACCCCACCATTAAAGAGAGGATGTCTGTATATCAGTACACCTCCTACGTTGACCTATACGACACTGCGGTTAACGTAGAGATGGCGATGAAAGAGCGGAGTAACTATTTCAACGAACAGCGGGGGACTAAGAGGAAGGGGGATACCAGGGTAATTTCCAACCACAAGAGAAATATTGTCAGCCTACCAAGAATCAGTACTCGAACAGTAATAATCGGGGAGGCCAACACCCTAATACACAACCAAAGGTAACCTGCAACGCGTGTGGAAAACTAAGTCACTATGCTAGAGAATGTCGCTCGATAAAGAGGTGCTTTCATTGTGGAAGCCACCAGCATCAGGTTCAGGACTGCCCACTTCCCCTACCTCCTGCTAGACAAGGGCAAGGCTAGGGTTAAGGGCAAGGGCAGTGACCACAACAACCATATCAGAATAAGGGAGGGCAGGCGGCCAACCCAAACCAGCAGAACCGGGCACATCAGCAAGCTCAAGCTCGACCTCCCAGCCAACCGCCCCTGAACAATGGGGGCAGAGTCTATGTGATGCGGAAGGAGGAAGCAGAGGATGCTCCTAATGTTGTGATGGGTACTTTCTCTCTCCTAACGTAGCTAGTAGATGTTTTGTTTGATTCGGGTGCCACACACTCCTTTATTTCTGTTAAGCTGGTTGAGACAATAGGACTAATTCTCACCCGTAAATCTTCATTGCTATCTGTGACTCTCCCTCATGGGAAGACTGTGACGTGTGAGGAGCTATACAAGAATTGCCCTATTAGAATATATGAATGTGAATTCTTAGCGGACCTATATAGGTTTGAGTTAACTGATTTTAGGGTTATCTTAGGCATGGACTGGTTAGCTAAGCATCAGGCTCAGATAGATTACTTAAGGCAAAAAATCACCCTAAAGGGGCCTAATGGGGATAGGGTAGTGCATAGGGGCCAAGGACCCAGAATGGGAGTGAAATTGGTGTCGGAGATGAAGGCTTACAAGTTGTTAGGCAAAGGATGCGAGGGATTCCTATGTCATGTAGTGAGAACCGAGGATGCGGAACCTTCCTTGGAAGATATCCCTGTGGTGAGGGAATTTTCAGATGTGTTTCCCGATGAAATCCCAAGCATGCCACCTCTTAGAGAGGTGGAGTTTTGTATCGACCTGATCCCTGGGCTCGCACCTATCTCTACGGCACCCTTTCGGATGGGACCGGCAAAATTGAAAGAATCAAAGACTCAACTGGAGGAACTCTTGGGGAAAGGGTATATTCGGCCTAGTACTTCCCCGTAGGGAGCCTCAGTTTTGTTTGTGAAGAAGAAGGATGGGACCCTAAGACTGTGTATAGACTACCGGGAGTTGAACAAAATCACGGTCAAGAACCGCTACCCTCTGCCCAGGATAGATGACTTATTTGATTAGCTACTAGGCCCGGGGACCTTTTCTAAAATAGACCTTCATTCGGGGTACCATCAACTCCGAATCAGGGATGAGAAAATATCCAAGGCTACTTTCCATACCCGGTATGGACACTATGAGTTTGTGGTGATGCCCTTTGGCCTCACCAACGCCCCGACAGCATTCATGGACCTTATGAATAGGGTCTTCAAACCCTATTTAGATCAATTCATGGGGTGTTCATAGACGATAGCCTAATCTACTCGAGGACCCCCGAGGAACATAATCAACATCTACGGACAACCTTGGAAGTCTTAAGAAGGAATGAGTTGTACGCCAAATTTTCTAAGGGTGAGTTTTGGTTGAACAAGGTGGCATTTTTGGGAAACGTGATATCTAACGATGGAGCGTCTGTGGACCCCCAAAAGATAGAGGATGTTATAAACTGGCCTAGACCTAGGAACCCGACGAAGGTGAGGAGTTTCTTGGGTCTGGTGGGGTACTATCGTAAATTTGTTCAAAATTTCTCAAAGATTGCCACTCTACTTACCAACTTGACCAGGAAGGTCACTAAGTATGAATAGACGAAACAATGTGAGGAAGCGTTCCAGGAGCTTAAAAAGATATTGACGAGTGCGCCGATACTGGCCTTACCTACCACCAATAAGGATTTCGTAGTGTATAGCGATGCCTCTAGGAGTCGTTTGGGGTGTGTACTAACGCAAGAGGGTCGTGTCATACCTTATGCCTCACGACAATTAAAGACACACGAGTGAAATTACCCAACTCATGACCTGGAGTTAGCTATGGTCGTATTTGCACTTAAGATCTGGAGGCATTACTTGTGTGGGGTACGTTGTGAAAAGTTTTCATCGACCACCAAAGCTTGAAATACCTTTTCTCACAGAAGGATCTGAATCTGAGACAGAAAAGGTGGTTGGAATTTGTAAAGGATTACGATGTCCATTTCCAGTACCATCCCGGGAAGGCCAACGTAGTGGCAGATTTGTTGAGTCGTCGGCCGTATCCAGCACTAAGCTGCTTGCTAGCGCTTCCGAATGAGTTGTGTGAAGAATTTCAGAAGTTAGAGCTCAACGTGATCACCCCAAGGGCAAAGCCTATGCTATGCACCCTGGAAGCGCAGCCGACACTTATTGAAGAGATTCGGGTAGCTCAAGCTACAGACCCCCAACTTGAGTGCATCAGGTAGGAAATATTGATGGGAAAGGCACCCAGGTTTATAATTCATAAAGATGGCACCATTTGGTTTCATAACCGAGTGTGTGTGCCAGCCGTAGATGCACTCAAGAAGAAAATCTTGGACGAGGGTCACAATACTCCACACTCGAAACACCCTGGGGGAAATAAGTTGTACAATGACCTAAAGCAGACATTCTGGTGGAGTAACATGAAACAGGAAGTGGCCGATTACGTGGCAAAGTGCCTAACATATCAAAGGGTGAAGATAGAACATCAACGACCAGCGGGACTCTTGCAACCTCTGGAAGTCCCTCGAATGGAAGTGGGACTCGGTAGCCATGGATTTCGTGATGGGTCTACCCTTGACTCAAAGGAAAAATAATGCAATTTGGGTTATTATGGATAGGCTCATAAAAACAGCGCAGTTCATAGCCATGAGAAATATTTGGACCCTGGACCAATTAGCTCGAGCACACCTCAAGGAGATAGTGCAACTACACGGGGTACCGAGCTCTATCGTGTCGGATCGGAACACCAGGTTCTAGTTTGGCTTCTGGCAGAAACTACAACAAGCATTTGGGACTTTGCTGCGTTTTAGCACTGCATTCCATGCAGCTACGGATGGGCAAACTGAATGCACCATTCAGGCATTAGAAGATATGCTAAGAGCTTGCGCTTTGGACTTTAAGAATGCGTGGGACTAGCAACTGGCACTAGTTGAGTTCTCTTACAACAACAGTTACCACGCGAGTATTGGCATGGCCCCGTATGAGGCACTGTACGGGAGGAAATGCAGAACTCCGCTCTGTTGGCAGGAGATCAATGAAGCCTTGACTATTGGGCCAGAATTAATCCCAGCCACCACAGATAAAATAAGATTGATTCAGGAACGTATAAGAGCCGCCAGAGGAGCTATGCCGACTGGAGGCACAGGCCCCTTGAGTTCCAAGTAGGGGATCAAGTATTCCTCCGAGTTTCCCCGACTAAGGGAATCGCACGATTTGGGATGGCAGGAAAGCTTAGCCCAAGGAACATTGGGTCGTACCCAGTTACACAGAGAGTTAGGGAATTAGCTTATCGACTAGAGCTACCGCCCGATCTTCCAAGAGTACATAATGTGTTTCATGTGTCGCAATTATGGAAATACATCCAAATCCCTCACATATAATCGAGCATGATTCTATACAACTCCAGGAAGACCTATCGTACGGGGAACAACCTGTAAAAATCTTGGATCGGCGGGAAAAGCACCTCCGTAGGAAAACAGTGCCCCTGGTGAAGGTCCTTTGGGCCAATCATGAGATGTCTGAAGCCACTTGGGAGCTGGAGCAGGAAATGTGAGACAAATACCTTCACTTGTTCCTATATCCAGGTGCGTGTAAGTTTCGGGGACGAAACTTTCTTAAGTGTGGTAGTATGTAAAACCCCGAAAATTCATATTCGTAATGGTACTGTGTCATAGCTTAGTGAAGTTTCGGGGACGAAACTTTCTTAAGTGGGGTAGTATGTAAAACCCTGGAAAATCAAATTAGGAGACCTAGTGACGTGGACCAACCCTCCTAATCTAAGTCGTTATAAATATTTTTCGCAACGTGTTGTCTTTTAAAACTTTATTTCAACGATGAAAAGAAAAAAAAATATTTATTTTCCATTCGGGTTATTTTGTTCCTTTCCTTCGATTTGAATTAACGTATTCTGCATCACACTGCAACTATTTATTACTTTTATTTCTTTTTCCCTCCTATTTATTTTATTTTGAAATTCAACTTTTTCCTCCCAAATTCACCCAAATCAACCATAGGGAAAAAAATATGGTATTTCTTCTCTTTTAAATCTATTTCCTTTTTTTTTCTTTCTTTTTCCTTCCTTTTCTTCCTTTTCCTTTCTCCTTTCCTTTTTTTTTTCTTTTTCTTTCCTAAAATCTTCCCCCACCACTGTGAAACCCCCCCTTTAGCTGCTAAGCCCAACCGTGAAACCCCCCTTTCTCTTAAACCCTAGCGTGAAACCCCCATTTAGTATACTTCTCTCTCTTCCTCTTCTCTCTCTCTCTTCCTCCCCCCTCTCTCTCTCTCTCTCACCGCAGCCACGTCGGCCACCACCGCGGCCACCGGCACTCCACCGCCACCACCTCCCTCTCCTCCCCCTTGGTAAGAAACACGTGATGCATGGGTGAAACCTTAGTCCCGTGCTCTTCTTTGCACCCAAAACTTTAGCACCTATCATTTCTTTGTGTGATTTCGTTTTGAGATTCAAGGCATTGGTTTTAAAGAGAGCTTTGCATGATGTTCAGATTCAAACCTCAAAAAGGGAGACGATTTCATTACTACTTTTTCGGGTTTACATTAAGGTAAGTACATGGTGATATTGTTTTTTTTGTTCTTAACATGAATTTTAACATATTTCATGACTTGGATGACTTGGGGTGGAATTAACATAGTCGGGATTCATGGATAATGGGTTTCGGGTGTGAGGAACACGGATGTTAAGTAAAAAGACCGGGTTTTGGGATGAGGCTTGATGAGAACCTGACACTGTGAAGGACAGAAAATTTCACGTGACTTTAAAAAGTTGTTTTTGTTGGTATTCTGGTCCAAAAATCACCAACTTTTAAGGGTAGATAGGTCAAGGCATTCTCTGACCTACGCCTTTTTAATCATTGAATTTTGATGTGTAACGAGAAAGTTATGGCCTATTCACGGGAGACTGTCGGGACTGGGGCAGTCAAGAACAGTTTGCATGTTTTGGGGCTTTTCACCTAGACAAAGTGAGAATTAGTAAGAACACAAAACATGAACGTTATAAAGAACAGGCTCGTCTTTCTAGAATGGGCAAGATTTTGAGTTTTGGATGTCGGGTGTGAAAGTTATGGGACCAGGAAGTTTGGCTACGAAATCTGGGCCAAGCCTGCTGGGCTGGAAGGTGGGCTACAGTTACGGTCACTGTGAAAATTCACCAAGGGTGAGTCGATGAACCCAAAATCACCAAATTTTTAGAATGCATACCTTGGGATGTGTCGCATAACCCCGTTTTGGAATCGGGCTGATTGGGGTAGCATGGCCCAAGTTATAACCCCTAAAACAAGTGAGAAAACCACCTAGCTTAGGATAGAATCGGCAGAAACCCCATACATGACAAGGGTAGGGGACGGCTCAAAGATTCTGGATTGGGCTAGAAGTTTTAAATTGGACATCAGTACTAGAAGTTAGGGCCTCTGGAAGGGGACCCAGATTCTGGCCAATCTAAACCCTAGAGTGGGCTTGGATGGGGCCCCTAAAAGCATGGGTAAATTCTTATAAAAATTATTGGAAGCAAGAAAAAGACCAGGAGGTAATTTATTTAAGTTACACTGAGTGTGGACTATGTGTTAGCCCACGTGCGGAGCAGTAAGTTCAAAATAGTAACCGAGCTCGTAACTTTTATGGTACCCAGGTAACAATCATGTCCTAACCGTTCCCCACATTGGTTGCAACTGTATGTGCATTGAACATGGTAAGAATTGTCCCGCTTACTGAGTTAAAGGAATAATAGCATGAGTTAACTGAATGTAATTGCGTAGCAAAATCTGCATGATGTGATATGCTATGAAATTGAGACCTTGTCATGCTTTGTTGGAAATTCTTGCGTTCCACTTGTGGTGGTGTCACTGAGGGAAATGGTTGGGGTTGAATGAAATTATTTATACTAAATCAGCCTTTAATAAGGAGAAATAAAATAAATAACTAGGAAGGCTGAATTGGGTGAGATCTTAATCAGACTGTGCTGATTGAAGACCATTAGCCTTCCCCGGGAAACTAGTGTGTGCATGGGAGCAGCCACGTGTTCTACTGAGACGTGGGCCAGGTTAGCGGTAACCACCCCTGTCGATGGTAGGCCACGAAAGGGTTAACGGTAACCGCTTGAGTAGCGGTAGGACAAGAACGAGTTAAGCAGCTGCATTAAACTGAAGTGCAGGCCATGAGACCCATTGGGGTCGCTCACTAAAATCTGACTGTTGTACTTTGGAGCATAAATCATAAAAGTACATCTCTGAGAGCTGGTGACCATGGAAGGCTTTATTAATGTGAATGATGTCTTGGAAGTCTTGTTGTTTTTCTCTACCCTTTTAAAATGTTTCCAAAATGAATTTGTTTGTGTAGTTAACCGTTAGAGGTGATTGTTTACTGAGTTTATCTCACTTTTATAAAATGTTTTGTTTTCAGGTGATTTAATCGTGCATGGGGCTGCGGAACTGAAAGTAGAGCGGGGGCCGAATGCCTGAGTCAAAGATGATGGAAGTTGAGTTGTTAGGACAAAGTTACTATGAACATTGGCTTGAACTAATTGTTGCTATGAAAGCCAGAACAATGTGGGGATTGAAACATTATTGACAATTTTCTATGACTCTTTATTTGATATCCATCTTGGTATTTCCAAGAAGAAAATACGACGTTAACGCCCCAAGTAGGCTCAGCTGCCACATAGGATTAAGAATACTAAAAAAGAACTCAAATTAGAGTTTTGGGGTGCTACATACACATATATATATATGT
>JACYFF010031955.1:57034137-57045480 GCA_017589665.1 Selenicereus undatus
TATATATATATATATATATATATATATATTGTATGACCCGCATTTTATTTTTCCGTTAAGCTAACTGTATTGCCCTGTTACGTTATAAAATCGTATTTTTAGTAATTGTATGAGCTAAGTGATTATCGGTGTGCTTTTTGGTGCTGTACTTTTATTAAAAAGGGATTATTATTGCTATTATTTATTTTAAAGTTAATTCGTGATATTTGTGCCTATAAATTATGTCGATAGTTTAATTTAGTCGTTATTCAATTTATTTAGTCGTTTCCTAAATGCGATTAGGTTGTTTACGATAGAAGCAGTTTCGAGGTTTTTTAAATTGAACCTTTATATATATTTGGGAACGAATAGTTGATAGAAGGACGTATTAAGGATTTGGGTTTAGAGTTCGGGATACGAACTAGACTAGTGGTACCAATGACTGATCAGCTTGTGGCCAAAAAAAAAAAAAGAAAGAGTAAAAAAGGGGCTAAGCCCCTTTCCCGGCTGAGAACACGAAAAGGGGAGGGGGTTTTGTTTGAGTTCCTCATGACCCGCTCCAACCACCACACTACACCAAAGAGATAGAGAGAGGAGATGAGGGGCGACGATCTGGCGCCGCCATGCAAGTGACTGTTCGGCCGCCGTCGCGCCCAGCCGACCTCGTTCCACGCCGCAGTCACGCGATGGGAGAGAGGGAGAGTGGCCGAGCGAGCAAGATGTGGAGCGAAACCCTATCCACGACCATCGGTGGCTAATGTTGAGTGCAACAGTAGTGACAGGGGCTCAAATCAGGTAGCCTTAAGGAAGCAGTAGCAGCAACGACATAAGTAAAAGGGGGTTGATTCGTGCCTGGGTTTGGGGTCGAATTGAGTCCGTTTTTGAGTGGGTAAAGCATGGGTCGGGTCTGTTCGTGCGTCAGTAAGCAAGGGTCAGGAAATCGATCTTTTTCAGCACTCAAAGTCGAGCCCAAAGCCCTTCGAACGAACCCTTAGCTTGGATTGAGGTGGGTGTTCCTCGCCTCCTAAATTAGTATTAATTTCGAAATGTTTTAACCTAAACGATAATTTATGTCAGCTTAGGTTTAGTTAATTTCATGGATTATGTGATGAGAAACCATGCATGTTTAGAATTGATTCAAATATGTTGAGTTTATACACGCCTGAAGATTTAATTCGAAGTGAATTATGCATGTTTAGCTTTGATTCGAATCAATTCAGTTAATGCATGCCTGAAAAGTTGACTTGAATAGTAATTTCGATGTAATAAATGAATGCCTAAAGTCGTGTTATGTTTAAATGGCATAAATAGGTTCGAATAGTAACTTCGATATAAAAAACGAATATCTTGAACACATTATGTTTAACGGGGCCTAAATAGGTTCAAATAGTAACTTCGACGTAATAAACGAATCCTTTGAATCGTATTATGTTTAAGTGGTTTATTTATATTCGAATAATGACTTCGATGTAATAAACGAATGTTTGGAATCGTATTATGTTTAAATGACCAAATTAGGCTTAAATAGTGACTTCGAAGTGACTTGAATCATGAATGCAAACGCTTGCATCGTATTATGTTTAAATGACCAAATTAGCATAAATAGTGAATCGTTTTATGTTTAAATAGAGACTCGAATCATGTTAAGCTTGTATGGCATATATAGGCTTGCTTAGTAACCATGATGTGATAAACGAATGCCGTGAAACGTAATATGCTTAAATGACCTAATAGGCTTAAATGCAACTTCAAATTGATACTTGATTGTTTGATTAAAATGTGCTCACGAAGTAGCTTTTGAAACAATCCTCGAATAACGAAACAAGCTTGTTTGCCCTTAATTGCAATACATCGATGTAATCATGTTTCATGCTTAGTTAGTTCGATTCGATTTGCTAAATCTTCTTTTCAAGTTAATGACGTATGATTATATTTATGTATATATAATATGTTGTTGTGATTACATAAATATATGTACGTATGCATGCTGTAACGCACTGTTGAATGGTGCTGCTTGCCCAGGTGAGTACCTAACCCCTATCTCTTTATAAGCTAGCATGATAATATGTTATGATTAATGAAATTGAAAAACCAAGATGGTAGTTGGATGGTTCGAGGAAGAACTATGAGTGGTTCGAGGATCTCGTGGTACGATGCATGTGAGGAGGGAGTTCGGGTTGTGAATTGACCGCAATCGTGTGGATTGCGAGGCCATGTGTGGCTCATTGTGTTGAATTGATTATGAAGTGCTTGAATGTGATACATGTGGAGCCCCTTCCCTTCGATGTCCTCAAATTACATTATGTGCATAAGGGTGAGTTTTTCTATTTGAGCTAAAAATGTGCTATTTTTAAGGTACTTTTACAACGATTTTATACTCGTTTTAATAATATTTTTTAGGTTTTTAATTTATTTTATTTTATTTCGCAGATTTTTAATAAATGTGAAAAAAGGGCTGAAAATGGCAAAAAAATACGAGAAAAATGGGGAAAATGACGGGAATTCAAAAACCAGTCCAAAATTCCACAGAACTGGTCCAGATTTGAAGGGAAAAAAAACCAAACCGGTCCAGAAAAAAACCGGACTGACCGGTTCACCTAAACTCGGTTCAGCCTTTATTAACCCTTCCCCTTCACGTCCCCTTTCTTCGTTCTTCTTCTTCCCCATTTCCCTGAAACCCGACACCCTAACCCGGAAACTCCCTCCATGCCCATTCCATCTCGATCTCGCTCATCTCTCTCTCTACCTTGTCATCTCTCTCTCCCTTATCCCTTCCCAAAACCAGCCCACAATAACCCTTATCCCAGAACCCAGAAACCAACCCACAGACCCCGAAATCCACCCACAGTTTCGCCCATCTATAACCCCATCCCACTACCGTGAAACACGCTGCCACCCTCCACGTACCCATCTCTGCTGGCTTCTTCCTCCACCTTCCATGCAAGGTCCCCAATCGAAGGGTCAATATTTAAAGGCTTCGGGTATAAAGGCTTGGAGACACGCCATTGAAAGGGGTTCGAAGTAGGTAGTCAAGTAGGTAATTTTAGGTAGGCAATTAGGAGTAGGATTAGGTTTAAATTCCAGTTTTAGGTTTAGATTTAGTTTAATTTCGTTGTTAATTTCATTTTCGTATTGAAATTTCAGAAAACTTCGAATTAGGGCTGATGTTCGAATTAGGGTTAGAATTTTAGATTCGGTTTAGGGTTTGAATTCATTGCAATTTCGAAGTTTCACAGTTGTAATTAACGCGTTTGGTTGGATTGTGCCAAAAAAAAATTTGAATGTTATTTGGCTTTTGTTCGTGCTTTTTCCCTTTCCCTGTTCGAATTCGATTCTTCCCCTCTTCCCTGTTGTTGTCCGTTCGAATGGTTGCTTTTGAGTTCGATGATTGCTATTGGGGTCGATTTGAGCATGTCGTTTGGCTGGGTTGTGTTCTGGCAATACCTTTGTTCTGCTTTATTTCAGTTTCTTTCGCCTCTCCCCTACTGCTACTCGATTCATGGTCGGTTTGACACTTAGTTTAGCTACATCCTGCTATTGAATGTTTCTGTTTGAAGATGTTTCAAATATGCTGTTTTGAATGTTGGAATTGGTTTAATTTGTTACTTGGTCTAATGTCATATTGCTTGATTCACTCTTAGTTGGTTGAATGTTGCTGATATTAGTTTGATTTAGCTGTTTTAGTGAGTTAGCCTTGAAAATCCGGTAAATTTCATTAGTATGAACTATCATTCATGCTTTTGAGGTGATACTGTTTGAATAAGGTTGCTAGTTGAGTTTTAATGCTTTAGTTGATTTAGTAGAAATAATTGGTTTAGTAGATGAGCTTGGTTATTTTGAGGTATTAGTAGTCTTTGATTAATATCACTTAGCATGGTTAATATTAGGTTTAATCACTTTGTTTAAATGACCATAATCTAAACGTCTTCCCTGTAGACCGACCCTCAAAGTACTACGACTGACAATCGGGTGCTTGAGGTTTCCTTTTTCTTTTTCTTTTCCTTCTTTTCTTTAATTTAATTCCCCCCCCCTCAAAATCGATCAACATTTTGGCGTTGTTGCAGGGGAAGACGGTGAGATTTGGTCATGTTTTATTTTTTTTAGTTGCTTTCGTATTGATTTGTTTCGTTGTTATTCACTTAGTCATGTTTTGTTTAGTTGTTTCGTGACTATAGTTTCAAATCGATTTTTAATATCGTTTCCTTGTTAATGTTTTGAAAAATTCAAAAAATCCAAAAACATTTGAAAAACCTTCAAAAATCCAAAAAAAATAGAAAATCCAAAAAAAAAATTAAAAATTAAAAATGCCAGTTTTCAGTTTCCCACAATATGAGCATGAACCTTTTTGGAGCTATTTATCGCGACTTAATGATTATCGTGCTCAATTGCATCAAACTTTTGAAAAATGGGAAATTTGTGAGGTCATTGTTTTGGGTCTAAATGCTGAATTTAGGGGTATTGTTGAGTCCATGTGCCCATGGGGTTTGCTAGGATTGTTGTCTAGATCTCAAGATGAGGTTTGGGATTTCTTTGAAAATTTAGCTTGGGATACTTACGAGTTTGAACAAGCTAAAAATAATTTTGGATACCCAACTTCTGATGAGTATGTTTTTCATGCTAATCCTCCCCCCCCCCCCAGATCATTTTCTAAACTCGTATGACCCATCTTATTCTTATATGCCTTTTGTGCTGTGTGATTATTGTGAATCCCTTTATCATGATGCCTCTACTTGTTCTTATCATGCTACCTGTGCAAGTTTTGAAAAGAAAATTAATGAAATGACTGATCAAATGCTAGATATTATGAAATTGAGATTTGCTGAATATTCTCAATTTTTAACCGGATTAGGGAGCCTTCTAGTGAGATTGATTCTAGTTTAGGATCTCCTAAACCTGATATTGATCTCTGTGATGATTTTAAACCTTCTTATTCTACTAGGCCTGATTTGAATAAAAACATGTGTTTGCCTAGCTTAGAACAAGGAAGTGACCTCCTTAAGTCTCTAACAACAGATCTTGCACCCTGCACTAGCTCACCTGAAAATGTCACTGATGAACAATCTGATTCTGATAGTGAGTTAGAAATTAGCATCATACCTGCATTAGAGTTTCATGATTCGGATGAATTGAAAGATATTACACAGGAGTTGCATGATGAGATACCTGAACTCACTATGTTGGACTTTGATGATAATATTCTGCATGTAGAGTATGAATCTTTTTCTTGTGAGTTCGAGACCCATGGAAGTTCTGATGATGGTTTTCGTGCTGATTATGAGTCATTTTCTTTTAAGTCCATCCAGATTGACTTCCCTTTTGAATTTTGCAAGTCTGATTATGTTGAGTCTGAGATCGTTGTTACTGAGAACTTTACTTTAGACCAAACTCTTGTGCCTTTTGATATTAACAGACTTGTAAAATGTGCATCCTCCATTTGGCCTAAATTGCTCGTTCATGCTAATATAGTTTCTAGGCCAATGACCTTACTTCTGGCTTATTCTGAGTATGTTCATTTCATTCCTGAGTGGGCCCAACTGTCTGATAAGTTGCAACGGGCCCTTACCTATGCTTTCTTGATTAGATGGATGTACTCAATCTGGGTCCAACTCCCTGCGTTTCATAGTTGCTATACTATTGAGAGTTGGGCTTCTGTGTTTGATAAGTTGTTGCGTGCTCTAATGAGTTTTGATTTCAATACCACTTTTTCAGCTTAATATGGAGTGGCTGATGCTCCATAAGCTTTATAGCTTAGGTACAACCTGTATACAACCTGGTATGATCGTTCCACCCTTCTTTTCTTTTTGTTTTCTTTTCTTCTTTTTTGTGCTTAGTTGTATATATTAGGTTTTGTAAGTACTTTTTAATTGTGAATATCTAGGGTTGGTTCTTATGTTTTATTTTGTTTCTATAGCTTAGCATGTTTTAGTTTTTCCTTTGATTTTATTTTTGTTTAGTAATTTCATTTTTGTTTCATTTTTGATTAATTTTTGTTTTTCTTTTCTTTTATTCTGTTTTAGATTTCTTTTGGTTTAGGTTGCAATTTAGTAGGTCCTTGATTTTTGTTTTGGTTTTGTTTTTGTAAATATGGGTGTTTCCTTTGCTTTTAGTTTTGATTTTCATTTTCATTTCGATTTTATTTGGTTTTAGTTTCATTTTTGGCTTTCTTTTGTGATTTGGTTTTTCTTGGCTTTTGTGAATATGTGTGTGTTTTGTTTTGTTTTGTTTTTGTTTTTGTTTTTCCTTGTGTCCTAGTTGTATATATTTTAGGATTTACGGTTGTATAGCTTATGAGCTTGCTTTTTAGCGCCTTAATTCCCACACTGAGAACATTGTGAAGTTTTGGTGTGGGGGTAAGGTGCCACTTTTTTTTCAAAATTTTTGAAAATTTTGTTGTTTTTGGGGACGGTTGTACTATTTCTGATTAGTTTGAATCCCCTATCCCTTGTTTATTAGCTTGTATATAAATAGGATGTGCATGATAAGTCTCCGACCTCAAATATGATATTCTAAGCCCTAATTCTAACCCCAGTTGTTCATTAAAGGTTGTGTTATCCAGTCCTTATTTATTCTTTCATCATTATCTTTAGGTTTTAGGTTTCCATGAATGATTCTCCCACTAGCTTATGGCATGATTACTTTGGAAAAAATTGCGGAAAAAGTGTATTATGAATAAAAGAAAAAAAGAAAAAGAATAAAATTTGGAATGACAAGTATCCCTTTGAGGCATGCGCCACTGGGACCCTTTGAGGCACGTGCTACTGGGTGTTACCCTTTGAGGCAATATTGCTACTGGGAAAGCTTGCTTCCAAAGTCAGTATAAGAATAATGTAGTTACGTCAACTAAGTGGGATTGAGTCTATTCTGGTAAATCTGAGCCCTGGAGATGATGATACACTTGCACACAATCACCGGGATGGATTCAAAATCTTGATGTTCAATGGGGTGAAAATTAGTGTTTTGATGTCATTTAGAGGTTAGAGGGCTTTGAAGTACATTTTATGTATGTACAGGTTAATAATTCAGTACATGGGTGATTTAGCTGATTAGGATTTGTGCATATGTCTCCCAAGTTTTGTACATATCATTTTTGAAAAAACCCAAAAAGATTTTTCTTTATTTTTGAAATAATTTTGTGGGTATTTTCATTTGGAAACCCTCACGAGACCTGACTCGTCCACGTGGGAGTCTAAGGAGTTTAAAGGGTTTGTTGCATACGCTAAATGTAATCGTGATTCCTACGACAGTGAGTTAGGATTTTCTTTTCCTTATTTTTCATTTTCTTTTAGTTAGTTTAGTTTGTTTTACTCGAGGACGAGCAAAATCTTGGTGTGACAGTATTTGTTTGAGCTAAAAATGTGCTATTTTTAAGGTACTTTTACACCGATTTTATGCTCGTTTTAATAATATTTTTTAGGTTTTTAATTGATTTTATTTTATTTTGCAGATTTTTAATAAATGTGGAAAAAGGGTTGAAAATGACAAAAAAATACGAGAAAAATGGGAAAAATGACAGGAATTCAAAAAATTTCCAATATTCCACAGAACCGGTCCAGATTTGAAGGAAAGAAAAAAACCAAACCGGTCTAGAAAAAAACCGGATCGACCGGTTCACCTAAACCCGGTTCAGCCTTTATTAACCCTTCCCCTTCGCGTCCCCTTTCTTCGTTCTTCTTCTTCCCCATTTCCCTGAAACCCGACACCCTAACCCGGAAACTCCCTCCATGCCCATTCCATCTCGGTCTCGCTCCTCTCTCTCTCTACCTCGTCATCTCTCTCTCCCTTTTCCCTTCCCAAAACCAGCCCACAGTAACCCCTATCCCTAAACCCAGAAACCAACCCACAGACCCTGAAATCCACCCACAGTTTCGCCCATCTATAACCCCATCCCAATACCGTGAAGCACGCTGCCACCCTCCACGTACCCATCTCTGCTAGCTTCTTCATCCACCTTCCATGCAAGGTCCCCAATCGAAGGGTCAAGATTTAAAGGCTTCAGGTATAAAGGCTTGGAGACACGCCATTGAAAGGGGTTCGAAGTAGGTAGTCAAGTAGGTAATTTTAGGTAGGTAATTAGGAGTATATTAGGTTTAATTTCGTTTAGGTTTAGTTTAATTTTGTTTTTAATTTCGATTTCGCATCTTTGGCTAGCAATTTTAAGATTAGGGTTTATGTTTTGAATTTGCAAAAACTGTGTAATTCGGATTGAGTTTGCCGATTTTGGGTTGTAATTCAAACTTAGAGCATTTCAGATTGAAATCTTAGTCAAGTTTTGGGTTTATTGCATCCAAATCCTTCCCCCACTCCCCTGTTCTGTTTCGATTTTGCTAGGCTGAACAATGACGATTCAGCCATTGATGGTACAGGCTGAGCTGCGAAGCGAGGAGGCCTGAAATTTCTTTTGTTGGTTTCGGTTTATTCCCCCCCCCCCCCCACCCTTTCTCTAGTTCGAGCTCTGTCAGAGGCAAATATGGTGTTCCTGTGCTTAAGTCTGGGCAATGTTTCGGTTTGCTCCTTCAACCCTGTTATTGATTTTACTGGTACTGTTCGATTTTTGAGTCAATAGCATCGTTCTGGTTGAGTAGTAATCTGGTTGAGTAATGGTTGTATTGTTGGATTCAAATCTTGCTGGCTTAATCATGCTCTAGTTTAAGCAAATTCATTGTCTATTTAATTTCAGTTTTTAGCAATCTAAGGTTGTCTGTTTCAAGGGTTCTTTGTTTCGAATTAGTGTCTTATAATTAGGCAGCTAATCTCCAGCTTCAGTTCTGTTTTCAGGCATTTGGGAATGTTCTTGTTTGGATTTTGGATATAAGCTCTGTTTTAGCCTTTCAAATGATTATCAGTTAGCTAGGTTTATGCTAATGTTGTTAGCTGATGTTGGTAGTTGATTGAGGTTGAATGATGTTAGCATTAAGCTTCTAGTTTATAATGCTGATTTGATGTTCAATAGTGGTTTTGGTTTTGGTAGTTTCATAATAATCAGGTTGATTGCATTGATTTTAGTTCTGGTTTCAGATTTTAGTTGCTTTGGTTTTGGTGATTAGGTTGTTCTGGTTCATGTTTAACTCTTTGATTTTAAAGGTGTTGAATGCATAGTTTCCTTAATAAGTTCACATTGAGTCAGATGCTTAGATTTAGTTCGTTTTAGTTGTTTAATTTAAGTTGAACATTTATGTTTTCCTTGAACAAGTCAATTTGGTTTAGTCTGAATCAAATTAGAATAATTAGTTAAACCGTTTTGTTTAAATGACCATAATCTCAACGTTTTTCCCTGTGGACCGACCCTTAAGTACTATGACTGACAATCGAGTATTTGAGGTTTCTTTTCTTTAATTTAATTTTCCATCCCCCTCAAAAACTATCAACATTTTCAAATAAGGATTTCATGTTTTGAAATGATAGTAGCCATAACTATTAGTACATGATAGCCTATTTTAATTAAATGAATACAGTTTTGGGGGTGAACTCGCTTGAATGGGGGAATCCCTAAAAAGTTTTATAAAGGCGTGAGTTGTATGAAAAAGGATTTCGTTGTGAGATGCAGCAAAATTATTAGTCGTTATGGCCGATACACTTTAAAGTGGCTAAGATAATGTGCTGCGGACAATATGATATGAATGATGTTAACTTAGGGAAAAGTCCGGAAACCCTAGAGGGCCTGATGAGGGTTAATGTAATGGTCCGATATGTTATATGTAGCCATCCCAGGAGTAAGAGCTTAAGCGTGAGCGTTAGGCCTCACTATGGGGTTAAGCATAGATCTCACGCAATCAGCGCCCTGTAATGATCTTATGCCAGATGTATTTTCCTACTAAGCTAAGAAAATTAATTGGCTTTTGCCATTTTAAGTGTTCAAAAAGGAAAGAAAGTTTTATGGGCCAAAAGAGACCATATGAATGAAATGTGAAAAATTTATAAGGGTCAGTATGCGACTGGTATGAAAGAGATTTCTTTTAAAGAACGTGAGCCTCAAGAGGCTAAGAGAAGAGTTTTTATGAGCCTTAAGAGGCTAAATGAAGTGTTTTCAAGAAAAAAAAGGGAAGCTTTCTGTGCATGTTCTATGCTTTTCTTATAAATGAAATGTGAATGAGATCTAAGTAAAGTATGCTGAGGAAAATAAAAGTGTTATGTGCATATTCCAAGTATGATTTATGAATGAGATGCTAAGTAAGATACGATTACGAAAAAGAAGGCCTTATGAGCATATTTCATGCATATCCTATAAATGAGATTCGAATGAGACCTGACATGTGTGTGTGCCATATGCATATCATATGAATGAAACACCAAGAAAAGTATGATTATGAAAAGAAATAACCTTATGTGCACATCATATGAATAAGGTTTCATGTATAGTTTAAATGTAATGCTAAGAAGTTATGACTATGAAAAAGAAAGACCCCTATGCTTAACCCTCAACGCTCGCTTACATGCTTAACTGCTTGTTAGTAAAACAACTTAGTCATTCAAGAACTTAGAAATGTGTTTGAGCGGTCAAAATGAAGTTTATGGTTAGTAATCCTTCCATAATGATTTTATGAATGCCTAATATGATAGTAAAGTATGAATACGTGATATGTGACTAATATGAATATTATTCCCTGTAATGGTTTTGGTTTTAAGGGGGTCGGGGGACACTCACTGAGCGTGTGGTTGCTCATCCCACTACTCTTTTCCCCTTTTCCCCAGGTTTTCCTTGACACAGGAAGAAGTTGAGTAAGCTATGTCAAGATGGAGCCTATTCTTGCTTGCAAGGTGTCATGTGTGCCTACTTACGTCTTAATGAAGTCTTCTAAAGTTTGTAAATGTTTGTAAACAAATATTCTAGTTCATGTAATGCATATTGTTTATCAGTCGCTCTGTATGGCCATATGAGCCGACCATCTAACTAGTTAGATGTCTTCTTGGTTAAAGTTAGCTATGGTTTGGGATGTAAACCCCATACTCCGGTTGTGTGAACCGTTGAGTTGTATCCTTCGCTTCTTCTTTATTCATAAACTATTCTGTTTGGTGTACTCAGAGCGAGTGGCTCGTTGAGTTATGAACTCCAGCGTTAGCCGTTGGACTTCTTCTAAATGTTTTATGCTTCCGTTGTTTTGCAGGGATTTATTGTAAGGCTTTTAGCCTGAAAACGGTTAGTTTTTAGGGGAAACCCAGTCCGTTTCGTCTCAGCATTAAAGTAAAAAGTTAAGAAAACCTAACGCTTTCGGCCCTAGGGGCTGGGGGTGTTACATAGATATACATATATATATATATACATATGCATGCATATATACATACATATATACATATATATATGTATACATACATATATGTGTATATATATATGTATATACACACACATATATATATATATATATATAT
>JACYFF010031955.1:57050480-57067844 GCA_017589665.1 Selenicereus undatus
CACACACACACACACACACACACACACACATATATATATATATATATATATATATATATATATATATATATATATATATATGGGGCATCAATCACATGAGAAGATTAGAAGAAGAGAACACAAAATCCTAGCCATTCATTGAACCAATATCTCATATCTATAGACAAGTCACTTTCAACTCTTTGATAAATACTAGAAATACCCTTAAAAGACACTAGTATTCGTTAGCCTTAATGAAAAAAAAAAACTTTAAATGTAACGAATATATTTCAAAAAACACTAGTAATGAATTTAGTTCAATTAATGGAGAAATAAAATTTGGAATTTATGGAGACTGAGATATTTTACAACTGATAAATTGCCCTCTAAGCGTAATAATTGACGAACCTAAAAATAGATAGAGGGCAATAAGATCTTAGTCCATGAGCTTGAAAATTGGGTTGGAAAAAAAAAACCTAGGTCGGGGGCCTAAAGGTCAACTGCAAGAAGTTCCCCTACCACAGGATTAGTCTAGGACAGTGCAAATTGATGCAGACTTAGACCCAACCTTTCAAGAAGCACTGATGTCCTCGGTTAGGCAATATGCACATGTGTTTGCTTATGTAGCATAGGAGATTCAAAGAATGGATCATGAGATTATGGCTCACAATTTGACCATAAGTCCTTGAGCAAAGCCTGTAGAATATAAAGGGAGGCACTTTACCCTTAATAGAAATAAACCAGTATCAAACGAAATGTAGAAGCTAGTGGATATAGGATTCTTAGGCGTTGGCAAATGTACTAATGGTAAAGATGCCTAATGGCTCACGGAGAATGTGCATGGATTATAGAGATCTAAACAAAGGCATATCCCAAAAATTGGTCCCCACTCCTGAAGATTGGTCAATTGGTGGATTTAACTAGTAGTCTTGGCTATGTTACCTTCATGGATGTCTATTGTAGTTTTCACCAAATACCCATGTAGGAGCAGGATTAGGAACATACAGTCCTCATCATATACTGGGAGCTATACTGTAATAGGGACATGCCATTTAGGTAGAGGAATGCTAGTGTTGTGTACTAAATGCGGGTCAACAAGCCCTTTAAGGAATACATAAGCAAAAACATGGACGTGTACATTGATGATATGATCATCAAATCCAAGACTTTAGATCAACACGTTCAAGATGTGGAAGAGATATCCAATACCTTTAGAAGGTTTTGGTACAAAGCTAAACCCAATGAAATGCGCTTTTAGGGTATTAGTTGGCTTGCTTTTAGGCTTTATGATCAATGAAAGAAGATTTGAAGCAAATCATGAAAGGTAAAGGTAGTTTTAGATATGCCAAGACCCAGAACTGTGAACGAACTTCATAAACTGACCCACTGCATGGCAACCCTTGGAAGATTTATTTAACTTTCAACAGAGGTGTCTTTCGTTCTTCAAGTGCCTAAGGTCAATCAAAGACTTTAGATGAAGTGAAGAAATAGAAAAAGCCTTTAAACAACTCAAGTAGTACTTGTCCTAGATACCATTCATATCCAACCCAAGGCCTGGGGAGGATCTTTATATGTACTTATAAATACTAGAGGTGGTTGTTAGCATAGTCTTACTAAAGGAGCAAGACAAGAAGCAAATTCCTATCTACTTTGTTAGTCATGTCCTGATAGGTACAAAGCTCAAATATCCAAATACGGAGACGTTCCTAATCATGGCAGTAAGAAAATTAAGGCCCTACTTTGAAGAACATCCAATTAAAGCACTGACAAATCAACCACTACAACAGATGATGCAAAAGTATGATTGTTTAGGAATGATATCACTTGGCGCAGTTGAGCTATCAAGGTTTGACATAGAGTACATACCTTGGATGGCAATCAAAGCACAAACCTATTCAGAATTCCTAGTAGAATGTAGGTTCATGGATAAAAGATTGGAGCCAGAACCAAATTGACAGTCTATATAAATGGATTTTCCACAACAAAATGGGTCAGGGGCTTAACTAATCTTAATCTCTCCAAAAAGGGAGAAGTTTGAATATGCCCTGAGGTTTGCATTCCCAGCCATAAATAATGTGGAAAAAGCTTGAAGCCATTATAGTAGGCCGAGAGACATGTAAAACCCTAGAGGCTAACAGTATTAGGGTGTTCAATGACTCACACTTGGCAGTTAGTCAAATTCAAAGAGAGTTTGAAGCTAAAGGAAACCATATAGTCAAGTACCTAGCAAGGTCAAAGAATCTATTAATGATTTTCTACAATTTGAGATAACTCATATAGCAAGATCAAACAAGCACCAAGCAAATGTATTAATCAAGTTGGTAAGTTCATCATAGATTGGTTCTAGAAGACCAGCCTTCTGCAAAGTTATGAAACATAGTAAGTATGGATCCAAAGAAGGTATTGCAACAGATGTGGATAATTCTTAAACATCAATCATAGATTATCTAGAGAATGGAAAGCCCCCAGATAGCCTAGTAGAAGTTTAAAAGCTTACGAAAAGAGCATTATGGTATTGCTATTTCAAGGGAAACTGTATAAAGGAGGATACATAAGACCTTTATTAAAATGTACAACTAAGAAAAAGCATAACACATCCTCAAAGATATTCATGATGGAAATTGTTGATCGCATGTGGGGGGTAGCGTGCTAGTAGGGAAAGTCTTGAGAACACGATTCTATTGCACTACCTTTGTTAAATATGCACTAGACTATGTCAAAAAATACGATAAATGTCAATGCTAGTCTCCAAAGATACATGTGCGTGACATCAATCTCTCTGCAATTGCAGAGCCAATTCCCTTTACCAACTGCGATGTTGGCATCCTATGTCCCTTTCCTTAAGCCCTGGGATAAAGAAAGTGCTTGCTGACAGTGGTTGACTCCTTTACAAAGTTGACAACAGTTGAACTAGTGGCCACTTTCACATAATTGAAAGTTGGGAGCACCCAAAAAAGTTGGGAGCACCTAGAAAAGTTGGGCCCAAATTAGGAAGGACAATGTATCATTAAAAAAGAGATTCCCACCTATGCAAACTTCTCATATCGGGGGTGAAGAGGTTCTAAATACTTCACATGTGGACAATTTTGAATGTTATTATATGTCAATTTCTACTATAAGAAAATCCTATTCAATAAAAGGATTGGGCAAGGTGTGCAATCCATGCATAAATTTTGCAGGTGTCTGGAATTAATTCTCTAAATTTAAATGGAATTAATAAAGTAGCCTTTATGTACCTTGATATTCAACTCTATATTATCGACTACTCTATGTGAGTGTGAACTAGATAATTGTTCGAAGAAGCAAGAGAAATTCCTAAGATAGATCAACAAACTCAACTGAGGTTGGATTAAGGCTTATGATGAGTAAAATTCTATAAATTGAGCTAGGAAATTCTACAAGAGACTGATGACAAGAAATCCCATGGGAATGAATCAAGACAAAAGATAAACAAAAATACTACTGAAAAAGACACATAAGATTTTAAATTTACAATTCACAATACAAATTCCTAATAATGAGGCTGATTAATTAACCTTTCTTTTTGTGAGATGTAAAAGATGTTTAAGCCGTCATTAAAACCCATGAGTCATATATGACTGAAAATATTCTTTAAAGGAGCAATAGAAGTTGAAGAGCTTAGAATGGACACAATAAACCAAGTACAGGCACTAGATACAAAATTTCAAGATATAGATACATTACAGGCTTACAATTGCCACTGTGAAAATCAAGGAAACCCTAAAACTTTTTTGCACAAGTTTTAAACTGTGTTGGCTCTTGAATGACAAGATCTTGGCATCGTATGTACATAAATTATGACCCTAACAAATTACTATTATAACTTGAGATTGGGGCAAAAGGGAGAAAGCCATAAATATGAAATTGAGACAAATATAAGACGGACACTCTTCAAAAGCAAAGGAAAAGGTTTTTCCACTGCTTCATCAAAATTTCATTACATATACCAAAAGTGTTGAGATCTATGTACAACCAGAGAAAAAAAAAATTACATTAGGACGACAAGGAAAAGAAGGAAGAGAAAAAGAAGAAGAAGAACAAAAATCAGACCTCCAGCAATCAAAGAGCCTCTAGTATGCAAACACTTTTAAAGCCCTAAGGGGAACTCGACCAAGCATGGCACATCTGAGCCAGGAATCGCACTACCATAAATAAAGATCTCCTTATTCCAGTGCTAACTTTAGCTAAAGGAGCCTCCTTTCTCTGTCTCTTTCTTCTTGCTCTTTCTGAAGCCTAGCTGAAACTCTCTCTACCATCTTCCTCTCTTCCTGCTTCGTCATCCTCATTTCATCCACCTCTAGTTGGATCCTTTTAACTCTCTCCTTAGCCTCTTCCAGACTCTTCTCCCTACATCAAATGATCCCCCTAGGGATGGAGGAGGAGGAGGTGAAGTTGCAGTTGGAGTTGGAGAAAGACATAATAGCTTACTCTGGTAGAGAGCCTAGATAAAGGCTTATGTATGAAAGAGGGTAAGAGTCGTTGTTTTCCTCACCAGGAACAACCCTGCTAGCTCCCTCCGTAAATTATTAGGAAGGACAAAAATCCCCATCCAATGCCATCCACTAAAGTCTTCTCCTGTAGGCCACACCAAGGTTCTTGCTTTATTTAAAGCAGGAACTACCCTGAAGAAACAAGTGTGGGGGGTGGCGTATAGGCAACTAGATAAGGACGAGGAGTATAAGAATGATATTTGGAAGGACAGGTCAATCATCGACCAAACCCTAAAGATCCTAGGAGGGCCTTGATACATGCAGACGCGATCAGTCCCAATAGGCCTAATTCTTTTTTCAGCAGCAATTATGGGCAGTGATCAAGATGCCCCACAATGCCATCAAAGATGTCCCCCTTAAACGGGGAAAGGGTGGAAACCTCCTCCACATGATTTGGGCATTCTAGGCCCTAAAGTAGAACTAATCTCCCATAATGCTGGTCCTTAAGTGGTTATAGACATTACCTTCTTTGGCAAAACCAAAAGTGGTACAAGTGGTTGAGGCCAATGATAGAATATACTTCCTGTATCTCCCCTCATTTGCTTCTCACTATAATTCACCTCAATGTCATCTTAGGCATTAGAATTAGTTAACATTGCCCTCTATGAGTTGGAGGAATGGGAAGCATGACCTGGGTCTGAGTTGACCTCTCTAGTCCTAATTGTTGTTGTTCATTGATGAGTAGAAATGGTCAAAGGAGAAGAATAAGGTGAATGAAAGGCTTGAAAGCTTATTAAAAGTTTGAATACTGGAACAAACAAACACTTAATTGAGGAAGCTTGAAAAGGGATTAAGAATTTTCTTAAGTAAATTGAACTTAAAAAGCTAAATTTATAGTCAAAATTAGGGTAAGAAGTGTGTCGTGAGATTGGAGGGAAAAGCCCCAAGAGATGCATTGTCTAATCAAGAAAACCTCTGAAACTAACCATCATTACAAGCATGGGAAATTGGAGAGAAGAGGAAGAGAAACTCAATTAAAGCAAGCTTAAGCCGCCATTGAGTAGATGTCATGGTTATTTCTTAGGGAATACAATATAAAATTAACAAAAGATTTTGACTTCTAAAGTAAGAGATTTAAAATTAGGTTAGAGGAATATTCTCCTAAAACTGGATAGAAACCTATTGAAAAGATCTTAGCTTAGTCTCTTTAGGAAAATGGACTAGACTAAAATAAGATATACAAATTAATCCTGAAAAAGCCCTTAAACTCTGGATGACACGTAGTTCAAGGTGAAGAATTTCTAAAGAGATAAAGAAGCTAGGTCTGGTCACACATTAAGCCATGATTAGATTAAAATTCAACAATCCCTATGGGACAAACGATTCACGTAGAAATTAACTCTAAAAAGATATTGGGTGTAGTCTAATAAAAACCTAAGGAAGAACATTGACTAGATCAAGCCACCAAGGTTGAACAATTTGGTCGGACACAAGCTTCTAAAAGTTAAGTCCACTGAAGCCTTGAAAATAATTCTATCCACACGGCTTGATATGAAAGGAAAGATCTACTCAAATCTTCTAAATCTATAAGGAAATAGTAAAGATCTTCAAGTCCGAATAGAACTCAGAAATAGTATATATCTAAAACAAATGTTGAATCCTAGTAAAATTCCTCTAAAAGAAATGTCATAAAACTCTATATAAATAGGCCATGACCAACATCAAAAGTAAGCCTAAAAGACTTTCATAAGCTACTTTGTAAGCACTACTCGCTCCAAATTCTCCTTAGCTTAAGCATCGAAATCACTTAAAGAGGAGAAACTGCCTGTTTTGAAAGTTGTTTTGCAAATAGCCCTTGGACAGTGAGACAAAAGCTCTGAGGTTCCCAAAAGAATCATAGAAGCTGTAAATTGTGCTGAAAGAAGATGTATATCATAAATGTTTGTTTAGTATGAAGAATGTGTAGCCTTATTATATCTAAAACAGATGCTGGTCACACGACATATTTGTTTAGTATGAAGAATGTGTATAAATTTTAAAGAAAATGTATGTTTTTTTTCTTTAGGCGGACATAATCATAGCCTTATATGTGAGTGAGAAATGTTGGACTTAGGGCATAATACACCTACAAGGTCTACGAGCCCGAGTCACAAACATGCTAACGGTGTGTTAATAATTTAGCAACCTAGAACCGTAGTTTCTCAATTTGTCAATCTAATTGTTCAAACCAAAATTCTTACATTTTAATATGTTTTAATAACTAATATTTGTTGGAATAAATACTAAATTATGGTTTTTAATATGAATTTATTTATTTTGTAGGAATAGTAAAGTTTCAAAAAAAAAAATGTAAATAAATACATCAAATTGGATTGGACAAAAGTTGGATAAGAAAATAAAGATGAGACCTTGAAATCCATTTTGTTATATCAAAATTGCAGCATATTTTCCATCTCTTCTTTCCCGCAACTCATTTTCTCTTCTTTTTGTTGCAGATCCATGCCCCCCTTTTTAATTTTTCTCTCCCCTCACTTTTTTCAGGCACCATATGATATTTCCACCCCCCACATCCTCTTTCTTCTTTTTATACTGGTGAAATCATACCATGAAATCCCTACTCCTTCATCTTCTTCCTTGATTCTCTATTATAACCAACCCCTCATATAATTCTGCCATTGATTCTCATCGTAATTGCCATCATCAATTCAATTGTTTCACTTTCATCATTAATCATTAATTTGGGCATTTAGTGTTTCTATTAAGGTTCAATAGTTACAACATTGAAGAGTGAAGATTGAGTTTGAGAATTAACAAAAGAGTGCTAGAATTCAGCTACAAATGGAAGGAAATGAAACTGATTCAAGCAAGTAGCAACTAACAAACTACAGTAGAATAGTTTTTCATGCTTCGTTTCATTTTTGTTTCCATTTCAAATGTAGTATTTTCTAAAGGCTCTCGAAGTAGTATACTTAACTTTGCTTTTGTGGAACTTGATAGAGTTGGTAATTTTCGATTAAGACTACAAGAGTTTTGAGTTGAATTTAAGTTGATTTGTACGAATTTTGATTCCCTATTTTGGTTCTACAATTTTCCTATTTCATTTTTTCCTTCCAATTGCTCTGGTTTGACTTCATGCTTAAATCTGGTTTTTGTTTAGACTTGTTAAAGATCGATCATTTACCACTAAAGGAGCTTGGTTTGAGTTGAGTGTACTTTAATGGATTGTTTGTGATTTCAGGTATGTGTTACTAATCAAGTTGCTTCTTTTTTTTATCGTCGATTTAAATCCCACTCCCAAAGCTTGGTCTTTGTTCTGGGTGTGGGCTGAATGAGTCTTGGATTAAGGTCTTGTTTCGTCATCCTAATAACCCTTTTAAGATTTCGATAAAATAAAATGGCAATGTTGATGATTGGACTAAGTTTGATACTGAATGTTGAAAATTATGCTTATTCATCCTATTTAATTGCCCATTTTAAGTTGCTTGAGTGAAATCCTTATGGCCTTTAGCATTTTTGTTCGTCGATATCTCTGGTCCAATTTAGTGTTCTGTCTCGCAAGTTTGCTTATGTTTTTAGCTGAGTGTTGCTTAGCGACCTAATTATGCATCCCATCTTTGAGGTGTCACCCTCAAGTATTACAACGATAAAATCGTATGCTTGCAAAAATTACACAACAAGTATTGCCGTAGTTGCCGGGGATAATGGTCTTGAAATTGGGTCACTTTTGCCTTTTTGGGCTTTATTTGGTTTTGATAACTTACTTTTGTTTTTGTTGGCTTATTTTCTGTTTTCTTATTTTGGTGTCTTGTGTTTGTTTTGGTCCAATTAGTTAGTAGTTTATAAGAACTTGTCTTCGGGTACTTATTTTTCTGATAAAAAAGGACCTTAAAAAATGAAAAATGAAAAATTTTGAATTTTTAAATTTTGTTTTGATGTTAATTATTTATTTCTCTCAAATTGAGCACGAATCTTTCTAGAGCTATTTATCAATACTTAGGCCCTGTTTGGCAAATAGTTGTTACCAATTAATTATTAGCTATTTGTATTAGTTGTTAGCTGTTACATGTTTGAATCAACTATTTATATTAGATATTTAGAGAAATTGTTTCTCAAAAAAGTGTTTAGTAAAATTAGTTGTTTCCTAAAAAAAAATTTTGGTGTAATTCCATGTATATGCCCATTCTTTTCTTTACTATTTAATTGAAGGTGATTTTTTATTTATTGATCGTCTAATTTTCTTTTAAACAATAATTAATTTTGTATCATATGTACAAATTACCTTTATTCATGAAACCTAATTCTCCTAAACACTGACAAAAAAACTCTAATTTTCCTACTTCTACATTCTTTGCATTCATTATTGAATTATCTCAATTTTTTACAATTATTATCTATTTACGTGATACCCATGTCTTATAGTCTTCTTGTGTTTTTTATTAGACGTGATTTTTCCTTTTCTTATAAATTGAAATTTACTTTATTTTCAAATGGGTCATGAGTTTTTTGTAAGTGGTTGCAACTTAGCGATAACCACCACACTAGAATTAATTAAGATTATTGATTATTATCCTATAATCTAACCTTCTATTAATTTAAATCAACATTTTAACTTAAAATTATTTTATAAAATGAAAAAAAAAATTAAATATAGTTTACTGTGAACCTTATTTGCCCACTTAGATAAATTCATTCTGCAAATAATTAGAGTTACCAATAGTGACTAGGTTTCAACAGTATCCAAAGTAAGTAATTTTTCAAAAGATATATTTTCACAATGGTTGTAAAAGTATAGGTAAAGTAGAATAAATAAAATAAGCCATTTGAACAAATAATCAACCAAGTAAAATATGAGTAGTGTAATTATCATGATACTATATAAGTTGATCATATGATAATTTTTCTCTAAGGTTATTGCAATAGATACATAAGGTTTAATGTGCATACATAATTTCTCCAAAGTCAAGGGCAATGTGGTCATTTCCATAAAAATGGTTTAGAAAACACTATTTTGAATAGTCTTTTCAAAAGGAGTTGTTCGGGACAAAACAACTGTTTTGAACAACTATTTACTAAATACTACAATTAGTTGTTTAACCAATCAAAAATGCTAAAATCACCCACAAAATCTTTTTTAGCCCAAAAAAGGTTCTTGCAACCAAACCCCCCTCAATGATTATCATTCTCAATTGAAATAGAGCAATAAAATGTTCAATCAGCTACCTATAAGAAGAAAAAAAATTAGTAGGATGGATTCAAAACAATGCAAGAATATTTAGTGTTGCTTACCTTAGTCTTTTTGCTGTGTCTACAATTTTTTTTTTATCATGCACTAACGTGTAATTTATTTAATTGATATTTGATCTATTTTAATTTGTCGGTTTGTTAATTTTATTCATTTCTATAGGGTGATCCACGCTGGCAATTAGTATAAAACTTGTTAATTAAAAAAAGAACAATTGTATACAATTATTCTCTTTTTAAATTAATAAGTTTTATATTAATTGCCAGCATTATTTTTTAAAAAACTAAAACGCTAGTAACACTTTTAAGTGTGGGGAAAATTATGACTTCTTGCATCTTCCAGAGTGGGCATAGCATAAAATGGCCACACATAAATTGTGGGTAATTAGTACTTACTCCGCATTTATAAGTATGGGAAATATAACTCTACCCGCATTTCCATTAACTGTGGAGAACACTTCCACACACTTAACATCCCTACATTTAGTCTAAGTGTGGGCAATAGCTATTTCTACACTTATAAGTGTTGTTAGTAGCAAAATTAAATGTGGAGGGAAGCAACCTTTTTTGTAGTGTATTGGCATGCTGTGTAATAATATCAACTGCAATTTGTCACGATGCGGCAAAGTTTTATAGCATAAATAGTAACAATTATATTATGGCTGCAAAAAAATTATTGGGCGAAGTAGAAAAAAATTAAGGAAAAAAATGGGTTATTGGATAACTGAAAATCCGAATCGAAATTTTCAGATACTCGAATGTGAGCACCCGAAAATTTCAATTCGAATATGGTTCATCATTTTAACGACCCAAAATTTTGGATACTGAATCGAAATCTCTTTTGGTTCGGTACTCGAACCATGAACACCAATAATTTTTTTTTCATATTTTCTTCCTCCCCCCCTCATTTTTTCTTCTTTTCGCTGCAAATCCATGGGCCCCCTCTTTAATTTTTCTCTGTCTTCGCTTCTTTTTTCGAGAAATTTACCAAATGGTGTTACTAAAAATAACACTTATAACTTTGCGACTTCTTACTTAAAAGTGTTATTTATGTCTGGAATAACTTTTGAGGGGGTCATCATGTCCACCCGTAATGACTGCATTGCCCTTAATGAAGTTTTAGCAAATGGGAGGGAAAACTCAGCTGAACAAGTGTTTGGGGCCTCTTAACTTGCCAAAGAAGACTCCCAAAAAGGACTTCTACCCATTTATAAGCTCTTGCAATTCAGTAATGGCAGGGCAAGAGATCGGTCATGGTGGTTTGTAACCTTAAGATGGAGAAGGGAGCTTGTATTTAGTGTACGAAACATGTCATTTTTGCAAAGGATCGAAGAGAATGAGGAGGTTGAGGGAGGGAGAGCACGGTGCATGTGGTGTGGTTGCTAAACTGTGGATTTCTTTTTGTTTGCATTGTACACAGGTAAGAAAGTTAATTAGTTATGTAATTTGTGTAAGTGAATTTCATTTCTGAAATGGAGGATGTGGAGATTTTGGGGGGTTGTACTGTTATTGTTGTAGAAGGGTGGGATTAGTGTAAGATTAGGGTATGGGTGTTGACGTTGGAGATGTGGGGTTTGTTTAGTTGTGGTTAGTTAGGGTTTGGATTGATTTGATATTTGTAATTGTAGTGGTAGTGTGGTTGTGTTGTTGAATCTGTGATGCGTGTGCTCTGAGGTTGCTTGTTTGATATGCATGTGCCAATTTGTACTAGTTAACCCGGATATCTATACTGAATAACCCGAGTTAATAGTTGGACGAGTTATGGTTGTAAATGTAATTCGGGGTTCTGCTCTATAGTAGTAAGTAAAATGCTTGTAATTGCTATGAACATGTATAATATAGTTAGTCGGTGATGGTATTAAGATCGTCATTTGCAGTGGCTAACCCGTAAATGCGTATTAAGTAACCTATGATATAGTCGTGGCTAACTTGGATATCTATATCGAATAACGTGGGTTAACCGTTGGACAAGTTGTGATTGTAAATGTAGTGTGGGCCTCTGCTCTATAATAATAGATGTGTTTTGTAGAATGCTTGTAATTGTTGTAGACAAGTATAAATAGTTAGTCAATGATGGTATTAATATCTTCATTTGCAGTGGGTAATCTGTAAATGCGTATTGATTAACCCCGGATGTAGTAGTGGTTCACCCGGATATCTGTATCGAATAACGTGGGTTAACCGTTGGACGAGTTGTGATTATAAATATAGTTTGGGATTCTGCTCTATAGTAATAGATGTGTTTTGTAGAATGCTTGTAATCGTTGTGGGCAAGTATAATATAGTTAGTCAATGATGGTATTAATATCTTCTTTTGCAGTGGGTAACCCGTAAATGTGTATTGAATAACTCAAGATAATTGTGAACGTGTAGTGTGTTGTTTTAGTATAATTCTGGAGTTAATGTTGCATCTAATAGATGTGTTTGTTATAACCCAGGTCAGTGTTGTATGAGAAGTTAGGATAAGATTTTTTAGGGTGTGAAGGTGGTGTATATTTAGTGTGTGGAATTAGTGCTGACAAATATTTGTGTATTTGTAGATGATTGTTAGTGTAGAGTATAATCAAAGGACAAAATGTCGCTGTAGGAGGAGATTGTGCTAGAGAGATGGCTTTGTATGTATGCTAGGGAGGTTTTTTAAAGGAAGGTGAGGGGGGGAAGTTATATTACAATGGGGGGGAGACTGTGGGTGAAGGTGATTGTTAGTGTTGCATGTAATGAGTGTTTAACTTGGGTTACAAAATTCTTATATCTGGGATACTCACATTATGCAAACAATTTACATACCTATTGTTTACCCTATGATATACAATGGTATCCTGTGGAATACTAGTACTCAACAAAATCAACTCACATATCTATTTGGTGTTCATCTTGGGAGATACAATTTTCAGTTAAACATTTTGGGAACATAATTCACATATCTATTCAGTGTTTACCATTGCATATACAATTGCAATTTCTGGGATGCATTATGGACATAATTTAGTCTTTACCCTGGGATATACAATTGTATCCTCTGGGATACTACTATTTAAAAAAATCAATTCACATGCATATTCAGCATTTACCCTGGGAAATACAACTCCATCTACTGGGATACTACTATATAGTATAATCAATTCACATACCTATTTGCTAGCAACCACACATATTCAGCTTATAAGAGTCCTTTGATCGTTCATTTGCTAGCAACTGCACATAATCACTGGTCCTCCAACATTGTATATATGATACCTTCATTCCCATCTCTAGCTGCAAGTCCTTCAATATCTCCAGGGGTATGTAACTATCAGTTAGTCGAACCTTCCCTTCAATGAGACTCCCAAGGAGACTCACTCTTATTCGCCTTCTCCCCCACTTCCCCATTTGGCACTCAGCTCCCACACTATGAATGTGTCCTACTACAAACTACTTCACATACATTCCATCTCTTTTTAGGTGGCCCCTCACACAGATGTAAAACCTATAGCCTTCTAAAGTACACTTCACAGCAATTCATTGCTGATAATTTCATACATACTTATATTCAAATCTATTCACTATTGCATACTTCCAAATACTTATCTTCACCTCACTAGCAGAAGCAAACAGCTGGCCCTTCCATTTTATTTCGTTCTTCCATATCAGCATCCTCTTCTAGTACACTTCGGCTTGCACCCCCGATGTAGGCCACACTAGACCATCACCTGCTTCATTGGAGTCGGAGTCGGAGCTTGAATCACCAGATTCGTCATCAGGTATATCGAACCATACGCTGCTCCTTATAGCGTTCGTACGTTCCTTCACGACAACGGGTTCGTCAACTTCCTCCCCTTGTTCTGTATTACCTTGACCGGCATCTTTGCAGATTAAGAAAAAATTTACACACGATCAATCATTATTTGTAACCACTATAAATTACCACCCACAGCCACATACTGATCCACAACAATGCTTTTTACCTTGGAACCTACTCCGCAACCACTCTCTCGTCCAACCCACGAACAACATCAACTGCAGCATCTACAGTTGCTCCACCCCTCCCACAATCACTACAATCCCACACATAGACCTTCACTCCCTACCACATAAAGGTATGTGTACTCATCGTTGCCCTTCATCAACTTCCTAACATCACCATCCCGTCATAATGATAACAACTCCATTTGGTTACACTTTCAAACTACGCATTTATGGGTTATCCAATGCAAATGAAGATATTGACACTATCATCGACTTAACTACATATGTACACATCAATTACAAGCATTTTACACACATCTATTACCAGAGAACGGAACTCTAAACTACATTTACAATCACAACTCTTCCAATGGTTAATACAGGTAAGTCAATACAGATTACCAGGTTAGCCATTATTTCATCCTGGTTTATTCAATGCGCATTTACGGGTTACCCAATTACAAGCATTTTACTTACTACAAAGCATAACCCAAAATTACATTTACAACCACAACTTGTCCAACTGTTAACCCGAATTATTCAGTATAGATATCCGGGTTAACCAGTACAAATGAGCACATGCATATCAAACAAGCAACCTCAGAGCACACGCATCACAGACTCAACAACACAACTACACTACCACTACAATTACAAAATCAATTCAATCCAAACCCTAACTAACCACAGCCAAACAAACCCCACATCTCCAACGTCAACACCCACACCCTAATTTTACACCAATCCCACCCTTCTACAACAACAGTACAAACCCCTAAAATCTCCACATCCCCCATTTCAGAAATGAAATTCACGCACAAAAATTACATAACCAAATAACTCACTTACCTGTGCACAATGCAAACAAGAAGAAATCCACAGCTTAGCAACCACACGACACCACATGCACAATGCTTGCGTTCCCTCAACCTCCTTATTCTCTTTATATCATTCGCAAAAATGACATGTTTCGTACACTAATACAAGCTCCCTTCCCGATGTTAAGTTTACAACTCACCATGACCGACCTCGTACCCTACAATTACTGAATTGCAAGAGCTTAGAAATAGGTATGAATCCTTTTTGGGAGTCTTCTTTGGCAAATTAAGAGACCACAACTAGTTGTTCAGCTGAGTTCGCCCCATTTCCTAAGAATTCCATACACGAGATCTCAAAAATGATAAGTGTTATTTTAAGCAACACCATTTGGTAAATTTTCCTCATTTTCCGAGCATCACATGACCCCCCCCCCCCCAAACTTTCTCTTCTTTTTTCTGCTGTTGACCTTCTCCATCACCTTCTTCCTTTGTTGTCTATGTAACCGAATCCCCTCATTCATATTGAATTGGGCTTTTAGAGTTTCTGTCAAACTTTAGCAGCTATAAGATTGAAGGGTGAAGGTTTAGCTTGAGAACTAACGGAAGAGTGCTAGAACTCAGCTACAAATGGAAGCAAGCGACATGGTTCAAGCAAGTAGCAAGTAGCAAGTAGCAAGTAGCAAGTAGCAAGTAGCAGATTAAGGTAGAATAGCTTCTCATTCTTCTTTTCATTTTCGTTTCCATTTTAGATCTAGTTTTTTGACTCTCAAATTGGTATACTTAGCTTTGCTTTGGTGGAATTTGATAGAGCTGGTAATTTTTTTATTAAGAGCGCAAGAGTTTTGGGTTGAATTTAAGTTGATTTATATGAATTTTGTCTCCTTGTTTCAGTCATGCGGTTCCCCTGTTTCATTTTTTTTCCTTCCAATTGCGCTGATTCGAATTCATGCTCAAATCTGGGTTTTGTTTCGCTTAGTTGAAGATTATATGCCACTGAATGAGCTTGGTTAGAGTTTGGTGTACTTCTATAGGGTGTGTGTGATTTCAGGTCTCTGATTTCAAGTATGTGTTATTGATCAGGTTGCTCCTTGTTTGTTGTCACCAGTTTCAATTCCATGCCCAAATCTTAGTCTTTGCTCTGGTGTGGGTTGAATGAGTCTTGGATTTAGGTTTCTTTTCTTCATCTTATTACCTCTTTTGAGATTTTGATAAATAGAATGGCAATGTTGATTACTGGACTGAGTTTGATACTGAATGTTGAAAAATTGTGCTTATTTTCATTTGCTGTTTAATTGTCAACTGTAAGCAAATTCTTCGGATCTTTAACATTTTTGTTCGTTGATGTCTCTTTCCAATTTAGTGTTCTGTCTTGCAAATTTGCTTATGTTTTTAGCTCTGTGCTGCTTAGTCACCTAATAAACATCTCATCCCTATGCACGACATCCGCAAGTATTGTATCAATGAAACCATATGCTTGCAGAAATTGCACAACACTAATATAAAGGAGGACCAGTCTAAGAGGAAGGATGTACAAGAAACAACTTAAGGTTCTCTATAGAGACAGTTTCTGCAAAAACCCTAGAGCTCTTGGCTATAAGAGGTGTGGAGGATCCTTTGCTTAGGGAGATCCTTCCCCACCCAGTAATTCGAAGCTAGGTGTTCGATTGTTTTCTAGTGCAAGGATTGAAATAATTCTATTTGCGTTTAATCCAAGTTTTAATTTCCTTCAATTCATCCAAAGCTCCCTCGGTAGTTTAAGATGTCCAAAGTCCCTATCTATACTATGTCGCAATCACACTATAGAGTATTCGCATCTAGAAATAGTATAGGTACTCTTCACTATTCTGTTGTGGTCTCAGCATATGTGCGGATTATCAGCACAAATAATTGACTATTCAATGTGGTGATTTTGGACAACCCTGTATTCTCTAATATTTTAGCTACAACGCGTGATGGTAGAACAGAGAACAAGTAAAGCACTCAGAATGTTTTATGTCGTAGTTCACGTACACATGTTTATTTGAAGATATATTGTCAAAAGTTTTACACTGATACTGCTGCTAATGAAGGCTTTTGCAAGGGAAGCAAAACTCCAAATACTGAGAATCAAACATCTCTGCTTTTCTTCGGAAGATAAACAAATGAACGGACAAAAATTCTAGACACTAGACCAGGGAATCCTTCGCGGCCTTCTTCATATCATGACTCTCTTTATCTTGAAGGCCTCCATTCTTCACTGATGGCAATGACAAGATCTCCTTGTCCTTGATCTGAGAAACGCCATTAATGAGAGAAATCTTTAGTCCTCCAAACATATTTAGATACTTCTCTTTAGATTTGGAAGAAATGAAAAGAAAAGGGAAGTAGGCGAATCAATGCCAACAGATTCGTGGTGCTGTATGGATCAAATACAAAAATAATAGAAAAATTAGGGGTGAACAAAGGCATAGGTATTGGGATGTTTAAACAATTAAATTCGGGAATGAGTTAGAAAGCATTGATTAAACATATGTTATCAATTATAGGTTATAGTGTTCGCATGTCCAATAAGACTGCCAAGAGAATGTGGTTGGCGTCAATGATTCATCTCGTTGGGCAAGGTTTCGCCATGCTTTAAGCCATGCCCGTAGGATCTCTGCATCCCTTAATGAAGACATATCTAGTCACTTGTATACACCCTTAAACCACCTTTACTTTTGGGATTCTAAATGGTAGGAGTTGGGAATCAAAAGTTAAATTTGGATACGCTGTAGTCAACTACCTCTTGAGGCTTTGTGAGTCGTCGCTTGGATGTACATATCTATAACTTATAAGGTTGTGCCCCAGGTACCTGTAGTTCCTCAATTAGGTTGTGTTGTTGGCTTGTTGCTATGGCTGTAACCCACAACTTTATGTTGTATTTTGGTATTAAAGATGTTATATTTCCGAGC
>JACYFF010031955.1:57097844-57151651 GCA_017589665.1 Selenicereus undatus
TATATATATATATATATATATATGTCTTTTGCTTATTTCTTTGTGAACATACATGTTAGTTATTTCCCTAAAAATGATATATAAAACTAATTACAATCTGGAAAATTTTCTTTTGTAAAACAGGCAAATGTTCAGTTATGGTAATACATGCATCATATTATATTACTAACGTCACTCTCGATGTTACCACTTTTTTGTTATGACTTTGGAAAATAAAGGAAAATCACATACATAATAAATTTCAAACAAGAAAATTGACCAATGAACGTTGCCTATGAGACCATAAGCTTAAGGAGTGCATGACATGAGTTTAACCAGAACGCACCAATCACGGAAACAGTATGTACCTGGGAGTTAGTGGACAATTCCCCTGATTGCTTCTTTTTGTGCTCGTTGGTGCAAACATATGAGTACAAACCCATGCCAAAAACAGCAATTGTAATTCCAATTATATTCTTTTCAGTGAAAGGATCGTGCAACAGAGTGTACCCAAACGCAAGCACAAGACATGTCTTGAGATGGCCCAGCACCTGATATGTCACTGGTGATGTCTTCCCTATTACAAGGAATGTGCTGAAATTCACCGATACGGCTATCAGGCATGATAGGATGATGAATCCCTGCGTGTATGCCCATTACTGTTGTTAGTCTTTGATGTTTCTGGTTTTTCAGGTTTTTTTTTTTTTTTTTTGAGGTAGCCAGAGCAAGTTTTGGAATGATGATTACCCTGCGGACAAATAAGTTGATCGCTTCCCCCCCCCCCCCTTTTTGGGGGGAAGGAGGGGTGCCTGACACTATCAAACTCTGAGAAACAAGACAGAGGGATCATACAAGAGGCAAGAGGGGTGAGGAGACCTTTGCAAGAAGTGATGGATAGGGATCAAGCACCTAAAATTGGAACCCCACCCCTTCTGGAAGGGTACTTTCTTGGTCACTATTACTACTACGGATCATGTAAGAGCATTGCATTGTATGCGCTTAGCTTCATCATAGGACCTTGTGTCAGTAGGATACTAGGATGACAAATAAATTTGGCAAGTCCGAGCCACTGCACAATCTGCCGTGTAAGAGGAAAGAAATTCGAAGGGGGATGCGGTTGTAGTTATGGGAAACATACCAAGACAATGGGTGAATATTTGAAGGCAAAGACATTTTGCTTGGTGAGGCACTTATCCACAGAAGGGCCAAACACGAAAAGCACGGCTGCCTGAAATGGGGCTGATTGGTACAGCAGTTGGGTTGATGACACATTCAGCCTCCTCTGGATGGTATTTGTCAGCTAAAAAGACATTCATGTTAAGGAATCCAAAGTACATATACTACTTACTAGCGTACCATTTCTCATGTAATGGAGTCATAATTCTATAAATGAACATTGTATTAATGCTCAAGAAAAAGGATACAATTTGAGCAACGCAGGTTGTTACTATGGCCAGAATTGAAAGAACCGTCCCCAAAAAATTGAGTTGCAGATCCGTGATGGAGGCGATCCCAACACCCACCAGCAAAACAGCCAGCGACGACTTTATCTTCCGGCTATAGAATTATTCCCACAAAGGACTGGCATTAGTTCTTCTATTTAGATGTATATTTGGTGGGAACATAATAGTTTTTGTAAAAACAAAAGAAAAGTTTTTCTTCAAAAAATTGTTTGTTTAAAAAAAATTCAATTAGTTTTTGAAGTCTAAGATAATGTTTTGGAAATTATTTTCAAAGAAATAATATTAACTCAACATCAAATAAAACACCATGAGATTGCAGGAGTTGGGCAAAGTTGATCAGACATGATTGCCGATCTAAAATCGACACGAAGTTAAGTGAATTTTGGTATAAATTTTCAACTCGTTTAATTAAATTGGTCGACATGTTCAACCGTTTAATTGAATGAATTAGGTTCAGGTCGAGATTTCCGACATGAAAAAGTACATATTTAATGCGTTTACTTATTAAACAAATTCACTCATTTTTCCATTTATTATTTATTTGTTTAATTTTTTATTAGACAATTAAGAGTACAAGAATTTAAGAAAATAAAAATGTGAATTATGATGAATTGCGGGAGTTTTAGAGAGTAATTACTTAATGAGATATATAAACTTAATTTTTAATGTTATGTAATTACGTATTAATTAAAAATATTAAATGCGTAAATGGGTAATTAGGTAACTGAATTCGACTTGTTTATCTTAAACAGATTATGCATGTCAACCCGTTTAAAAATTAAATGGGTATATGTCAAGATTTTGTAACATGTTTAATAAACGAGTTAGATTCAAATTGAGGGATTCTCAATTTGTTTAAGTTCGACACGAATACGAACGCAACCCGACCCAACCTATTACTTAGCTCCAGGTGAGATAGGGAAAGAAGACTGTTGTTATCTTGTGATAAGGAAAACTCACTTCACACAAAATAATTTGCACTATGGACTTGAAAATAATTTTTAAAATTTTATAATTTATAGGCCTTTTGTTTCAACAAAGATAGAAAATTAAAATCATTTCAAAGATTATCTTAGTCCAATTAGACGTTGCACACGCTTAATTAGCTGACATTATATCATAGAATAAATTAAACGTAAATGTAACCTGAATTGTTTGCTAAGGAAGACAGTTTCAAGGACGACAGTGAAAGGAATGATGGCAAGTTTAGTCATTTGGTAGAAACCGACGGAGTTGAAGCCAAGGCTAAGATTGAGAAGTCCGATGGAGACACCATTCAGGACGCCAAAGAGAACCACTGTCTTCATGTCCACGGGTTTTGTCTCGAAGAAATTCAAACGTTGAGCCACGTGTAGGGTGCAAAACGTAACGATCAGGTGCCAACTCGTCAGCGTCGTGGCTGCAAAATATATGTAGCATAGTCAAACCATTGTGCATCTTTGCCAAAAGCTGTTAGTTTGAGCGAGTAAAAATTTGATCATGTAAAAAGTTGATCATGTAATTTAATGAGTATGAAGATTTTCACACGTTGTCTTTACACACTTGCATGTTTTTTCCAATATGATCTAGTGAATGAATTCAATTGAGGCAAAATAAAATTTTTCCAATATATATTCCCATCACCTAATGACAAGAGTATAAATACGATTTCATTCATTAGATGCAGAAATCGGACAAAAATATGTAAATATAGTAATTATAGGAAGCCAATGTGCTTCTTAAGCTAGTTCTAAGTTGATAAAATCACAAGTATGCTAATCATGTACTTTTTCCCTCTTTGTTTTTCTACTTTCATATTGCTCATGAAAAAATTAGTATAATATATTAGCAGAGAAAGGATTAAATCTAAATATTAAAAGAGAAAAGAAATTAAAAGTTTAATACATTCTGAACTTCAACATAATAAAACAATCATATGCTCCAAAATGTTTTAACTACAATTCAAAAGCTTGCTTTGCATAGACAAACAAGCCTAATGATGCACATTCATAAGATCACCTTAAGAATGAATAAGTAAATAAATAAAATTTCTAAGACACATAAGGGAGATGAGAATAGGGACTTTTCTTCATCCTAGTACACACCGTTTTGAATTCACTGACTTTTTTGGGGGGGGTGGAGTTTTCGAAACATTATCCAACTTTATATCTACTTTTCCACCTCATTCTCATTCTTTTCCACTATTCTAATTCAATGTTTCTCGACCTACTCACTTTATTCCTGCCAACTATTTCCAATTTCTTGTAATTTTTAACTCTCAAATCTCACCCAAAAGGGCATGTGCTTAATGATTCCCTATAAGTGCTCGTATTGCGGGTGCTCTAGCATATACGATATTGTAAGTTTGCCACATTGAGTTATTGTCTTGAGGATGGAATACAGTGCACTGTAAGGTCTTTGTTCCTCCGTTTGCTGTGGCTTCAGGTGGACCTTGGCCCTTGTGGCACATGCAAGAAAAGTAGGTAGGTCTTTCTCTTTTTCCTTTTTGTTAAAAAAAATCAATAAAATTGCACCTTTCTAACCTCCTTATTATCTAATTATCATATAATGTCGGAGCCCTCTAGAGAGAGGAAGTACATCTAGTGAGAGAGAGAGAGAGAATTCCCCATTCTCTGATTTCTTTGCCTCTTCCTCAGTCCCCTCAATATGAACACTAGAAAGAAGAAGGAGCCTCCAGATCGCCCATGCTGTTTTGACCCTTACTCGGTCCTTCCACTTCAGTTCAATCTCGCCCCCATTCAATTCTTCAAGCCTTTCTTTGGTCATGTTGCTTCTGTTTTTGAGTTCTCCAAACAGTTCTATACTCTAGACAATTTCTTGCTTGGCACTTACATCTGCAGCCATGCTAATATGTTTTCGCCTAATTCATATCATTTGCGGCTGGGTTTTCCCCTTATAGTCAGGTTCTTAGGTGTTTAGGACCCAAATTCCTCAAGGCCATGCTATTCAAATTCTTCAATAAATCGGAATTGCGCTGTGCTTTTGAAGGTGGACAACACTTGTTTGTGTTGTTGGCTGGGATTAACCTCTCCATGAGTAACTGTGGGCTTCAGATTATTGATTTCGAGCCAGAGATTCCTCATGTCTGTGTTGGGAATTTTAGAAGGTGCTCCTCTAGTGGTACTTTGGACAGTTCTAAAGCTTCAGTGGGCTTCTATGCATCTAATCGTTGGTCTCACTTTGCTTCATACACCTTGCAAGTTTATGCTTCCTTTCTCTGCCTTTTGATTTCGTTTCTGACTATCGGGTATGTCCTCTAACCTTCTCATTCTGTTTTATCTATCTTTACTCTCTTGATTGTCTTCGGGATTTGCCTAGTCTTTCAATGTGGATTTTGCTTTTATTTAGGGTTGGTTAGGCATTTCTAAGTTGTCCTCTTCTGGAGCGATTTGGTACGTTATTAGGTCTCAACTCTCCTGACTGGATCGTTGATGCTACTATATCTGTTTGGCTTTTCATCTATTGGAATTTATATTATGCTTTTACTTGGGTTTTATCGGAATTCATTGCACAGCATGCTTCTTTTGGTATGTTGATCTTGCAGTGGTGACCATGACATGTTGCTATGCTGAGTTGGTACATAGATTCCATGTTTTAAGGATTGCTAGATATCCTTTTAATTATAATCCTCCCTGGGCACTTATGATAATTGGCTCCAAGGTCTGGGTTGTGGAATCGGAGGCTTCTTCCTCTGTTGGTCTTGTTATTTTTAGTTATATTGAGGTATGCTGTGTCGTCATGTTTGATGCACTCCTTAGGTTGATTTCTTTCATTGTCAAGTTCAATGGGTTTGAAAGCTTGATTAGGATTTATGCTTATTTGTCTCGTTCCCTCATTCTAGTGCTCTCATTATCTGACTTCCCCATCCTTTCTTTTATTAGTTTGCAGTGGACGTGGACTATGCTGCTTGCTTTTCGCTTGTTTTTCTTTCAGGTTTATCCCTTTTTAGGTTCCAAGACTATTGAAATTGGTAATTTTAATGATTTTCTATCCAATATATGGCCATGCCTCCTCGCTCAGCAATTTTGTATCCACTTTCTTAGTTTAAGGAAGATAACATGTATGGCACCATTGATGTACCTCTTAGATTCAAAGTTGTGACATTATGATAGTATATATATTTTGTGGAAAGTACGGAAACGTGCTTGGACCACATGGCAACATGCTTCGATTTATTGGTGTAAACCAATATCGGCCACTTTTTGGATCCTTGACCTTGCAATATTTCCAATTGTTGTCTCTTGCTAGTGGTCTCTCTCTCAACTCTTTTTCAAGAATATGTCATCATCACTAACTTTCTTTATTTTCTGCTTATTATGTACAGAATCAAGTGTATTATCACATACACTTTTGGACTCTAATTGGAATCACTTTCTTTCACGAAAGTTTGGAATTACCCAGGATCACTGGGTTGGACAAATTACAGGTACCTAAATTGCTGGGAGGAGCAGTTTCTTGAACCTTCCATTGTTGTCCAGGCCTCCTATTACTCCCCTTTGTCATTATTGTGGCCTTCTCGAGGGTCCCTCTGCCTTCTCAAGTCTAGTGTTACATCATGGGGATTGTTTATGGTATACGATGATGACCTGTGTAGGTACGAGACTGTATATGAATTTTTTATAGCGTGTTCTATATGGTTTGCTTCTTATGGATACGGGTGACTGGTCTAGGATCCTCACTATACATGGCCTTTCTTTTGATCTGGTGCTGTGGAAGTCCTGTTTCTGTGCCCTTTGGTGGGAAGTCTATTCTACGGACTCTTTTATATGCGGATCATTTTTTAGTCATGGTGTTTCAATTCCACAAGGGTATAATGTTAAAAAAGTAGGAGCAACGTTCTGTTTCTTTGTTAAGTGTTTATTATGAAAATTATGGCATGGAATGTTCAAGGTGTAAATTCATGATGAGATTTGGGTTATCAACCAAGCCAATAAACCTGATTTACTGTTTTTTATTAAAACTATGGTTTCTGATAAGACAACAAGAAAACTTATTTCTACACTGGGTTATGAACAATTTGACTTTGTTGGCCCTCAAAATCACTTAGGTGGTATTTGGGTATTATGGAGTAACACCAACATCCATGCAAATGTTTTACTCAAGGAAGATAGAGCTATTCATATGCTTGTCATGGATTTAAATATTTAGAAACTGAGTGTTGTTTATGGAATTTATGCTCCAGCTCAACTCGGGCAAAAAGATCCTTTTTGGCGACACTTAATTCATTTAAATGTTATCATTGATACCCCTTGGTGTCTCATTGGTGATTTTAATGAGTTAGAAGAATTTTCGGAGAAGCAAGAGGGCTCCTCATTATCCCTGTCACATTGTAGACATTTACTACAATTCCGTGATGCTATCCGTGGCTCTTCTATTTAAGTACAAGGTAGGTCTTTTACTTGAAAAAAAAGACTGCATGGTCATTTTATTTATGAATGCCTTGACAGAGCCATTGGTCGACAAGATTGGATTAATATTTATTCAGATGCATTTGTCACATCTGGGGCATTTACCTGTTCAGATCACAGTTATGTCTATTTACATACATCAGCTCCTTTCCCTGCAAATAAAAGGCCTCCTTTTCGGTTTCAACCTAATTGGAACCATTATGGAGATGTCCACTCTATAGTGAAAAAGAAATTATCAATGGGAGTTAATGGATCTCCTATGTTCCGTCTTGCTCAACGCCTTAAAGCTATTAAAAAGAATCTCAAACGGTGGAGCTCTAATTAAATTTGCCAACTACCGTGTTCAAATAAAAAAGAATAAAGACCAATTGCATTATGTTGAAAACAAGCTTTCGGAATCCCCAGACAACCATCGTCTTAATAATTGGCATGTTCGATTCATTAAACAAAGAGAAAAATTAATGCTCTTTAACCAACGCTATTGAGGTCAATATGCCCGCAAGCAATGACTGGTTGATGGGGATAGGAATTCACGTTTTTTTCACCAATCTACTTCTGCTAGGAAGAGAAGATGTAACATTGTTCGTATTAAGGATGAGACAGGTGTTTGGCTTGACAAGATTGAATCCATCAAAAACAAGTTTATTCTCGATTTCTCTCGCCGATTTAAAACGGAACGATGTTCCTCTTTGCCATTTCCTGACCTCTCTATCTCACCTTTGATTACCATGGAGGATAATCATGAACTTATTCGTCCTGTGTCTGAGGAGGAAATCTACACTGCAATTTTCCAGATGGATGCATATAAGGCTCCAGGATCAGATGGGTTTGGAGCTTCGTTCTATCAGCAGCACCGGTCCATTCTCAAGGATCAGCTCTGTGCTACTATCAAAGACTTCTTTGAGATAGGAAAACTTCTCAAAGAATTCAATCACTACTCTTCGAGCTCTTATTCCAAAAGTGGATAACCCAGAAATCATTGCTCAATTTCGACCTATCAGTCTCTGTAACACCTTCTATAAAATTCTGGCCAAGATTTTGGTTAACCGATTGCGTCCGATTCTGGAACGTATCATACATCTTACTTAAAGTGCTTTTGTGCCACATCGAGCCATTCATGACAATATTTTACTTGCCCATGAAGCGATGAACAAATTTTATCATTTCAAAGGCAAAAAAGGCTACGTTGCGATTAAATTAGGTATGGAAAAGGCCTATGATATGATCGAATGGGACTTCCTCCTAAAATGTTTGACCCAGCTGGGCTTTCATCGTGTTTAGATCAATTGGATAAAGGAATGCATTTCTACAGTTTCATATTCTGTTCTTGTAAACAATGAACTGTGTGGATTTCTCAAACCCACTCGTGGGCTACGTCAAGGTGGTCCTTTGTCACTGTATCTTTTTCTATTTTGTATGGATGTGCTGGCACAACGATTACCTCATTAATCGTTGAATCCCAAATCTGGAATAGGAATTAAGCTAGCACCTGAGGCAGTGCAAATCCCATGTTTACTATTTGTTAATGATAGTCTATTATTTTGCAAAGCTACTTCTCAAGCTGCTTTCAACTTGAAAGCTATACTTGACACATTTTGCCAACAATCAGGACAGTTGATTAATTTGCATAAGTCACTTATTGTTTTCTCCAAGGACACTCCTTCTCTTGACAAGCAATATGTCAAGGGAGTCTTAAACATTCCCACAAGTTCATCATTGGGTAAGTATTTAGGATGCTCCGCTTTCCAGGGACGCAAATCTCAAGAATTATTCAGGAATCCTCCTGATAGAGCGAGCTCTAGACTTACTAATTGGAAAGCTAATTCTCTGTCTAAAGCTGGTCGAGTAGTTCTCATTCAGTCAAATTTAGAATCTTTGCCAAGTCACACTATGCAGTACTTTCAAATCCCTGCTACTATCTCACAAAATTTGGATCGCATCAATTGTGATTTTTTCTGGAAAAAATCTAATACTAAGAAAGGGCTTCCTATGGTTGGCTAAGATAAAATATGTCACCTGAAAAAATATGGCTGCTTAGGTTTGCGTAATACTGGGGCTGTTAACACTGCTTTTATGGCAAAACTCGCATGGAAGTTCCTCACCCAATCGAATAATTATTGGGTTCGACAGATGCGTGCTAAATATGGTCCCTCTACTAGCTTCTTCTAGTATAAGAAAAAATTGATTCATGGGTTTGGAAATGTATGCTTCGTACTAGAGAGTTTGTTAAACGGGGTATATGATGGAAATTAGGCAAAGGCCACACCATTTCTTTTTGGTCAGATAACTGGTGCCATGGGTCACCTTTGGTCGAGCTTCTCGCTCCTGGTCCTTCGTCTCATGATATTTCTGAAGTCAAGGTTAGTGAATTTATCACATTTGCAAAATTATGGGACACAGATAAATTATCTAAGGTTTTACCACAAAACCTAGCTAGTCTTGTTTTAGCAGTGCCTATCCTACTTACGAATATAGAGGATTCCTTCTGTTGGGGTTTCACGGGTAGTGGAGACTTCACTACCAAATATGCTACCTGGAGAGCTCATGACAACATTACACATGATTAAGATTCATGGAAGTTTAATTGGATATGGAAACTTGATGTTATGCCCAAAATTAAGATCTTCCTATGGCAGCTTTGTCATAATGCACTCCCTTCGAGGGCTAATCTCCTTCGTAATGGTACACAAGTCGATCCAGTTTGCCCAACTTGCCTTGCAGAAATTAAGGATATAGATGGTGAAGAAAACTTGGGATCTTGCAGTTAGTCATAACTGGCTTCTGTCATTCCCCTTCCCACATTTACCTACTTCTATTCGGGAAGGACTACATGATTTGTATACTACACAAAGTATTTCTCTTACTCGGGTAGTGATTCTCCTATGGAGCATCTGGAAGAGTCATAATGCTATGATTTTTAATCATGATATGGGTTCCCTAGTTAGGGCAAAAACGTTATTGAGCTGAATGGAGGTTGCGTACTTCTAGTTCCCATATTCCTTCCTTACATCCTCCGTCTGCTCCACCATTTCACAAGCCCACTCAACTCATTGGGTGGCGATCTCCACCAGGGGGTTACATCAAACTCAATTTTGATGGTACCCATTCTTCTTCCGGTGCAGTAGCAAGGTTTGTTCTTCGAGATTGGGCAGAGCATTTTATTCAGGCGGGGACACGGTTCTTGGAGGGTGCCCCAATCTTGGTCGCACAAGTGACAGGCATGCGTGACGGGATCCGAGCAGCTTTGGCAGCGGGCTATGATCATCTTATTGTTGAAGGTGATAGTAGAGTCATTATTCAAGCGGTCCGAGGTCATACTCATATCCTTTGGCAGATTCAAAATTTGTTACAAGACGTCTACAATATGCTCTCTCCTAATGTGCATTGTTTATTCCAACATATGTATCGAGAAGGTAACATGGCAGCTGACTGGATAGCAAAGTATGGTTGTATTATTCGTTCATCGTCCATTTTTTATTTTTCTTCCCCTTCATGTAGGGACTTTCTTTTTATTCTTGTAGATGACAATTTAGGCAGAACACTTGTGAGAAGGGCTTTCTAAATTCCTTGTACTTACCTTTTCAAAAAAAAAAGAAAAAAAAACTAATTATCATAATCATGTTAAGTTTATTGTAATTTGAGTTTAAGTCATTTCATATTCGAATTGAGTTTGATATATCATTGATTATTCTATATTTTTTACACACAAGTATATTAAGTGCTAAATTTTTACTCAAATTAGGTTATTGTATATATTTGGTTATCAATTTAGATCTATGTTAAAATAATTATTCACTTGAGCCATTCGTATGCATTGAATTCACCCGATCCATATATTATTGAAAAGTATACTTTTTAATTTAATGAATGAGATATATTAAATAAATAGTTACAATAGTAGTTATGTTCAATTTGTAACAATTACATCGATTTCATGCTAACTAATACCAACAACCATTGATTAAAAATGATAAAGTTTTCTGTAATATTTTAAGTCAATCGTATGCATTAAGAATGTATAACTTATAATGTAACTTGCTTAGATTATTTCTTTTCAATATAGTCAATAACGATATATATATATATATATATATATATATATATATATATATATATATATATAGATGAAAAAAAAAAAAAAAAAGAATACATAGATGCAAAAGCATAAATATAGTGCCCACGAATTATGAGGCTGAAAACATAGCTTGAATTGCGAACATAACATGCGTCATTTTTGTTAGCAAGGCAATGATAAAGTTGTTGGTTGAGTAGATGTTATACTTAACAACCCCATTATTTCTATTGCAGATGAAGCAAAACCTTCCAACTTCCGCCATGCTTCGTCAGAAATTGCATATCCAACAAACGACCGGCACGGTCCACGTCTTAATCATGTAAGCCAAGATTCAATATTTAAACACGCACCTAGTGTAAATACTGGAAAATTATGTTCCCGTCAATGTTAAGTAAGGCGGCCATTTTTTTCTTTTTGGGAATGAAGGCGGCCAAATTTCAGTTTAAATAGTAAAGCTGCTAATTCAGACGTCGTTTTCGCGTAATAAACTAAAGATTACAGAACTTTAAAGTTTGGTGCAGAGATTCAAGTTGGTGGTGCAAGCATCATGCGTTTCTATCATAATCAAGTTAGTATTGACAATTTATGTTACGCGTAATTTTCTTCTTTGTTCTTTACCCCTTTTTTTGCGTGAAAATTAAGACACAAATTAAATGATGCCATGAGCCGTAAATCCATAGAGATTTTAGTAATAAACTTGCACATATTACTTTACTAAAAATATTATTCATTGTAGTTATTCCTAAATAATAGGATATTCCTTCATTAGCTTACAGACCCAAAAAAAAAAAAAACAAAAAAAATATTAGGATGTTCCTTGCCATGTAAAGGCACATATTTCATCCTTACGATTTTATTACTTATATACATGTTTATTTGAAATTATCAACATATATTAGAGTTTGGAAATTCAATTATTGTAGACTTATTTAAATTATAGAAGGAAATAAGCCTTCCCTTTGTTTTTTTTGTCTAAAATCAGCACTATAGTAGATCTTTCGTTTATTTTAGTATGGTTCAATCCAAAATTGCAAAATAGCTAACATATATTTATTTGAATAACAAGTATCTTTTTGCTAACATATATTTCATTAGATTAGTTTTCAGCATACATGACATAATACTTCGTACCACTTGCGTATTCTATATAATATCCTTTGTGACCATGTTATATGTCAATCACTCATTAATTATGTCCAACTAATAATATTAATTATATAATCGTATGTGGTTACATAAACATTACTTATAGAAAGAAAGAATTTATATGTAAGGTAGATTTTAATTTCCTTGCAGAAGAAGTGTTTTAAATAATGTTATGTTTAGTTCATTTGTTTAGACTGAATTTCACTTGACCAAATTTATTTAATTATAGTTAAATTATTCAAATTCATCTGCTCTAAAATATCACTTAAAAATCCATCATTTCGAATATTTACTTGCTAACCTTATTAGTCCTATTAATTTAAATATATTAATTTAATCATTATGTCAATTCTACACTAATATGATTGGTGAATAGAAAACAATTTTTATTGCTTAGTAACTCTTTGGCTAAATTTATCACACAAAAAACAAATATATTTGATGAGTAGGTCAAATATATTTGTCTATTTTCTAGTATTTTGCAATTGTTAAAAAGGCAGGAGGGGTTGAAAAAGGCCCCTGCCCTGAGGGTTGGGGATGGGGGATGTGTGAGAGAGAGAGGGAAGACTGGAAGCGAAACATGACGTACCAAACGGGAAGCCAAGATTGGTCATCAACGCTTTGTTGCAAATGACAATGGACACTGATGATGCCACTGAAAGGAACAACGCCCCCACCACTCCCACTTGAATCCCCCATTTCTCTCCCATCTTCCTTTTGATCTAATTTGCTTTTCCTCAGCCTGCTCCAAACCAATAACACCAAAACTTATTATATACTTTTCACAAGTTTTATTAACTAATTTAACTAAAATATTTAATTAAAGAACTACCAAAATTGTTATCTATTTATGGGATCAAAAGTTAAGCCGGCCATGAGATTGTTCCGCGCCGGTCATGAGATTGGTCCATGAAGCTACCGAGCTAGTCATATATATAATTAAGAAGCACAGCAAAAAGAGTTTGATTTCATAAAAATAATTCATTGGATTATTTTATTCATAAATTAGCATAGAATACAAAGCGGGAAAAGAGATGCACTATAAAATTAAATTTAAGCAAAACACACAGACATGAGTAATGATGAAAACAATTGGTCTATTTTTTGGGGGGGGGGGGGTAAATAATAATTAAAATAAATAGCCAAATACGGACACAGAACTCAATGTATCTGTAAAAAGGTCACAAACTAGTGTGAAAGCAGCCTTGTGAAGATTTATTTCCTTAAGAAAAGGAAATCAAAACAAGCATAAATGCAAATTGCTTACTGGATTTCAATGGAAAACGGTGCAATCCTAGAGTGAGAGAAATGAACTCTTGCGTAATCTCTCTCTCTCTCTGTCTCCAAAGCTTGTGTGACTGGGGGAAGGGGCCGCGAAGAGAGAGGGTTGCATGAGAAGGAGAGTGGGTGGGCGCTCTTTATCATAGGACAGAGAAGAAGCCGGCTGTTGGCGTTCATAAATTTAAAATTTTAAGTTTTGGTAATTGGTTGGACTGTTTGGTGATTAATAATAATTCTAGGAGGCTAAGCAAGAGTAACATGTTGAAAAAACAAATAGTATAAGTGTATAACTCATTGATGCGGTCGTTGGGTTATACAGAAGTTTCAACTTCGAGTCTAAGCAATACACATCAATTTGGTGTATGCATAAATTTTATTAAATCCATTGAAATTAAAAAATGGTTTCGTTCCGTCCTCAACTAATTGATGCGTGCGTGATCCCAAAAAAAAAAAAAAAAAAGTCTTATTGATACATTCATCGAAGACCATGATTTTACATGTAAAAGCACATTTGGGTTTTTCTCACCTATATAAAAATAAAGAGTAAGCATTTTTTATTTTCAAAAAGTTCGGAGAAAATAATCTTACTTTTGATCCATACATGCATAATAATTCCAACTGAGAGCCTGATGTAGGGTTGAATTAGTATTTGTTTGTATTAATAAATTGTACACCGTATGTAAGTTGTCTCTCTAGACGTAGTGACCTCGATCGACACATGTTACCTTGTTTTTATTGATGAACAGATCTTCCCTGATTAATCTTAGAGATAGAGAATTTAAGGATGTCAATTTGTTCAACTGAGGTTTAATATCATCCGACTTAAAAAAACTCTTACAATTTTTAAATATGTTCAAGCAATTTTTACAAAAAGAAGAAAAGTACAAGAGTATCAACAACCGTTCTTGCAAGTTTTCTACCTAGCTAAGGTATCATTAGCAAGAAATTTTATTTTTTCAAAAAAAAAAGGTGAGAGAAAAAAAACGGAAAGAGAAAAGTATAAGTGAACAGTCAAATTGTTATTCCAATTTGCTCTCTTATTACCCTTAAAATAGACGTGTGTACATGAAATAGATTCACATGTCAAAATCATCATATATATATGTATATATTTTAGGGTTTGGTGTATGCATGAGGGATATTAAATGATTAGCATTAGCATTGACTATTTATGTATACGAATTAGTTATACATATTTACGTTATTAATTGACTTTGTCAATTAGTATAAATATCTAATAAATTGAAATGATAAATTGATCACTTCATCTACCTCCACTAAATCCTTCATTTAAATTAGTATCAATCGAAAAATAAATAATATAACATTGATAAAATGACAATAATAACATTAATAAAAATATGAAATTATATACAACTAATGCAAGACAAATGAAAGTCTAAAATATTGTAATCTTAATAAAGATCACTAATGATACAAGGCATATCAAACGTCTAAATGTATAGTTTAGAATTAAATGCTAATAGATGGCAGAAAATTTTTACAAAATATAATCACTGCTCAGCGAGTTATGGCCATTCACCACTTCTTTTTCTCCTCTATTTTATTCTTCTCTGTTTCATTGCTCTCTAATGTATTATTGTTGTTGTTGTTGTTGTTGTTGTTGTTGTTGTTGTTGTTGTTGTTGTTGTTGTTGTTTTTATTGGAGACCTTCACAGTAGCAGGCAAAAACAGTCACAACCAATTAACACTCAAGTTAGTTGAGCTGAGTTGGCTGGTTTGTTACAAACATGCTGCCAGTTAGTGACGGAGAGGCGAGATATTTTTTGTATTTTTCCCTTGTATATATATAGACGAGAATCCTCTTGCTTATATAGATTTGACGATAATCATCACAATGAATATTTCTTTCTCATCATTCAATCTGCTGTTCTTGCTATGCTCTCGATATGATGCATTCAAATGATGATAAGAAGTTCATCAAATTCTAATCCAGATCTTAGTATTTGACATGGTATCAGAGCCTACATTCGATATATTGCGCAGTTGTATCTATTACACGATTGAATCTCAGTAATCTCTTTTCTTTTCTCTCCTTTAATCTTCGTGTTCCTTGTTTCTTCTTGATTACTTAGTTGTAGATTGCTTCAATCCTCTGTTTCTCGAGAGTCAATTTCATCTTGATTTGATTGTATATGAATCTTTGTATTTTACAACATCTTGAATAAAGTGCAGTTGCCTTCTTGAATATGTTTGATCATTGAAATTCTGTCTTTGTTTAAGAATCGCGAAAAATGACTCAAACTTCAGTAGAAAATAAAAATCAAAATTAGGTGTCATAGTAGATGCCATTGAATAATCACTCACTTGATCCTGGCCATGTTTTGTATCTGCATCTTTTTGACAATCTTAGTTGCAGTCTAGCCAATGAGCCTCTTGCTGGTAATAACTATTGTCAATGGAAAAGATCTTGTGAAGTCTCTCTTAGTGCCAAGAATAAAATGTCGTTTGTAGCTGGAGACGATGCTAAACCTGTAAGTACATCACCTTTGTTGCCACTTTGGGAAAGGTGCAATAGTATGATAATTTCTTGGCTATTGCATTCTGTTGACAAAGAAATTGCTGCTAGCATCATATACACACCAACAGCTACTCAAATCTAGAAATGAGTAACTTGTCTTAGGGAAATCTATCTGTCACTGCATATTTTACTAAATGCAAGCAACTTTGGGATGAATATGTTATTCTGGTTGCTCCATGTTCTTGTGAGTCAAGAGGCTCTACTGTGAAACTTATAGAAAGACAACAGTTAATACAATTCTTGATGGGTTTAAATGATAGCTATCAAGTGGTGAGAAGCAGTATACTAATGTTGAACCTAGTGCCCACCGTAAGTTAAGCATCAAGCATGGTTTTGCAAGAAGAGCAGCAGAAGGAAATAAGGAATGCTACAACTCCTCATCAGATTGAAATGGACTCTACAGCATTTTTGTCTCGTTAGAGGCCACAACCTTCATATAACAAAACTTTGAATAATACTCCTCTTAGTCAACATGGATTTCAAGGGTTTCCAAAATCATACCATAATGGTTCTGGCAATAGAAGAATTAGTGTGCAATGCAATTATTGTAAAAGGTTGGGGCACACTATTGACAAGCGTTATAAATTGCGAAGAATGAGAGGGCACAATGATAAAGGAAAAAGAGCAGCAACTTCAGTACAACAAGCATATTCAGATTCATCATAGAATGATTCACATCCAAATCAGTTTTCAGGTCAGCATACATTGACCTCAAAATAGTATGCTCAGGTCTTAGCTTTGCTTAATAGGTAGAATTTAGAAATCTCCTCAAATGTACCTACACAACATGCTGGCTTCCTGGCTATAAGTCGTTTTGTTTACTCACTTCTCAGCCTAAGTTGAGCTGGATTATTGATTGTGGGGCAACAGATCACATTACCCCCCACAATTGCAGCTGTTTAGCTCTTCTAAACCAGTGAGGTAGGGTTGTTTCATTACAATGCCTAATGGAAGAAAAGTTCAGATCAAACATATTGGGACTATTATTCTAAATGATCAAATTGTATTACCAGATGTGCTACATGTACCATATTTTTAATTCAACCTCCTTTCAGCAAGCAAGTTGGCTAAGCTTATGTCTTCTGATGTAGTGTTCACCCCTAATTCTTGTTATATACAGGGCTATTTAAAGAACCAAAGGCTTCTTTTTGGTAAAGAAAATGGAGGTCTCTACCTAGTAAACTCATCTTCTTCCCTCAAGAGTATTTCACAGCAACAATAGGCTTGTAATGCTAGGGGTGTTCATCGGTCCAGAACCGGACCGGACCGGACCGGACCGGCTGAACCGAGGATCGAAAATCTACCAGACATTTGGACCGAAGACCGGACCGGTCTGGAGTCGGTCCTGGACCGGACCGGACCGGTCAGAACTCGGATCGGACCGACTCCAGACTGGTTCTCAGCAGCACTGCGCCACAACTACAAGCCCACAAACCTGCTGAAAGCTTAATGCTGATTGAACTAATTGAAATTCTAAATTTAATACATGACCAATTACACTTAAAAGTGAATTACATAACTAAAGTTACACGACACTAATTACAAAACATGTTCTTGAAATGAATGCTGATGTCGATGCCCGATGCGATGCCAATCTCAAAGTTGGAACCCATGTTCGACTTGGACTCTTGGAGAAAGATTATGTTGCAAGAATGTGCTCCTCTTTGAAATCTTCAACTAATTACTCAAGTAGTATGTGAATGAAATAAAAATTGAGTTAGTAAATATAAAACCAACAATTAATTTAGCGGAAAGGAAAGTAACACAATGCAAAAGAAAATTACCTCAATATTAAATGTTGAAAGTATCACCCATAGCAATCAAATTATCCTTACTACTTAATTGAGCAAGGTCTAAAATAAACACAATACAAAGAACAAAAATAAAAATTAGAACATGTAATCATATGAACCATATAAAGGAAATTAAAAAAGAAATGAAAAGGTGAAAATTACTCTTCTCAAGGTCCCGCAATTCATCAAAGTAGTCATCCATATCTAATCTACTACTTGGCCGCAACCAATCTTGTGCACATATAAGTGCTTGAACCATCTTCTTATAATCAAATGAAACAAAATTCATAAGTCAACACAAGATCAATAAGTTGTAAGTTTACAACACAAGGTAAAGAAATATACTACTTAATCATTTACCTTTGGAGTTAAAGAAGTTCTGAACGAATCAAGAGTACGTCCTCCTGTACTGAATGCCGACTCTGATGCAACCATAGAAGCAGGCACGGCCAATACATCACGAGCCATACGAGCAACCACAGGATACTGAGGACCATGTACTTTCCACCATCCCAACACATCTTCCCCCACTTCATCCTCTTCAAGTCCCTCATTTAGGTACTTTTGTAACTCCGTCTTGGTGATTCCTCTTCCTCCATCTGGCCCCTTTAACTTCTTTTTTAATTGTCGGTCGTAAAACGAAGAACCTCTACTAGATGCATTACCCTATAGTCCTTCCTCAACTTCAGGTTGTACCTCACTACTTTGCCCAGTATGAGGAGTCGTTGGCTTATACAATTGCCAGTACTCATCAAATAAAGTTTCTAACTTCTCTTTCACTTTTGAAACTATTGCACTAGCATGTTCTTCACCAAACACATCACATAGAGAGAGTTGAAGACCCTCCAACTTGCACCTAGGATCAAAGATGGGAGCAACATACAACAAAGGGTTCATTTGCTCAGGTGTGCCATAGTACTTCTCATATTTCATCCTCATCCTCTTAGCCATTTCTTTGAAGTTTGTAACTGTAGAAAATCCATTCCCCTCAACATCCTCACTTTCTTCATCATTATCAATGGTCTCCACAACTTCCTCTAATTCGCTTAACATACTATGAATATCCAGAATCTCATAGAAATGCAGGTTGTAAGTCACATAAGAAGTACCAGACAAACGCAAAGTAGTATTATAGAAAACCTCCAAAAAAACTAACAAGTGTTTAACTTGTTTCCAGTCATTAGAGTTAGGAGGTCTGTCAGCATCATCATCTTTAGCCAACTCCACATTATAATAAGGGTCCCTTTTGCTATACTTTGTGAATGCATGCTCACAAACTAATGCAGTCTTAAGCATCTTATAAGTGGAGTTCCATCTAGTATGGACATCAAGAGACAAAGAAGCCTTTCTCTCTATTTTTTCAGCAACTACACATTTTTAAAATCTTTGCAACCTACTGGGAGATTGCCTAATGAACCTCACAGCAGCTCGAACACGCTTAACTGATTTTCCAACAACCTTCAACCCATCCCATATGACCAAATTAAGTATGTGAGCAACACACCTAACATGTAAGAATTCCCCACCACAGAAAAGAAAATGGCCATGTCGCTCAAGGTCAGCAATAAGGGCAGTACAAGCAGTACTATTACTCATAGCATTATCAACAGTAATAGTGTACAACTTAGAAGCTAAACCCCAATCATCTAAACATTTTCCAAGGACAAGAGCTATATCATCACCTTTATGACTAGAAATTGAGCAAAAATTCAATATTTTCTTATGCAATTTCCAATCATTATCAATAAAGTGGGTAGTTATAACCATGTAGTTGATCCTCTGAAGTGAAGTCCATGTATCTGTTGTAACACACACCCTTTGACGTGAATGTGTCGAATATTCTTTCATTTTCACTCTTTCATCCATATATATATGATAAATATCTCTAGCTATGGTAATGCGTGATGGCATGTTCAGTGAAGGAAAACAACAAGCCATCATTTGCCTAAATCCCACATTTTCGACAAATCTAAAAGGCAACTCATCAATTATAATCATTTTGGCTATAGACTCTCTTGCCTCATGAGAATTCAATACCCATGATTTCAATGTAGCTTCTCCCTCATTATTTGGATCCCTCTAAAAAACCAACTGACTTTGTGTTTGTTTGCTTTTGTTGTTCGGGTTTTCAGGGCATCTTGAAAAATGATATTTCAAGTTCTTCGTTCCGTTCTTAGTAGAGTCAGCCTTATAAATAATACCACAATATTTGCACTTACCGGCCACTCTTTTTCCATTCTCTTTGATTTCCTCGAAATGGTCCCAACACTCGGCTCTTTGAGTAGACTTTCTAGCCACTTGCTTCCTCGTAGTCTTGGTTTGTGTTGCTTTTTCACTTGCCTCTTCTTCCTCTTGTATTTCAATAGGAGCCGCATTCGGTTGGTGCTCAGTCGGCCCTTTATGTATGTCAACCGATTCTTCCATTTTCGAAGAACCTCTCTCCTTGGATTTGGAGCTCGACATCTAACATTAACAAGTTATTTAAAACAATAAATATGCTATTAATAGTACACACACACTGACACACATGAATACATGATGCTACTTTAACAAACTAAACCTAGAAAACTTACATTTCGAGAGCAAGATATAAGTGACTCCGTGATGACAAATGTATGAAAAGAGGGATGTCAAACGTTCACCTAAAAATCAGTTTTACATACATTAAACAATGAGACTCACATCAAACTGGTACTACTTTACAGCAGCCTCATAAGGGAGCAACACAGAACCAACAAAGAAGCTGATCAAAATCAAAAATCTTTCCTATGTCAATGTGAATCAATTCTTTCCTATGAGGGTATCAATTCATGGCTTTAAGTTTATGCATTTAATTTTGGAGGTTTTATTAAAAGAAATTTAAACCATAAACAGGGGGCCACCAAACTAGCCAGGTTGGTCTCTATGTGTATATGTGAAATTGAGCTTTAGCGTCAAGGGGAAGGGAGGTTTAGACTTTGACGTCTAGTTTCATGAGCTTTGGTTCTCATTTACGAATATATACCAACTTCAAAAATAGTTAAACAACAATAGAGACACTAACAAATAACACAATCACACAAACTAGAAAAGACCACATAACAAAAATTGCATTCATATTCCTTGTTTAATAAATATCTTGCATTGAGTTGGATTTCAATCTTATTATTTAACATCTATATATATACACATTCCCATTCAAAAATTGCATTCATATTATCATATATACACATTTTTTAAGAAAAATTGCATTCACATATACTGATATACATATTCCCATTCAATAATTTCAAACTTCAAAGTCTTTTAACCATCAAACAAATAGCAGAATTCTGTCTTCCTATGCCCCCTCCCCCAAACCAAAAACCAAGAAAACAAAAGAAGAAATTCCTTGTGTCATTCACACGTTGATTAGCAATTAGCAAAGCACTAATTTGTAACCACAATTATTTAGAAGCCACAACTCACAAGCCAGCAAGCAGCAACATATTAATGAATTATATAATTTGCAGCAAACAACTGAGAAATCAAATGGAAATGAGGAATTCGACCTTTGAAACAGTCACCGGTGGGAAGGAGGTCGGCGATGGACCGAGAATCCGACAGTCAGCGGTGGTCACCGGCAAGACAACCAAGCAACCGGTAAGACCTGAGCGTCCTTTCTCGGATGGGTCACCGACCACGGTTGTCGGAGCTGGGTTGGGGTCACAGTGATAGTTAGAGAGAGAGAGAGAGAGAGAGAGTTATTGAGTTAGAGATAGGGGAGGCAACACGTTGTTGCAGTGTTGCCGGTCGCCGTGGTCGATGGTGGACCTAGTGGTCGCTAGAGCCTATAGTGGAAAGTCAAGAGTCGAGTCGAGGTTGAGGAGAGCCAGAGGCGACTGGCGAGAGCAGAGGTGGGACTGTGACAGGCCAGAGACAGAGAGGCACTGAGGGCCTGATGAGGGCTGAGGCAGAGTCGTAGAGAGAGAGAGCCACTGAGCCAGAGAAATCAGAAGAAATCATGAGTCACGACATTTTCAAAACTCAAAACTCAAAAAAACCCTCAAAAACCGATCCACGGTCCAACCGGTCTAGACCGGACCCGGACTGAAGACCGAAACTGGACAAAGACAGGACCGTGGATCGGACAGACTACGCCCTGTCCGGTCCGGTCCAGGGCCGGTTTTCGGTCTAGGTCCGGTCCAGACCGAAAAATGAACACCCCTGTGTAATGCTATTTCCGCATCCATTTCAGAACTATGGCACTACAGGCTAGGACATCCTTCATCTCAACACATGGCACACATTCCAACAATACCTTGCAAAGGTCCTTCCACTATCCGCAACATATGTTCATAGCAAAACAACACAGATCTTATTTTCCTTTGAGTAACAGTAGAGCTACTAAGACTTTTGAACTCTTACATGTAGACCTATGGGGTCCATATAGGACACCTACCTATGATGGTTACAAGTTATTTTTAACCATTGTTGATGATTACTCTAAAGCAACTTGGATATTCTTAATGATAAATAAAAGTAATGCATTTTCCATGTTGGAATCCTTTATTGCTTATGCTGGCACTCAGTTTCAAAGCTCAATGAAGGTTACTAGATTAGATAATGGTCGAGAATTTAGTGATAGTCATGCTTTAGCTTTCTATAAGAAAAAGGCCATCATACACTAAACTTCTTGTGTGGATAACAAAATGGAATAGTTGAGAGGAAGCATAAGCAACTCTTGGAAATTGTCAGGCTATGATGTTTTAGTCTCAAGTTCTAACTCAGTTTTGGGGAGATTTTGTTTTAAAAGCCACATATTTGGTTAATAAGCTACCAAATTCTGTTCTTGGTTTTAAGATTCCATATGAGTTATTGTTTAATGTTGAGCCTACATATGAGCACCTGGGAAATTTTGGTTACCTATGTTTCATGTCCACACTGAAACAAGGAAGGACTATGTTTGAAACTAAAGCACATCCATGCATATTTTTGGGATATCCCATCACTAAGAAGGCTTATAATTTCTACAATCTGGTAACCAAGAAAGTCCATTACAGCAGAGATTTGATTTTTCATGAGCATTACTTCTTGTATCAACATATTAAGTCCTTTTCTGGCATAGTACTACCTAATACTATCTTCCTTTCTACAGATACAGCTAATTATCCATCTATTACATCTTCTTCAACACTCAATCCTATTCTAACATACCATATCTCTACATCTCATAATGAAGGGATATCAATTCCTTCTTCTTCTTCTTCTTCTTATTCTTCTTCTTCTTCTTCTTCTCGTTCTTCTTCCTTTTCTTCTCCTCTCTCTTCACCGCATCCATGTTCACAACCATCTACTTCTTCAGTCCCACCTTATGATGGAGACCATCCTACCCACACTCCTACTCCTCCTGCCCAGCTCAAGGAAGATCCCATCAAGCTCCAAGAGGCCAAGGAATTTGCTATACTATGCAGAAAAGCCGTGACAATGCTGGAAGAACTCACGCCTAGTTCGACCACTTCATACCCGGCTTTTGTCACCTGTTTTCAGCCACATGTAATAGACCAAACTTCTGATGGTTCTTACATCCTTCGGGCTTAGGAAATAAGCTTTCTAACAAGACCAACCACACCTAAATTGGAGTTCATTTGGTTGGTCAAATTAGGCCCACAAGTACACGGTATTTTAGCCCAGGATAGTTTGGATAGTCTTCACTATTTGGGCCATAACTTTTGTTCGGCTGGTCCAATTGTAGCAAATGAGCATTCCCTGGACACTAGACATCCAGGGCTTTCCAACAAGCCCAAGATCATCGAATTTGGCTGCGTATTCTGACAGATTTACCTTCTGGAAGTTGGGCTTGCTGCAAGTGTGAACACACTTATTGCCAAACGTGTGAACATGGTTCTTCCTCCCTCATTTCGGCCTTGGTGCATTGTTCCTCCTACAAAGATGAATTCCTACTTCCCTAGCAAGGCTTGAATGTGTGAATTAAGAGGTGCATGGATCCTTTTTTGCTGCTACATCCTTTTCACACCAGGAGACATCAAGAGACACACCTTTTCACCCTTGGTGCATCCAATGTATTTTTTAGCTTTGTTTCTTTGTTTTTTTCCTCATCCATTTTTGTGTATTTCATGCCTTTTCATGATGTAAGGCCTCTAGTATAAATAGGCCATAGGTTAAGGTTGTAAGGGACACATTCGATTAAAGCATAAGCAATACAAATTCAGCTTTGCATGTTCCTTCAAAGCGAGTGACAAAGCCTAGTTCTATATCTTGAGATTTGGCAACCTCAAGTGGTGTTCTAGGTTCCTAAACTATTCTAGGTGGTGATTCAATTCTGTATCCTAGAAAGAGTGAAGGAATTTGCCCGAGGATTGATTTGAGTGGCGCCCTTCAGCTTATCTCAAACACAATCCTTGAACCTATCCACCTCCCCTTTTCAATACAAGATTCACAAAATCCCTAGCTTGGTTATTTGGGTCCTCACTTCTAGATCACCTTAGCCTCCACAGTAGCTCCAGAAGGTCTACAAGAGTTTCTAGACCTCCTTTATATCTTCAGGACTATCTATGTCCTTCTCAACCTCAGCCTCAGTCTTCTACTATAGAACATTGATATAATTTAGTTAAATTCTCTGCTCTTCCTTCCTCATAATAACAACAAATTACTCATCTTGATCACTTACATGAACCAGTCACATATAAAGAAGCTGCTGCTTCTCTTCAGTAGGTACAAGCAATATAAGATGAAATTGATGCTCTGCAGGCCAATAACATTTAGATTGAGGTTGATTTACCTCTTGAAAAAAGAACCATTAGTTCAAAGTGGGTATACAAAGTAAAATTGAAGGCAGATGGTTCATTGGAAAGGTACAAAGCAAGGTTGGTTATTAGGGCCAATACACAATGAGAGGGCATTAAGTATATAGAAACTTTTTCTCTAGTGGTCAAAATGTCCAAAATTAGGGCTATCATAGCCTTAGCTATTGCAAGGAAATGGTCTCTTTACCAATTGGATGTTAACAATGCTTTTTTATATGGAGATTTAAATGAAGAAGTGTAGGTGAAGCTGCTTGAAGGGATGCCTAATCCTCATAATAAATTGTGCAAACTGCAAAAATCCTTATATGGCCTTAAGCAAGCATCTAGGTAATAGCACTCAAAACTAGCTGATTTTCTCAAGAACCAAGGCTATGCTCAGTCTAAGAATGACTACAGTCTCTTCATTAAAACATCGGATTAGCATATTATAATAGCTACTGTTTATGTTGATGATATTCTGTTAACAAGTTCCAACCCAAATGAAATTCAAACCCTCAAACACAGTTTACATTCAGCATTTGGAATAAAGGACTTGGGCTTATTATATTATTTATTGGGATTTGAAGTATCTCATCATCATGATGGTGTCAGCCTTACACAAAGGAAATCTACTCAGGAGTTACTAAAGGACTATGGCCATCTACATGCTAAACCAGTTGTTACACCCCTTCATCTCAATTACAAGCTTACAGCTGATGTTGGAGTACTTCTAGTAGATCCTATTATTTACAGGACTCTTATTGGCAGACTAAATTTCCTGTCTAATACAAGGCCACGTATTTATTTTGCTATCCAGACTTTGAGCCAATTTATGCAGCATCCTACTTCATCTCACATGGTAGCAAATACATTTTAGGTACTTCACGATAGGGCATACTACTCAGAGATGATCATTCTATTCAATTGACTGCATATTCTAATTCGAATTGGACATCTTGCCGAATGAATAGAAGATCAATCACAAGTTATGTGATCCTTTTTGGCAAATCCCTCATTAGCTGGAATTCCAAGAAGCAAACCATAATGGCTAGATCATCAGCAGAGACTGAATATAGAGCCATGGCATAGGCTGTAGTAGAGATCACTTGGTTGGTTAACTGACTTCAAGAGCTAGGTGTGTCTAATCTCAAACCTATCACTTTACATTGTGACAATCAATCTGCATTACATACAGCTCGCAATCCTGTTTTCCATGAACGCACAAAACACATGGACATTGATTGTCATTTTACAAGCGATAAAGTGATGGAAGGATTACTTCAGTTGAGCTATCTCCCAACATAGTCCCAAGTAGCTGATGTTCTCACCAAGGTCTTAACTTCCCAGCATCATTAGACTTTATTACATAAGCTTGGTATGTTGCCTTAACATCCCCAGCTTGAGGGGGGTGTTGGAGACTGTAATAACCTGACCCTAACCATATTTATTCATTTAAATCATATTTATTTATTTATTAAATCATATTTATTCATTTAATCACTCATGGTCATTGGTTTAACCAAATCATGTTTATTAATTCAATTGCACTCAATTTATAAATTTACCGAATTCATTTATCGTATTTAATCATCCCGGTTGTGGGATATTTCATTTGGGTCCTATTTTGCAATTCAAGTTTCATCGATTGTTAATTCAAGTTTCATCGATTGTTAATTCAAGTTTCGTTGATTGAGTAAATTTCAGGTGAATCGATATTAGGCCTTGATGATTATGATTTAGCATTAAATTATTTTTCATAACGTCACAAAAGTTTAATTTTTAGCCATGCAAAAACATTTGGACTCAAATTCATTAAGTTCGGCCGAATTCATTTGGGCCCGATTCATTTTGGGTTAAAATTTCGACGTGAAAATTTTGGTGTGATTAAATTAAGTTAATTGCTATCATTTGTGCCTAATTTTAATTACCAAAAAAGATATTTTGGAAGGATAAAATTCAGCCAAGCATTTTTGGAGTCATTCTAGCCAAGCAAACATAACAACACATACACACCTTCTCTCTCCTTTCTTCCTCTTCATGGCAACAGCTGTTGGAAGCCCCTCATGGGTGTTTTCCGACCATCTTTCCCGCTAGCCCTGGTGGATTTTGACCCCCCCAACATCCTAGTACCTCAAGCTATCATCCTCCATCATCAAAACCCATAAACCTCATCTCCATCTCAACTTATTCGCAATCAAAGTGAGTAATCTTGAAGTTTGATCTTGTTGGTTTTTATTTTTATTTTTGTTTTGATGTTTATGACCACTGATCATGATGTTTAGATAAGAAATAAGAGTTATTTTGGTGTTGATCATGGTGAAGTTGAACTTGAATGATGCTAGGGTTTAGGGATGATCATGTTCATGCAAGCTTAAGTTAAAATCATATTTATGGATTGATTATGATGATTATTTTGTATTTGATTTTATAATATTTATTTTTATTGATGATTATGATGATCTTTTTGGTGATTTGGAACGATTTCAAGTGAGGATTTACGTCAAAAAGGAAGAGAAAACTAAACCAGTGACGGCTGAAAATTTCAAGAAAACATGACCGACTTTGGAAATAAATTGGTAATGCAAAGCCCAACCAAAAATTATGATTTTTGGTGGGTAGATAGTTGCATATGTCAAATTTCAAAGAGCTCCTAAATCGCCTTAATTTGAGGTTTGTGGAAAAAGATATGGTCGTTTTACGAAAACTGTACAGATTGAACCAAAACCTGACACACTTGTCTTTTAGCCACATTTTGGGAACCCTATTGTGGGAATCATGTTTTGTGTTGGACATGAAAGCTTTTTAGGACTTCGTAATCTTTTCATATTGGGGTCTTAGGTCTCCATTTGAGTTCTAGGGTGAAAGTTATGGATTTTTGAAGTGAACTGACCTGCTTTGGTGCAAATTGGGCTGATATTGCAATTTTTGTTCAACATATACTTAGAGGAAAATTTAGAAACTTTTACTGTATATTTTCCATATTATTTTCAAATTTCCTATAAAATTTCTTGAATTTTGGTCCAGTATTTTGAGTTTGGTAATTTTTAGAAGCATTTTGAGTAATTGTGTGAAGAGCAATAATAATGATTGATTGAGATTGATAATGCATTCATTTTGCACATTTGGGCCAAGTATGGTCATTTAAGGGGGAAATGAATGTTCATGGACTTTCATGGAGCTTTTAGCTTGATCAGTGAGAAAGAAGAAGACAAGTATACAATTTGGGAACTTGTTTATGAGCTTTGAATTATTTATCGATTTTACAAAGAAAGTACCAAGCTTAGTGAGCTTAATAGCTTCTTTTGAGTTCAATGATTCATTTGGGGTGGAATTCTATATCTAATGGAGTTATGAATTAAATATGAGAAGTGGGGAGAGTTGTGACTCATAAACCATATTTGTCAGACCAAGCTATTGCAGTTTATGCTATTTTGAACTAAGATATATCTCTCTTGGCTTCAAACCTTTATTACTTACTCACTTCAGAATGTATCAAATATATTTATCAAGCCAATCTAGTGTACTCGCTGTTATTTTGAACCAAGCTATACATCAGTGAGCCTTAAACCCGTATCAACAACCTATCTCAGAAAAGGCCACAACCACTTCCTTATTTATCACCATCAAGGCATTTTCCTTTGTAATCTCATTTATCTTACTGTTGTCGATTTTACTTTCATTTACTTTATATCAAGTTTAATTACTTTCTCCAATTCAGTTTTGAAGTTATATTGAAATACCAAATACCAAAGTTATGTATACCATTTAATTACTCAATTTCCATTATGCATACTTTTACTTACTCAATTATACGAGGAAGGATCATTTACTGACTACACATGCTTACAATGACATTTATGAAATAGAGTCGAGGCCTAGTTATCGTTTCCCTTTATACATAAGTGTTATCATGTCAGAACATATTTTTCAAGTTAGATGACATTTATGAAATAGCTGACTTTTATCAAGTCAGATGACATTTCTAAGAACTCAAGGTACGTCCGTCGCCTGTATCTGCAGAAAGCAGAACATGTTTATCAAATTACAACTCTTAATAAGTTTATCAATCAATTAGTTTATACAGCGATTTGCCATTTAACTTATGACCCCATCAGTCATCATCTATAGGGCATCAGCCCATCATTTACCCGTGCGGCTTCAGGCCAACTCTTGATCAGATTGGCAAGTGTTCACCTATGTATAGATCATATGATTGCAAGGGGTTCACATCCAGATAATAATGAGCAATTCAATTTCATATTACTTTCATTTTCATAGTTATTACCAACTAAATGAATTGCAAAAGCGGGTACCCATCAACAGTTTTTCTATGCTCATTTTACAATATAGGAATGTATGTATTGTGTTTTAGCTCACATTTTCGAATTGTTTTCATATTTTCCATTTTAGGTGATGAAGTATCACATGTTTTTCCTTTTAGCAAGCCCTTTTCGAAGCTATCAGATGCTCATAGTGGATTCAGTATATCATGAATGTTGGGATCGACCTTAGGGTCAACTTGGGTCTATGCTCAATATAATTGTGTAGTGTGAGTGGAGTTAGCAAATGGTATGATTAAGTCGATTGTATTAAAGTTGAACTATTATGGACTTCGATCTTGGAGTGTTTCAATTTAATAGATATTGTGATTTGAACATGAGTTGCAAGATCAAACGGATTCAGTGAGCCTTGTCTTTATCAGGACGGCAGTAGCGCCTTCTATTATTAAGTCTTCTGCTACAGTTTTTCGTAAATCATATCATTAGCATTTTGGAGGCATTACAGATTTAGTATCAGAGCCAAGGTTCTAAAGGCCACTGTGAACTATCAAGTGTTTATGAGGTAGCTATCAAGGTTTGTCTGAGTTATGTTGGACCAATTGAATGAGCTATCGACTATAAGTTCATATGTATGGACATATATGGAGGAACCATTTCCACTTGCGTGACTCAATCATTTGGTAATATCCTGAGATTCAAGCATTAGCAAAGTGGAGTGTGGAACAATTTGGGTCACCTGTTAAGGAGGCATGCTCTCATTTATCTGGGAGTTATATTGTATGTTTCATTTCTCTCATTTGTTTAAATTTTTTGCATTCGTGCACTCCGGGTGTGTGACCCGTTGAGTTATGAACTCCGACGTGTAGTCGTTGAGCTATTGAATTGCTTCTCTCCATTTCAGGTATCTATTGTAAGGCTTTAAGCTTGAATTTTAGTTAGTTTTTAGGCGAAATTCTGTCCGTTTTGCCCCAGGATTTGAGAGTGTTATTGAGGTGTGTTAATATATAGTTGAAACCCGATGTGAGGATGCCATTTGCAACTTGTTAAGGTATTAATATAGTGTCAAGTTAGATGTAAACCTCTAGATGAGGAAATGCCTTGTGGGGCAATATCTTTGAGGTGAACCAGTATAAGATGAACATTACAATTAGTGCTTATGTATGGTGATACCAATTTGTAGCCTATGGTGTGCTACTTGGGATTATATGTGTGGTACAAGTAAGATTAAGCTGCCGTGTATCGGAATTATCTGGTCTTGACATTAGGACCTTACATCAGCAATGCTCTCATTACTTCCTATCATTGACTTATTTTTGCCCTAGTTACCTTGAATTATTCAGAGGCATCATTTCTTTATCATTAAAACTCTCTTGATTTGTAATGGAGTGTTTATGAAAAAAAGAAAGAAAAAAAATATCTCATATGTGGTTTGTGGGGAGTTCTTCAAATACATCTGAGCAACCTTTCTTCTAGGCGATTTAAACCCTGACAATCATAACGTTTAATTCTCTATTTCCATAATGGAGCCTATGATGACCCCCGTTATGCATTGCTATATGATTTGCAGTTCTTCCTAAGCATATTTGACCCATTCTACTTCTAGTTCAGTCGTCACTATGCTCATATTTTTACTGACACCTACTTTAACTCCTTGCTTCTATTTTGGCACTACTCATTTATTGCTTGGAAAGCCTTTGCTTGTTTCGGACCCAGTCATTGAATGCCTTTTCATCAATTAAATGTATCCATATCATTTGTGTTTCTATAGCACCGTAACGTCATGGTGGCGTAGTACTCCATGCCCATGACGGCATGTTGTTACTCAAGTTATTTTAGCAATCCTTTCTTTACTAGTACAGCCTATCTTATGAATGATAAACAATGATTTGTGTTATTTCCATCTGCCAACAGTTTTAAAGTTTATAGGCCTGTCCAAGACTTCATTTACTACAAAATATGATATTGATGGATGTCATCATGTTCAGTCATAATGCTAACTCATTCATCTTGACATATTGTCCTTTCAAACACCAGGTGAAGAAAATTTCTCTTCTGGTATTGTTGACCCTTATCTACATCATTTTACTCACATACGGATACCGTATGACTTTTCAAAAGCCGCTTTGGGAATCTGTCACATTTCTTCGCCTTCATTACTTTATACTCTCTCTCAGCCTCATAACATCATTCATTTACTTTACTATCATGACCATCATGAATAAACTGCATGTCCTGTATATGCTAGACATTTATATGCCTTACCTCTTTCATTACGAATCTTCGTCCTTTCATTCATTCAACTTACATGCATGTCTTTTTAACCAATAAAGAAATATCTTTGCAAGAGTACATGGCACGGTTGCATCTCTTTACACTTTAGATCGTCCCCTTGTCTTTTAAATTTACTAAGACCAGTAAACAGTTGAATGTGTTATATATAGTATTGCTGGAAACATATTCGTTGGGCATTCAATCCAGTTGGATTGGCAGACCTTGTTGTCATTATGGGGATGAACTGATTGTGTACTTATAGAAGATGACTTGTAAAGATCTTTAGGTTAGCTTGAGAAATGAGGAAAGACTAGGTGTGTGTTTCTATGGACCAACGGAAGAAAAACCCTATATCCGCCCTAATAACACTGCGCAAGCAAGCGAGTTATCGTGTCAGTAATGCATTGAATATTAGTGATATCCCAATCCACACTTGGTATGTGTATATCCATAATGACAGTTTGCGAATTTAGAGATGTTTCATCTGAAGACTATCAAGGCCGTTTCTCCCCAAGAAGCATGGATTTGCCTATCGACCTAACTCTTGATTATTCAACCCATTTTCAGAGCCCCTGTCACATGGCCCCCACTGGAGTTCAAGGAACCATAGATTTAGTGAAGTGAGTTGTTATCGAAACGAGTTATTTAACCAAGTGTGCCATCATGAGAAACCCTAGTTTTATATTTGTGAAGAAGGAAGGCAGAACCTTATGGTTGTGTATTGCGTACAGAGAGTTGAATAAGATCGCTATCGAAAACAAGTGCCCTATACCTTGAATAAATTACTTATGGGATTAATTGCCAACAACAGATGTCTTTTCCAGGAATGATATGAGGTCCGGATATCACACCGAAACCATGCAACCACAGTTTATCTTTTGCAAGAATGGCTTTTATCATAATTCTTGAAATTGTTTGCTTGTCTCATCTTCAAAACCTGATACTATCCAATATTGTTTAATCTCCCTTGCATTTCAACCCAATATTTCCTATTAGCGTTATCTTCCATGTCTTTACAAACTCATTGTTAAATGTGCAATATATTTTTATTCGACCTTATATGGTTGTCAACATTCCAGTGCTCTCGATCTTCACCATCTTTATTTCATGATCATGAGTTATAGTTCATTCCGTTGAGAGCTGATTCACACTCCACCCTACATCTCATTTATTCAAAATGATAAGCTTGTATAACTTGTTCTGAATTCATAATGTAATTCAACTCTCATTGGTGTGGGTGATTGCGATTTTCATAATCCCCTTACTCTCCTTATTTTTAAGTTCAACTCCCACACATATATCTTACATTCTGATAAATAAACTTCTGCATTCTTTATTTAATCATATTGTTGTACTCAAATGGACTTCATATGAGTAAAGGCATGTTCCTATTGTAGCTTGCTCAATCTATTTATCTATCCATTGGCACTTTGTTGTCCAATCCATTTATCTATCCATTACACTTTGCTTGTTCAACCTATTTGCCTATCTATTGCGCTTTGCTTATCCAGTCTATCTATCTATGTATTACGCATTGCTTGCCCCATCTATCTACTGCACTTATCTTATTGCTTGTGGCTATAAAGCCAACTAGTTGAAGCTCTGTTGCTTGTCATCTTGTTTCCAATTCATCAGCTAAATCCCAGTATAACCATGTCATCTTTCTCCTTGGTTGGTTAATTATTGGACCCTTTATGATCCATATTTATAAACCACAGTTCTTGCGGCATGATATTTCAAAATTCATGATACACTTATGGTTATCTTTATTTTAACCACCCCATGACAATGTCTCCTTTATTAGCCTTTTTCTAGTCTCATTATTCATTTCTTTTGTATGCAATGATTCGCTTAGCTAAGAATTTCATCGCTCTTATCCCTAGCCATGGTCATTTCATTGACCATTATCGACCGGGAGTAGATCCTTGAGTAGTCTGATGAGGGGAGATCATGTGGTACATTAGGAATATCAAATGAGGACATTTTGATAAGGGCATAATCTCAAGCACTGTCTAATTATATTGGAGTGAGCTATAAGAAACATTGAGTATAATGTCAGAGCTAACCCAAGCAAGCATGAAGGGCCAAAATTTAAATATATGTTGAGGTGATACAAGGTCGACAAAAGAGTTGTGCTGGTAAAACAAAGAAATAACCAAAGTCTCAGATGGGTTATGAAGTATTTCAAAAGGCTTTTCTAATCAAAGTAACAAGAGACCGACTATCCAAGGACAAGCAGGGACTAGTTACATGGGGCCTTATGATTCATTGAAAGGTTAAATCCATAGCTTGTTGGCTGCACCTACCGGTTGAACCCGAACATGTATATGACGTGTTTACAGCTCGTATTAGTATCAGAGTACTTACTAGGGTATACATCAGTTTTCATTAGTGGACAAGGTGATGAACTCGTAGTGAGCATCTCCTCACTAGTAACAAGGTTCTTTTCTTTTGAAGAGAATATCAATTTTGAATCATAGTAATTGAGTTCATTGAGGCTATTGTGTGAGAAGTATCCGGATCTACTATTGAAACATGGGATTAAGCAGTTATACAATATGTAGACGCCCTTAATTAGAGTACATTGGGCAATTATACCTCTTCAAAGGGAAGTAATGGGAACCAATGGTCCATGTGTTTTAAAGCAGCATTGCATACATTTGGCAAGCGTCATAAGTTTCGATGACGAAACTCTTTAAGAGAGGAAGGCTGTAATAACCCGACCTTAACCCATATTTATTTATTTATTTAATGATTTTTATTCATTTAATCACTCATGGTTATTGGTTTAACCAAAATCATGTTTATTAATTCAATTACACTAAATTTATATATTTATCGAATTATCTTATGTCATTTAATTTTTTTGCATTCATTTATCGTATTTAATCATCCCGGTTGGGGTATATTTCATATGGGTCCCATTTTACAATTCAAGTTTCATCGATTGTTAATTCAAGTTTCATCGATTGTTAAATCAAGTTTCATCGATTGATAATTCAAGTTTCGTTGATTGAGTAAATTTCAGGTGAATCGATATTAGGCCTCGATGATTATGATTGAGCATTAAATTATTTTTCACAATATCACAAAAGTTTAATTTTTAGCCATGCAAAAATATTTGGACTCAAATTCATTAAGTTCAGCCCAATTCATTGGGGTTCGATTTGCGGTCCGATTCATTTTGGGTTAAAATTTTGGCGTGAAAATTTTGGTGTGATTAAATTAAGTTAATTAATATCATTTGTGCCTAATTTTAATTACCAAAAAAGATATTTTGGAAGGATAAAATTCAGCCAAGCATTTTTGAAGTCATTCTAGCCAAGCAAACATAACAACACATACACACCTTCTCTCTCCTTTCTTCCTCTTCATGGCAACAGCTGTTGGAAGCCCCTCATGGGTGTTTCCCGGCCATCTTTCCGGCTAGCCCTGGTGGCTTTCGACCCCCCCAACATCCTAGTACCTCAAGCTATCATCCTCTATCATCAAAACCCATAAACCTCATCTCCATCTCAACTTATTCGCAATCAAAGTGAGTAATCTTGAAGTTTGATCTTGTTGGTTTTTATTTTTATTTTTGTTTTGATGTTTATGACCACTGATCATGATGTTTTGATAAGAAATAAGAGTTATTTTGGTGTTGATCATGGTGAAGGTGAACTTGAATGATGCTAGGGTTTAGGGATGATCATGTTCATGCAAGCTTAAGTTAAAATCATATTTATGGATTGATTATGATGATTATTTTGTATTTGCTTTTATAATATTTATTTTTATTGATGATTATGATGATGTTTTTGGTGATTTGGAATGATTTCAAGTGAGGATTTATGTCAAAAAGGAAGAGAAAACTAAACCACTGAGGGCTGAAAATTTCAAGAAAACAGGACCGACTTTTGAAATAAACTGGTAGTGCAAGGCCCAACCAAAAATTATGATTTTGGTGGGTAGATAGTTCCATGTGTCAGACTTCAAAAAGCTCCTGAATCGCCTTAATCTGAGGTTTGTGGAAAAAGATATGGTCGTTTTACCAAAACTGTGCAGATTGAACCAAAACCTAACACACTTGTCTTTTAGCCTCATTTTGGGAACCCTATTGTGGGAATCATGTTTTATGTTGTACATGAAAGTTTATTAGGACTTCATAATATTTTCATATTGGGGTCTTAGGTCTCCATTTGAGTTCTAGGGGTGAAAGTTGTGGATTTTTGAAGTGAACTGACCTGCTTTGGTGCAAATTGGGCTGTTATTGCAATTTTTGTTCAGCATATACTTGGAGGAAAATTTAGAAACTTTTACTGTATATTTTCCATATTATTTTCAAATTTCCTATAAAATTTCTTGAATTTTGGTTCAGTATTTTGAGTTTGGTAATTTTTGGAAGCATTTTGAGTAATTGTGTGAAGAGCAATAATAAAGATTGATTGAGATTGATAATGCATTCATTTTGTGCATTTGGGGCAAGTAAGGTCATTTAAGGGGGAAATGAATGTTCATGGACTTTCATGGAGCTTTTAGCTTGATCAGTGAGAAAGAAGACAAGTATACAATTTGGGAACTTGTTTATGAGCTTTGAATTATTTATCGATTTTACAAAGAAAGTACCAAGCTTAGTGAGCTTAATAGCTTCTTTTGAGTTCAATGATTCATTTGGGGTGGAATTTTATATCTAATGGAGTTATGAATTAAATATGAGAAGTGGGGAGAGTTGTGACTCATAAACCATATTTGTCAGACCAAGCTATTACAGTTTATGCTATTTTGAACCAAGATATATCTCTCTTGGCCTCAAACCTTTATTACTTACTCACTTCAGAATGTATCAAATATATTCATCAAGCCAATCTAGTGTACTCGCTGTTATTTTGAACCAAGCTATACATCAGTGAGCCTTAAACCCATATCAACAACCTATCTCAGAAAAGGCCACAACCACTTCCTTATTTATCACCATCAAGGCATTTTCCTTTGTAATCTCATTTATCTTACTGTTGTCGATTTTACTTTCATTTACTTTATATCAAGTTTAATTACTTTCACCAATTCAGTTTTGAAGTTATATTGAAATACCAAATACCAAAGTTATGTATACCATTTAATTACTCAATTTCCATTATGCATACTTTTACTTACTCAATTATACGAGTAAGGATCATTTACTGACTACACATGCTTACAATGACATTTATGAAATAGAGTCGAGGCCTAGTTATCGTTTCCCTTTATACATAAGTGTTATCATGTCAGAACATATTTTTCAAGTCAGATGACATTTATGAAATAGCTGACTTTTATCAAGTCAGATTACATTTCTAAGGACCCATGGTACATCCGTCGCCTGTATCTGCAAAAAGCAGAACATGTTTATCAAATTACAACTCTTAATAAGTTTATCAATGAATCAGTTTATACAGTGATTTGCAATTTAACTTATGACCCCATCAGTCATCATCTATAGGGCATCAGCCCATCATTTACCCGTGCGGCTTCAGGCCAACTCTTGATCGAATTGGCAGGTGTTCACCTATGTATAGATCATATGATTGCAAGGGGTTCACATTCAGATAATAATGAGCAATTCAGTTTCATATTACTTTCGTTTTCATAGTTATTGCCAACTAAATGAATTGCAAAAACGGGTACCCATCAATAGTTTTTCTATGCTCATTTTACAGTACAGGAATATATGTATTGAGTTTTTGCTCACATTTTCGAATTGTTTTCATGTTTTCCATTTTAGGTGATGAAGTATCACATGTTTCTCCTTTTAGCCAGCCCTTTTCAAAGCTATCGTATGCTCACAGTGGATTCAGCATATCATGAATGTTGGGATCGACCTCAGGGTCAACTTGGGTCTATGCTCAATATAATTGTGCAGTGTGAGTGGAGTTAGCAAGTGGTATGATTAAGTCGATTGTATTAAAGTTGAACTGTTATGGATTTCGATCTTGGAGTGTTTCAATTTAATAGATATTCTGATTTGAACATGAGTTGCAAGATCAAACGGATTCAGTGGGCCTTATCCTTATCAGGACGACAGTAGCGCCTTCTATTATTAAGTCTTTCGCTGCAGTTTTCTGTAAATCATGTCATTAGCATTTTGGGGGCATTATAGAGACCCTCACAGCAACAGGCAAAAACAGTCACAACCAATTAACACTCAAGTTAGTTGAGCTAAGCTGGCGGGTTTGTTACAAACAGGCTGCCAATTAGTTAGGGAGACACTAGATATTTTCTATATTTTTCCCTTGTATATATATAAAGGAGAATCCTCTTGCTTGTACAAATTTGACAATAGTCATTACAATGAATTTTTCTTTCTCATCATTAAATTTCCATCATGTCATTCATATATTTATCTGTTCTTCTCTTTTCTAATTTATTTTTGGATAGTTTGTTACCTCTAACAACTAGCAAACAAAGTGAAGTGACGTTCTACTTTATTAGTTAATTTAAGTAATTTTTGAATTTTGATTTCATAATTTTCTCATTTTTAATTAACTGAGGTCATATATGACATGAATTAAAATTCTTCATTACTGTTTAATTTTAACACGAATTAAAATATTTCAGCCTCGCCTCTTTAACTTCCAGATCTGTAAGTGATATTCCTGCTGGCTTTACATTAGTCACATAGTTGTACCCCTGCTATCTATCGCTATTAAGTCTATTATTCTCATTGCTATCACTAGTTTTTCTAGTATCATCATATTTTTCTTATCAATACTATTGTTGTTGTGGTCATTGTTGCAATATTTTTTTTAATAATGTTATTATTTAACTAGAAGTGATTAGCTAGCGTGCTATCATCTTTCAGTATTTTGTTTGATTAGTTTGTGCTTCTTTTAAATCTGTGTCTTCTAGTATCATTTTTTTATTACTTATTACTATTATTTATTTTTAATCATTTGGTCCCCTAGAAAAAAGAAATAAACAATTTGAATGTAGTAGAGTAGACTATAGAGTAGTTTAGTTTTGTACATGCATAGGGAGCTTATATTTTTGGTCTTGTTGTTTGTTTATCTTTATTGTCTAGCTAGGTTTAGTGGCTTTTAGGGCGAACAATGTAGGAGTTGTAGCCTATCCTCTGAAGGGGGAAAGGATTAGGAAGAGAATAAGAGTCGATCTGTTGTGTTTTGGGACTTGGAATGTTGGGTCATTCAAGGGTAAGTTTATACAATTAGCTAAGATCTTACATCGCTATATGACTCAAGAAACTAAGTGGGTATGAGCTAAGGCATTAGAAATCGATGGATTCAAATTATGGTATTCAGATTGTGGGAGAGTTGGAAATGGGGTTTCTATTATAGTTGTTAAAGAGTTGGCTGATCTGGTTGTTGAGGTTAATTGTAAGAGTGACCATTTCATATCGATTAAGATAGTGTTGGGCTCAGAGGTTTGTCATCTGGTTAGTGTCTACGGCCCCCAACTAGGCTTAGAGGAACAATTTAAGAGGAATTTTGGAAGGATTTGGACGAAGTTACGCAAACTACTCCCCGAAGTGAAAGAGTTTTCATAGGATGTAACTCTAGTGGTCACGTAGGAACTAGAAAAGAAGGGTCGCTAGAACTCATGGCAGTCTTGGTTATGGTGAGAGACATAAGGGAGGGAATGCTATTTTATATTTTGCTATGGCATTCGAGTTAATGTTTGCAAACTCATATTTCAAAAAGAAGAAAGAGCATCTAGTGACATTTAACAGTGGTATTGCAGGGGCACATATTTACTATTTTTTACTTAAGTTCTCTGATGGGATTTTAAACAAGGATTTTAAAGTGACATCAAGTGAAAGTTTGGTGTCACAGCTCGAATTATTTTTTATGGATGTAGAAATCAAGAGATCAAATAGGAATACAAGTATTAATGGTAGCCCTAGAGTCAGTTGGTGGAATCTAACTGGTGATAATGTTACTAAGTTGTTAGAGTAGATTAAAGCAAAATGGTCATGGGAACAATGAGGGGATGCAGATACAATGTGGAAGCCATGGCATAGTGTATTAGGGGTTCGGCTGAAAAAGTCCTAGGAGTCTTGAGAGGAGGCGACAGTAAAATTAAGGAAGCTTGGTGGTGGAATAATAAAGTTAAGGAGAAAGTCAAGAAAAAATAGAAGGCCTATATGGCCATGGGATGTGGCACATCTAAAAAGGATAAAGAGGCTAACAAAGCTGTGTTTAAGAGTGCCAACTAGGAAGCGAAGAAAGCAGTCACACTAGCCAAGAACAAAGCTTTTGAAAACTTATACCAAAGACTAGAAACAAAGGATGGGGCAAAAGATGTATTCAAGCTTGCGAGAGCAAGGGAAAGGGAAATAAGGGACCTAGGGGATGTGAGATGTATCAAACGGGATGATGGTATGGTTCTTGTAGAGGAAGCTAATATCAAGAAGAGATGGAAAACTTATTTCTTTGAACTTTTTTGGGCAGGGATGATGGGTCTTCTTCATGTGGAGACCTAGGTCCATTGGAGAGGAACCAAAACCTTACAGCTTCTTATACCATTACCAAATATGAGATTTTAGAGGCTTTAAGAAAAATGAAGATGAGAAATGCAGTTGGCCCTGATCATTTACTAGTGAAAATATGGAAGTGCTTGGGTGAAGCAGGTCTTAACTGGTTAAACAAATTATTTAATGTCATTTTGAGGACTATAAAAATGCCGGAAGAGGGCAGATTTAGTATATTATTCCTTTATACAAAAACAAGGGTGATATTAAAGATTACAACAACTATAGAGGTATCAAGCTACTAAGTCACACTATGAAATTGTGGGAAAAGGTGACTGAGAAAAGGCTAAGGAGGGACATTTCTATTTCTAATCACCAATTTGGTTTTATGGGAGGTAGATCAACTATAGAAGTTATATATCTTGTAAGAAAACTTATAGGGTTCTATAGAGATCGGAAGATAGATTTGCACATGGTATTCATTGATCTTGAGAAGAAAGATGTTGTAATTGAGTATACTCATGTCACTAAAGATATGTATGAGACAACCAAGACAAGGGTAAGGACACTAGGAGGAGATACGAAGGACATTTTAGTTGATATTAGGTTGCTCAAGGATAACCTTTAAGCCCCTTCCTTTTCATGATTGTTTTGGATGAGCTCTTGAAATGCATTAGGATGACATAACATGGTGTATGTTATTTGTTGATGATATTATATTGATTGATGATACGAAAAACAGAGTTAACAATAATTTAGAAACCAGGAGAGATACTTTAAAGTCTAAATATTTTAGACTGACTAAGTCAAAGACCGAGTATTTGGGATATAAGTTCCATGAAAGGGAAGAAGAGACAGTAGGGGAAGTCTCCATCATGGATATAAGAATACCAAAAGTTAACAAGTTTAAGTCCTTGTGTTCGATAATACAAGGCAATGGGGAGATAGACGACAACATTATCATCGTATAAAGGTGGGATGGAAAAAATGGAGACGTGAATAAGGAGTGTTGTGTGGCAAGAGGATTCCATTAAAGTCACAAGGAAAAATATACTGAATGGTAGCTAGACTAGTGTTACTATATGGCTTAGAATGTTGGCCACTCAAACAGTCACAAGTTGAAAGATTGAAGGTAGTAGAGATGAGAATAATCAGCTGGATATGTGGTCACACACAGTTAGATAGGATTAGAAATATAGTCATTAAAGAAACATTTAGGGTGGCACATATCGATGATAAGATGAGGGAAGTAGGCCTCAGATGGTTTGATCATATCAAAAGACAGGATATAAATGCTCATGTGTAAAGGTCCCAGAGGATTGACCTCACGGAATGTAAGAGGGGTATATGAAGACCAATAAACAACTTGAATGAGGTGATTAAACAAGATACAAGATATTTGAGACTCATGGAAGATTTGGCTCAAGATAGCAGCTAATGAAGGTCTAGAATTAAAGTAGTAGATTTTAAGTAGTTAGTTGTTCACATTTCGTGTTTTATTTGCTTACCAGTTGTTGCTACCAATGCTACTGCCTTGTACATTTTCTCTAAATATTAATATACTCCTTTTTAGGTGATCCTCATTATTTTCACGCACCTAGTTTGATATTGATTACATATTTGTTTATTACTTATAGGATCTTATTAGCTCATTTTTATAGCATTTACAATCAAAGGTTTTCTAGAGATTTCTTCTCGACAAAATGGTTTTTAAAAATTTTCTGTGGGTCTCTCGGAGTCGATATCTTTGCTTGCACTAATGTCTGCAGGGGTAAGAACACCTTGGATCTCTCCAGGCCCAAGGAAAGAGGAACCCATACTGGGAGATGTTGTTGTTTAGTTTTGATTGCTCAATAAAGAGATGTTATTGGTTATTTGTATTTTGGACAAGGAAGATGGAGACCTAGAAACGCAATCAAGATTGTTAGGAATTTATATTTATATTATTTTATTTAAATAATTATATGCAGTTTGTTTACTTTTATTCTCCTCTATTTGATATCTAGTTTAGTTTTTGAATATATTGCTCATATTTTAAATTGTCTTGGGGTTTACTCGATAGACTAATCTATTTAAGTTATTATTAATAAGTTTATATTAATAAAATTATGTGTAATTTCATTTTCTTTGGCATTTGCTTGTCTCCTTTCCAATGAAACGACTTTTAAAATAAGTTCACTAGAAATATTGTAAAAATATTGCTTGTCTCCTTTCCAATGAACCGACCCAGAATCACACAACACAATCCACTAACATGTCCAACAATTGGGCGTACAAATCAAACCACCAAACCCAAAAGTGGAAGGCCATGTTATTATGCTTTGTGGGAGTGAAACTTATAAATCTGATATCCTTATTTCAAACTGACGATGTGGGACAAGTTTCCCTTTACTATACACATTCACAACTACAGATGATTGGGGCGTTACAAATATTGCAGGTATATATTTTAGTATTATCTGAAATAAATAATAATTTATATAATATCTTATACATATCTAAGAGAAGACAAGTCCTTTTAATCCCCTAAACTAAACAAAATTTGATAGTTTTCTTATTATTTTTTTGTGTATTTCTCCATTTAGGTACAGTAATTAAGGGATATTTCCATATGAAGAATCGAAGAAATTACCATAGTTCTTTTTAAAAGAAAAAAAGCTGCATCCACCACTTATATTATCTATAACTCAATTGTAGCCTCACTTTTGTTCTTCAAGAATTATACCTGAGATGAAATTCATAATCCATTTAAAATTAGATTTAAAGGTCTTTATATTACAATAAAGGGTTGGGAGGAAAAGAAGCGAACCTGAGATCTAATTTATAATAATTTAATATACTATTACTCGAATGCATATTTATTAAGGTCCTTTAATGAGATTTTCTATTTTTCAAGAGAAAAAATAGAAAATATGGTCATTTTCAACCAAATATGATCATTTATTTTCAAATTTTGAAATTCTATACATAATCAATCATGATGGATACATTATAAACAATGTCTATAGCAACCTGTGTGATTTAGTTACAATTTGTACAACACACAGCAAAATACTAGTGCTCCTGATGAATGGTGGCAATCTTTAAGATGTGTTGATCTATGCTTGCATTTAATATTCGATTTGGTATAATCAAGATCAGTTCGAAGTATTAATGACCATCTTTATAAGAAGCATCTGTTTCCATTATTAAATTGTCTTCTAGTCCTAGTAATCTTAACTGGGGTAAATTTCTACATTCTTCTTTAAGGTTTATGACGCTTTGGGTATGGAGATTGCACCATCCTTTGGTATTATTTTTTCTTACAAGGCTTTGTGAATCTTTCTTTTTCTTTGCTAAATCAGGAATGTAGGAGCTAGCATAGTTTAATAATCCTAAAAAACCTTGTATTTGTTTTTTAGTTCTTAATTCATTAGGGTATTCTGTTATTTTTCTTGAAATATGATTTTTGTAAAGAGATACCATTTGATCATAATTCAAATCCTAAAAATTCAATTTTTTGTTGTTCAATTGTGCCTTCTTTTCCTAAAACATATTTCTTCTTTTATTGCAGTTTCTGCAAATGTTTTTAGATGTTCTCGGTGTTCTTCCAGAGTTTTAGAGCTAATTAAAATATCATCAACATAAGCAACTAGAAATGAGTTAATATGTTTAAACGCATCATCTATTCTTCTTTGAAATATTCTAGGTGCATTTTTTAATCCTAATGATATTACAATCCATTCATAGAATCCTTGAGGAGTGTTGAAACCTGTATATTTGACACTGCCTTCTTCCATTTTGATTTGCTAAAATCCTGATTTACATTCTAATTTTGAAAAATCTTTTCTATTTTTGACAAGCTTGATTAGAACTTCTTTGTTTTGTAAGAAACAAATTGTCTGTTTTTGTGAATTGGTTAAGTTTTTTTGTAATTAAGAACTATTCTTGCCTTATTTCTGCATTTGTTAACTTAATTCATGATCATAAAGGCTGGTGATAAGTAACTATCCTTTGCAGGTCGTATTAATCCTTTTTATAATAATTCTTTGATTTTATTGGAAATTCTTTTATATCATCTTGGGTATAAAGCATAGGTTTTCCTTGAATATATACTTCTTGTGTTAATTCTATGTTTGCTCTTGGATGTTTAGGTTTCCAAAATTGTAGAGGATTGTCAGAGTAAATTTGTTTTAGTTTATTAAGCAAGTCTGCCTTAGTGATTATATTGATTTGAAATCTTGGTTTTTGTATTGGTGTGGAGAGTGCGACTTGTTCATATCCCTATTCGCCACACTTCACGCGTACTCTTTAAGGTTGTTTTAGTGTAGGGATTTTTAGTGTGTGACCACATTTTGCGGTAAGGTAAACCGTATATGGAGTTTGAGTGAATACATCAAATTGTTTGAGGAAATAATTTCCTAATAAGACATCATATCCAGAATTGTACTGTAATACTAAAAGAATATTTAGAATTTTGTTTCATATATAATGGAGCCATTACTTGGTACAAAATCCAAATAAGTAGTGGTAGGATGAACACCTTTAACTTTAATCTTTTTGTCAGATGAGAGTTTTTTCCCACTTTGGTAGTAAAAAGTCTTGAAAAAAGATAACTTCTGATCCTGTATATATTAAAGTTGTAGTAGTAATGGCTAAATCTTTTACCGTTACTTCTATATATGTGAGGATGGGAATTTGTAATCGTTTCATATTCGTTCAAGGATAATTTTGTTTCATTTATCAACTAGGCTGATGTGAGTTGGTTTTATTTCATATGATATAAATTGGTCTAGGAAATTCATTTCTAATAAGGATAGAGTCAGGAGTTTTCATCATTATTCGAGATTTTTGGTAAAAGGTAGATCTTCTACCATCATATATAAAAAAAAAGGGCAACCCGGTGCACAAGCATCCCGCGTTCACGCAGGGTACGGGGAAGGGCCGCACCCCAAGGGGTGAATTGTAGGCAACCTAACCTGACTTTGTCAGTGGCTGATTCCACGGCTCGAACCCGTGACCTTTTGGTCACACGGAGACAACCTTACCGTTGCTCCAAGGCTCCCCTTCTACCGTCATATATAACAAAATTATATTATAGGGCTTGGCTTACTAGAATTGGTATAGTGATATAGTGACATTGATAGGCTCCTATATCTATTACGATTTTATCTTTTATCCATGTCTGACCATTCAAATATTCTAACTTAACTTTATATGTGCTATTATCAGTATTTGTTATAGTGATGGTTCTAGGATTGAGTCTTGGCATGCCATAACTGCTTGGTAAAGTTGGTTGGTTAGAAATTCTCATTGTCTTTCTGTGTAGGATAATCTTGGTGCTTCATAGCTAGTTGATGCTTCATCATCTTCTGTTAGTTAGAAATCTATTAGTGTAGGTAATCTAGCTTATTGAGCAAGTGGTGCTATAACAATTCTTACAATAGAGAAAATGGGGTCTATAGTAATTTTATCTTTTCATTTATTTCTTGTATGGGAAAACTAGTTTTATAGAAAACATATAATCTCTTGTAATAGAAGGATAACACATCATTCCAGGTTTTAGTCATATATATGTTAAAAGTTGAAATTGCAAATTAAGAGTGTCTTCGATGTTTTTGCTTCTCACGGTGATAGGGTAATTAGGATAACTTTCAAAAATTAGTTTGGAATAAGTTAGGTTTCCTTGTAGAGTTCCTAAATGACTATTTTGGATATCTTTAAATCTTTTATCATACAATGATAAAATGACGGGTTAGTTAACTCCTTTAAAGCATGCTTTTACTATTATTTGTATTCTTTGTAAATGTATATATTTAAGTAAATTTCTATCTTTTGAGGGAATTTCTTCTTAAAAACTTTCAATTATCTCTTGAGTGATTAATTTTAATATGATATTTCCTTGCAAGTTCTGAACATAAACTGGTTGTTCTATTTTATAAAGTTTGAAATATCTTATCGATTTTCTTGTGAGGAAATCACCTTTTTTTTTTCATAAAATTTCTAGGATCTTTAAGAGATAAATTTTCAGCTATTATTTTTTCATAAATTCGTTGATTGAATGTGATTATTTCGGTATAGTTTTCATTACTTTCGTGTTCTTGTTGTTGAACTATCTCTATTTCTTCACTATTCATCTTAGTTTCTAAATAACTTTCTGTTTCTGAAGTATTTATTCCTTCTTCAGGGCTAATAGATTCATAGCAACTAGAGACAACATTGTATTTATAAGAGTCTATTGGATATAACTCTTCTTGTATTTCTTGAAATTTTTTTGAGAAAAGTTTCACTATATTAGCTTTTCTTTTATCGCAATTAATAGATTTATGTCCAATTTCTCCGCAATTCCAACATTGACAAGAGGTGGGCTTTTTATTTATTTTGTAATATCTATTTTTTTTATTAAAGTCTTCCTGAGATAGCCTTTCATGCCTAAATTGTTTACTGCTTTTCTAGGGTTTTTTAACAAATTTCTCAATTTTTGTTCTTTTTGGTTTAGAACTTTTCTTTTTAGAAAACTTTTTCTTTGGAATTTTATTTTGTGGAATTTCTTTATATTCTTATTTAGATTTTTTTTTTCTTTTTGGTTTGTAATTAGGATAGTTTTCGCATCCATATTGTCGTAGTTCTTTAATATCATCACAACATAATGTTGCTTCTTTAATGTGCCTTGTTCTATTTTCTTGTAAGCATAATTGTACCATCTCTCTATTTATTATAGTTTGTACTACTGCTACAAAACTCAAAGCTGTGGATTGTCTTGCAAATTCTTCAAATTTCTCTGAGAAATATCTATTGCATGGATTGCGAAACTTGTGTTAACAATAGTTGTAGATAAGTTTTTTGATTTTCCGTTGAATCATAAAGTGCATAATAATATTTTTCAAATTCGCAAAAGAAACTCTTAAAGTTTCATAAATTGTAGATTCTTAAATTGGTTAATATGTATAAAGCTCCTCTTTTCTTTTCTAGCTTTGAATTTTCTTGATTTCTACATATTGATATCCATCAAATTGTCCAATTAGATATTTTCTTATAGTCCATACTCTTTCTTTTATACCAATTCTTATGTTTCTTTTTATGTCAATTTCTATTCAATTTCTTATATTAGAAGATATGTTTTTACACCAATTATATACTATTCCTTAAAAGGAATTAACCATTAAGTTGTAAATTGCATTTACATCTCTACTTTCTTCATCATAGACTGACTCACTTATTAGAGATAGTACCAGTAATGCTTTATAAACATCTAGGTCTTTCTTTTATTAGTTACACAGTCTAAGTTTAAGAAATATCCCCATGTTGGAATTGGCTGATGAATTAAAGGATTTTTTGGTTTAAATTCTTCATTAATAGTTTGTCTTCTCCTATTGGCTTATGAATTAAAGGAACTGAACCATAGTTAAAAGGGTTTGAGTTTTCACCTTGTTCATAGTTATTGGGATTAGGAATATTACTTTCTACACTTCATGTTGGTCCTCCTGTATTCATATTTACTTGTTTTACTATTTCTAATATTTGTAGATCTGCAAAATCTTTTAGTAGGTCTTCAATAGATTTATTATATTCTCCCATTATTCATTTTGGCGCTTTCTTCCTATTTTTAATTTAGTAGGATTCCATGGATTTTTTTTGGATTTTCATTGACCTTTGATTGAACCTGTTGGTATTGATTCCAAAAATGTTGATACTTAAACTTTATCCGTTTCTTATAATGACTTACAACATTCATGCCGAGGTACATGAAAGCACAGTTTGAACAAACAAAACAGTTATTTGTGATTCAATAGTTAGAGAATCGACAAACTATCCTCTCAAACACAATACGATCAAGTCTCTCATAAATGTGGAGCTTCCTACGGAAAATGTTTCATGTAACTTTGTGACTTGTTACATTTGGATCGTGACCAGTAGAGACATGATGGAAGCCAAGCAAGCATTTGGCCTTTGGCAGAGTAACTGGAATATCAACCCTATGTTAATTGGCATATAGCATTTCATTAAAGCCACCCATCAAAATATATGTGAAATAAAAAATAAAATTTACATTATTTAAGTGCTTTCAAAACATACTCTTATCTTTTGCTTTGGCAAGTACATAAATGGTCGCTCAAATGCATTGTTTGTTTGTAACTTTGTATCATTATTAGTCATTTTTGGTGGATCAATCGATCATCCTTAGCAAGAATTTGCACTTTAACATTTGTGAGATTCCAAAAAATCCCGACTTCTACCTGAATAGTTTGTAGGTGGGATAGTTTCAGAAAATTGAAACCATACTCTATTGACAATCTTGTTAGCATTATGTTCCGAGGTCATTGTCTTAATTAAGAGCAGGATGCCAGGTTGGCACATCATTATTGTGAACTTTACTTTAATGAATCGATCGGATACATCCTTGGAGAAAATCTGAACAAATTCTTCCTTACTTACCTTAGAGATGAGTAGATAGTTGAATTCAGTTACATAGATTACATAAAGTGTTTGGTTGGGGGGAAAATGGTTTTTTCGGAAAATAGTTTTCTAATTTTCCGTTTGGCACAATAAAAGATGGAAAACTATTTTCCAAGGAAAATGATTTCCCCCCAATGGAGGAAAATGACTTCTTTTTTGAGCAAATAGAAAGTTGATTTTTTCACTTCAACTCTTTCGATAATATGATCAACTAAAAATTTAGGTGCAAAATTCAATTTCAACAGTTTGGATCGAAACTTGACTATCCGATGGGAAAGATTAAAATAAACTCAAATCTAAATTCACAATGATAATTCAATTGATGTTTTTCACCCCTTAACTAGTATAGTTAATATTTTTCACCACTTGAATAATTTCGATAGTTTGGATCGAAACTTGATCATCGGATATAAAAGATTAAAATAGGCTCAAATTTAGATTTTGAGCATGACATTCCTTGATTTGGTCAATATTTTTCTCTGCCACGACCATTCAATTGACATTTTTTGCCATTTAAACAATTCAGTTGATATTTTTCTTCCATAAAACAATTTCAACGATTTTAGATCAAAACTTGATTATTCGAGGAGAAGTATTGAAAAAACTCAAATATGAATGTTAAGTTCAAAATTCCTTCATTTGATCAGCATTTATCTCAACTAGCACCATTCAGTTAATATTTTTTGTCATTTAAACAATTCAGTTGACATTTTCTCTGTTTCCTAGAAAATGATTTATCTTATACCAAACAACGAAAAATGTGACATGAAAATCAATTTTTCTCGAAAAAACATTTTTCACAAAAAATTATTTTCCGGGAAAACCATTTTCCTTCTAACCAAACACTATCTATTCAGTTGACTTACCACTAAACAATTTCAACGGTTTGGATCGAAACTTCATCTTCATATAGAAAATATTAAATAGGCTCAAATTCAGATTTTGAGCTTGATATTCTTTCATTTGGTCAACATTTTTTTCCATAGCGATAATGCAGTTGATATTTTTGCCCCTTAAACAGTGCAGTCAATGTCTTTTTACCACTAGAACAATTTCAATAGTTTGGATCGAAACTTGATCATCGGATAGGAAAGATTAAAATAGGTTCAAATTCAGATTTTGAGCACAACTTTCCTTCATTTGGTCAACATTTTTCTCTGTCATGATAATTCAATCGACATTTTTCGCCACTTAAGCAATTCAGTTGATGTTTTTGTCACTAAAATAATTTCAACGGTTTAGATTGAATTGGAAACTTGATTATTCGAGAGGAAGTACTGAAAAAAACTCAGATATAAATTTTAAAATCAAAATTCCTTCATTTGGTCAACATTTATCTCAACTACGGCCATTCAGTCAATATTTTTCACTATTTAAACAATTCAGTTGACATTTTCCTCGTTTTCATAGAAACTGATTCATCTTGTACCAAACAACGGAAAATGTGAGATGAAAATTAATTTTTCTTGGAAAAATATTTTCTATAGAAAATGATTTTCCTGAAAAACCATTTTCCTTCTAACCAACACTACCAAAGTAAAAAGCAGGCTTACAAAAATAGAGGGGCCACATCACATTCAATTAAAATGGAACATAGAATACAATTGAAGCTCTTTTGTAGTGGAGAAAAAGGGAGCAAGAAGCCTGATTCCTTCAATCACTAACAAAACAATGGTGCCTTAGCAATACAACAAAAGTTTGATCAAAACACGATCCCCAACCCTATGTACTAAAACAGAACTTTCATAACATAAATTGAAATAAGACAAAAATGAAATACAATAATCTTATAGATTGGGGGGGGGGGAGGGTCACATGACCTCGACAACCAACATAAACCTAAGGACCACAACATCAATCAATTGTTAGGAGCAACAACCCCAAAAGCCACCCAACAAGGCAAAAGATAACAAGAGTGCCTAGGCAAAATAAATGTAGGCTTATATCGCAAAAGATCCTCTACAAGCATACTCCCTATCATCTAAGGTCCCAAAAGCATTCAACTAACATGGTCATTTAATTAAATGAGTGGGAGAATACTTGGCCCCTTCAACTTCCTTGTCTTTGTGGAGTTAAATGTGATCTCTAGTTTGATGATCATCTAGAAAAACATCCTCCCTATCATCATGATCACAGTTAGTTCAAGCCAATTAGAGACGGTGCCCTAATCTTAAAGAGGTAAAGCAACCTCCTCAAGATGAGAAGTAGGGTTACGAGGCCAAGTTTTAGCAATAAAAGTAGCATTGAAATCAATGGATCGAGTCTCCAGATGGAACAAATCATGAGGATGAGCAAGTTGAGCAGAGAGTCGCATGAATAAGCTACCACCACCCACATCCACATGAGTACCATCCAGAATGAGGCTGCTTGGAGTCTTACAAAGAGTCACATGTTTAGGATCAGCATACACAACTTTATCATTATCATTAGATAAAGGAGGCACTTCCTTTCCTTTGTTACGAGGAGAATGAATCATTTTAGGTTTGAGTTCATAATTCTAAAGCGACTAGTGGGAATCTTCCTTTTTCGAGAGATAATTTATTTCTCATTGGAACAAGAAACTCCATTATGAGGTTGAGATTTAATAAAACCATGAGACTGGAACTTTTTCACCACCACTTTAATTTTGGGAATAGATAAAACGCAATGACAATACTCAAGGGAATGGGTTTGGCTCCCGCCTATGGCACAGACTTCATATAACCTTTCATGTATAATAGGAATAAGCAGCTCAGAGTTGGGAGTGGGAATATTCATGGTTCCAAGTAGGGGTTCAGTAACGTCTACATTAAGACAAACGCTAGCAAATCCACCTTTTTGATGAAGAAGAGTATTATGCTCAACCTCGACCACATTTCCCATAGACCTAAGCAGTTCAGTCAAAATTTCTTCCTCCATAACTCCAAGGAAGATGCATATTACACACCCATTAGACAATCCGTCCCATGGTTGCTAAATAAGGAAACGCAGTAGGGGACCCAAGGACCTTAGAAAAGTTTAAGATCCTTGACAAACTAAGACACGCACATATGCCAGACATTATCAACAGTGGAATCAAATCTCAACAAAACCCACCCATTACCCAAGTTAATGTATTTTACCTAACTTTTAATATGTTTCTAGTCGAGTTTAGTCTAGTGATAATAATAGGAAGAGGTTGTGCTTTCCCCCAAGCTAATAAGTTCTTCTATATGATGATGGATGTTAAGAATGATAGGAAGCGGCTCAATCCTCTCCTCAGCTTAGAGGTTAGGATCATTCAAGATTTGCATTGCTGGTGGAGTCTAGTGCATATATAGATGGATGTTGCTCACTGTGAAGAACAAGTTGTAATTGAACTGAGGGACTAAGAGTAGGATTGTTTTTTGCCATATTGAATCTAACTGAGTCAATGAAACTTAAGTAGGTCGTAGCAAGCGGATGGCGTGAATGAGGAGCTGCACCTATATCCATTGAACTCAAATTTGCAGTTATAGTTGGAGAATGATGAGAGGGAAGTGGGTTGTTATAGGATTGCCATTATCATCGTTTGCATTTTCAATATGATTAGACACATGATTTAGAAGAGATTAAGGAGAAGAGGTGTGCAAGGAGATGGAAAGCCCCTCCTCCCAATTTATAGATCTAGAATAGAGCTAGCAAGGGAAACACATAAGTAGACCAAGAATTAGGTAGTAATTAGAAGTAGCGAAAATCAAACAAGCTAGCCTCTACAGTCAAGAACTGTGTAAACATTTAGGAAAGAGCAAAAAATTCATTTTACATAGTTGTTTGGAAACAAGTTTTTGTAGAAAGATCAACTCGTTGGCTTACTACAAGATTGTGCCACTTTATGCTAATTGTACAAACCAAAACCTAAGAGATCCATATTTGTGGGTCGCTCTCATGAATTAAAACAAAAGCTTGCAACGAGAAGATGTTTGATAATGGGGGGATTCCTGTGATGACATTACCTAAACTCCAACCTATCTTACTACATGGATGACTCATAACTCATTATTCAATGGGACTCCTCATTGGTGTTACAATGGATTAGAAACATACCTCAATGAGTCATTCAGGCCACTATATCGTTAAGGATGTCGTAAGAGGAAGGATGGGCACTCTTCTCCCAAGCAAGCCCTAGGAAGTGCAAGTTCCGTTTTTTGGAACTCCAAATGGGGGTCTGGCCCTCCAGTCATCCAAAGTTTCAACTTTTGGATCGCCTTTTCCTCATCGCTACATCCAATGAAGCTCCAACTTAAATCACCGAATAAAATATTTGTCATGCATCTGCTACACAATACAACCTTTTTTAGCCCAAAAAAGGAAAAGTAAATTAAAGCCCAAAAAAGAAAAGAAAAGAAAAGCATGGAACGCACACCGGACTGTTGTCTCGATCTATCTTGCGTGCTGAGCATTCAGGACCGGGCATTGCAAGGAAGGCCACAGTCGGATCAGAGCGCCCAGGTACTGGAACGCATTCCGTCTACTACAGATACTTTCTATACTACTTAAAAAAGCAAAATCGGCCTCCCCCCCCCCCCCCCAAAGCTTGTGCCTCTGTGCGGTCGTAGACTGTGTTCTATATACTTGGCGGCTAAACCTACTTTCTTGACATAAACTGCCACTGAGCGTTTAAAAAAAAATTTCCAAAGGTGTCATTAATTTATTTTATTAGATAAAAAATGCCACTATAATAGGGTTGCAACAAATGACAATTTTTTTAGTCCAAATGAATCCTCACATGGGCGGAGCTACATTGGGGCAAGGGGGGTCAATTGACCCCCTAGCTTTTTGGAGAAAAAAAAAATTAAACATGGGATATTTTTGTGGATAAACAAAATAGATATATATTAATTAGTTCACATACATTTTGCAAATGTGTACTTAGTAGGATGGTTAGCTGCTCTATAATTGTTTTAGGGGGTCACGAGTTCGACTCTTATCACTCTCCTTCTGTGGTGCCTTGTATATATTTGTTTTTTGAGTTTTACCATTTCATTTTCCCTAATTTCTACTTCTCGACTCTCTAGTCTTGCTTTGCTTTCCTCCTCAGACACACACTCTCTCTCTCTGCCCAGCCCACCGCCCACGCACTCTCTTTCTCACTCTCTGCAGTCTGCCCAGCCCAGTTGCCGGCCACCAGGCCTGCCACTAGTGTCGGCAGCCGCCTCCACTCCTCCTCAACTCTCCTCCTAACTCCTAAGTCCTAAATCTCAATTTGAGGTAACTCCCACAAATTCTCAATTTTTGTTTTTAATTTTGTTATTTTGTACATAATTATGTTTATTTTATTGATTTTAGTTAGATTTATGTTAAATAATTGATTAACTTAGTGAATTACTCATGATTCATGAATTGAAAAATGAGGATTTTAACCTAATTGTCTTCTAGGTTGTTCTTGGTTGAAGATTTAAAGTTTGACTAATTTTGTTTGTAATTGCTTCTCCTTGTTTATGTTTAGTTTACTAATTTCTATTGAATTTGTGTTGAATAAGTGGTTAATTTAAATATTTACTCATCAATTAAAGAATTTAGATATTAGAATTGAGGTAATTTGTTGGTTGTTGTTTGTTTATTTGTGTTAAATTTATTGACTTTAGGCAAATTTGTGTATTATTAATCTCGCCCTCCTTGCTTTGAATCCTGGCTTCGCCTCTGAATCCTCAATGGGATTTTGAGGATGATAACATAAATTATTGACAAATTTGAATTATAGAATGATAGCATAAATTAATGACACATTTGGATTAAAATAAAACTAGTCTGGACCAGTGCTTTACATGGTACATGCTATTCCAGAATGTTTGAATATAGGAATGTTCATTAGAGACAAAGTTAACATCATAATTTAGAAAAGAAAACTCAAATTTAATGAAAAATATAAATAGGTAGCAATTTCATGCACAACCATTGAAACTCAATAATTAAAACAACTTAT
>JACYFF010031955.1:57156651-57167930 GCA_017589665.1 Selenicereus undatus
TTTGTTCCAATCTGAAAGAAACACAAAGTAGGAGTAGAAGAAAGACATATAAACATAAACAGACATGCACACACAAAACAAAAAATACCCTTTTTTATTGGAAAGCCATTTTTAATTCATTTCTTTGATAGCAGAGTGGGGAAAATAGAAGAAAAAGAGAGCAACTTACTTGGCAATGCAGTAGATCTTAAATCAGCCATCCAAAGAACCTTTGGCAGAGACTGTCTTGGCAGAAGAACAAATGCAGAATCATTGTTTCTAGTCTCGAATGCCATTTTCAAAGCTTTCTTCACACCAGAATCAATGTCATTTACAGCAATCAACACCCTTGGGTTGTGAATTTTGATCAGCCCTTTCATGCTGGCATAAACAGCTTGCACCACAGGAACTTCAGAGTTCGATATCCCAGAAAGAGCACCAACTCCCAGGTCAAGTATTTTAAATCGTCTCTCCTTGCACACTGACTTGGGCCAGTCCAAAGCAGCAGCAGCTTCTTCACAAGGACAGAATTGGCCTCCAGAGACAACTATGTAGGCCTTCTTACCGACAGCAGACCTAAACTTCTCAAGAAGAGGGGCAAGCGCCTTAACTTCATCAACAGAGTGGGCATAAAAGAGCGCATCGATGTTTTGAGGGTGCATTGCAGCCCACTGAGTCACATAGCCACTAGAAAGAGCTGTCCACCATTGGTCATCTCTCACTTGAACAATATCTTTGAAGATAACAGTCGTCTCAGACACGTAAGCTAGCCGATGTTCACTGTCGCCCCATGTTTCCTTATCTTTTGGATCAACCGGAAGGACAAAGGAGCCAGCATTTCTGTACTTCTGAAGCTGATAGCTGCACATGAAAGCAGGGGAATTAGGCTATCTAAAACTGCAAAGAAAAAGGAGGGGAAGTTGATACAAAACAAAGAGAGCAGAAATTTTTGGCATGAATGCACTCACGCATATGTCAAACAAGAGAAACGATGTTGAGGGTCAGTCTAATAGATTGGTCGTTGCCTCGTAGGTATATTGACCTTGGTCCATGTTGTAGACATAGAAAGCACCACACTCCATAAAAGCTGGTGTTTTTCAGTTCTACAACTGTGGAAGGCCCAAGTCAACTGCAGGGATACCCTACAGAGGAACATGTTCTGATTGGGTGAAGTTCGGACCTGGCCAATATGGGATTGTATCATGTTCTTGGCTTATAGGTTCAGCTCAACTCTTTTCAGGTTGGTTTTTATGCAAAGATAGTCACATCATACAAGTCCCTACAGAATTTTTCCGTATCAGACGATTCAAACCATAAAAATGAGGATAAAAAAGGCCAATTATTTTGAAAAATTATGCTATTGCTTTAAATACACATCTACAAAAAACAGAACAGAAATTATCCAAATATGTTTTAGTACCTTGAATCACACATGATATTGAACATCATATAATTAAATTTTCAACAAGAAAACAAAAAGAGATGACACAAAATTAAAGAAAAAAGAGTAAAAAAAAAGTTAATATATTCAAAAAAAGGGGAAAAAAGGAGAAGAGTAACAAGTAACAGAGAAGGAATAAAGCACCTAGAATAAGAAAGTAAGTGCAACTGAGATTGAATTATTTTGGAAGCTTGAGTATTTGCAATTCAGCACAGGAAGTGTCACAACAACAAATTATTAGCAGCTTTGATTGCTGCAAAGTTTTCGAAATAAGTTGTTGGATCTCTCAACTAACAGGCGGCATGAGGGCTATAATTTATGTTCTCCCTGCTAAGGCTATTGGTACACACTGAAATATGCTTTGACTCATTACCACATAGTAATTTTGTATGGCTTGTGAGTCGAAACAATACATACTGTCCAGTACCGGGTGGTATCATATGTGACCTATATCCATAGCTTCAGGTCATGCACTTATGCTGCGTATGGGCCATACTAACATTCAAGTGGGTCTCAAACAAACTTTGATAGAGTTTTGGTAAGTTCAGGTTGGGTCATTATCCGAGCAAACAAACTTTTGGTAAGTTCAACACTAGGACGGGTATATTGCAACTTCAGTTAATGTCAAATTATATTAGCCAAGTTATAATCATGTCAGCTAATGAAGTTAAGTTTGTCAAGCCCAATGATGTATAAGTCTCAAAAGTTCAACAGAAAGAGATGGCGCAACATTTTAGAGTTATTACTCACATTTTTTTTAAAAAAAAAAAGGGACAAAAGAAGTCTTCTTTTGATTTTTGAGATGACTCACACGGAAACTCGGTTCAGACAAATGTTTGTCTTCAGGCCCCTTCCCTTTGGGTATTGGGCCGGGTAACAATATATTATAATAATTTAGACTGCCTATCTAAAATGCAGATAGTGGCTAACACATTTTAATTGCCATAAACATATTCTGCAACACTTAGAAAAGTTGACCGACAGATCGAGAAAGACCAATAACACCTACTTTTTATTTAAAATAGTATCAAATTCAAGACTAGTTGATAGCCAAGCTACAAATTGTTTATGGATTAGGCTCTAAGTAAGAAGATGGCTTATCCAACAACTACAATAGCACCACCACAAGTAAGCAAGGTTTCTAGAGATCTAGATGCACAAAACTAAATGGCCATACAGGCATAAGTGGATCTATGTGGAGTTGTAGCAAAAAAAATCTCAATAGTTATATTTTAAAGGGGGTTAGATTAATATATATAACACTCCTAAAATTAATAGTTTAATAAATAGACACCCCTGTTTTATATGTTTGGATCGGCCACTGATTATAGGCACTTAAATTGGGTCCTCAATGACATCAAAATTTCAATAAACAGTACATATTAAATTGCTTTTTTTAACCAAAAAAAGACGAGGGTAAAAGTGCGTCCTTTTATTACTTCCCACACGGAATACTTCAACTAGGATGCGAAAGTTTGCTATGAAGGCTCTGCTTTCTAGTTCAAAGGTCTATTAAATCCAATTACGAGCGCTCTAATGAGATGACTGAGACAGCCAATCGGAAATAACCTACAAATTGCATGTATATGAAACAAAATCAGGAAAGGCTTCTACACATGAAATTCAAATAAACGCAGATAGCGAATGATTAGTTGACTTACCTTAAATGCAGATCTTCACCCGTCATAAAGGTCATGGGGTCCTCAATGAAAAGGGCCTTAACAAGCTCGGCAGACAAAAACCACGAGCTTGAGAGGAAATCCACCTGCACCACTTTTTCAACAAGAATATCATAGGCTGGATCAGGTAAATAGAGCCCTGCTTCTTTGGAGCGGAACTTTCTGTAGCTTGGGAAAGTAAAATCCTTTTGTCTGAAAGGAAGAATCCTCCCTATGCTGCCCAAAACAGAGTTTTTGTACTTCTCTGTGCCTGCCACATGAGATAAAATCTGTAGCATCTTCTTCCCTGGTATCATGTCATCATCCACAATGTATACAAGATCAGCTTCAGTTTGTAAAGCCATTTGGAACCTTCCATAGTACTTGAAATCATAATCTGAACTAACAAAACTGATCCTTGAATCGTTGTAGCTCTGGACAATTCTTTTCAGTGACTGCTCATTGGGGCTGCCAAATGAGAGCACCCAAACATGGTGGAATGGAAGAGTCTGCTGAAGCAAAGAGTCCAGCTGGGAACAGAGTGTCTTCCTCTTAAAGTGGTTTAAGATAACTGTAACTTTCGGTCTATTAGGACCTTTCAAATCCCACTCAGATTGCATTGCCATTAACTGAGAAAGAGTCTCAGTGCCAATGGTTGTACTCTGGAACTCCAAAACCTCATCATAAAGTTCCCTTTTCAATTTAATCATTTGCAGATCATTAGATTTCTTCTGCATGAAATCAATTTTCTCATGCTCACAGACCAGCGATGGAGAGATTGGTTGGATTTCATTGGCAACCAGATTAGAGGATTCCAAGTAGTGGCTCACAATGTGCGGTGGGATGATATATTCTTTCCATTGCCTTGCAATCCGAGTTGCCCATGAAAAGTCTGGCTTAGTGCGTAGATCAACTGCTGGGCTCATATAATACAAAAGAAATGTTGCATACACCACAAAAGCAAATTGCAAACAAGTAAGCGCCGTGACCAGCCGAGCAGAGCCACTCTTATGACTTTTCGGCTTCGGCTTCCCACCCACACAATCACTCAGCATTCCTTCTAAGAAATCTCCACTTTTGGCACTTGTGCTTGGAGCCTTGTAAAAACCCATTCTGCTAATTTATTTACAAAATCAGAATCACCTGCAGAAAGAGCGAAACACAGACAAACTTTAGTCTGATCACATTCGATTTTTATTACTAGGCATTCACCAAATGTAGAGACAAGGCCCCCAAAACAAGAATGAGAATTGGTTACCTGAATATAAACTGCTTTTGATGTTGGGTTATTGAGTATGCTGTACCTCTTGTGATGAATGTGATGTTATCATTGATCAAGCAGCACCAACATGCAGAATTAACTTCAATGAGAGCTTCAAGTAAGTTTCACCTTGCAGGAGGGCGGGAAGGATACTGTGACTATAAGAAGAGAGAGTTAGTTAGAAGAAGGGGTGCCAATCGTGTTGCGGTCTTTGCTTTTCGGTACATCAGGTCTTCTACAAAGGGGTTTATATATAACTGCAACAATTGCTTTCGGAAACTAAACTAAGCATCCATGAGGAATGCATCCAACTCACATGGTCCTGAACAGCTATTATGCCTGAATTTCCAAATAAAAAATGTTTAGAAACACAGCGTTATCTTCACTACTGCTCTGACAGTTTTCCACTCTATCTCACATTTAAAAAGCCAGTTTTGTCGCCGTAAAAATTGTCTCGCCCAGCGTTTTTAGCATTCCCTGTGCTTACACTTCCATTTCTTCTTTGCTACATATATGGTATATACCTCCACTGGTAATTTTTTGAACTATAAATGAAAATTAATAAGCCAAACAAATAGCCAAAAAATAAGCCATGGTTAATCAGTTTGGCAAATCCTTCTCCGAAAGAATCACGGACCATTAATAATGTAAAGCTACTTACCATCATGCTAAACTAATGCAATATACTAGAATATTAAATATCTTATTATGTCTTCCAGCACAAAGACAAGCATCCAAACATCAGTTATAGCTTTTCAACTACAGCTTGCCTAAGGCCTTTATCAGACAAGGCTCAAGCAATGAGGCACATAAATGTTGTAGTATGTTGGAGGCCTTTATGGGACCATCCCATAGGTTTAATAACACATTAGCAATTAGCAATCCCCTAAAGTAGGGCCAATCCAGTGCAAGTGTCATAAGTTGAAAATGTAAAAATGTTACTCCAACCAGCTTTTTCAACTGTTTTCACTTTTCATAGCTTGTCAACTTTAAATTTTGCATTAATTTTCCATAATTGGCGTCTTCACTCGGACTCAAACACCCCACAGTCCCCCCCCCCCCCCCGGGGGGTAGAATCACAAGTACCGAAAAAATAAAACCACACACCGTCAATCAATTTTAAACTCAAGTTTGTCAAACACCACTACCAAGGCCAGGATTCATGTTGATAAGCCAAAAATAAACATTGACAGGAATAATTAACTCCAAATTTTTGTTTTTAATTATGGTAAATTTGGGTCACCCACTGGGCACCTATCTCAGGGATACCCTAGTGGATCAAATAGCCCATAAAGAGGGGAACTATGCAAGCCCAAGCCTCAGCCCACCTCCTTTCACTCCCAAATAAATGATGACGAAAAATTCCTCCACCCAGATTCGAATCTAGGTGGTGGAGGTGGACAAATTGGTGGTAAGGCCATCCGCAACCGGTGACGTGCGTGCAAGGCGTGGGCCCTGCGTGTCACCCGGTTCTCTTCCACCCAAGAAAACGCAAGGGGTGACTCGAGTGGGGGACTGTGTATGTGATCTGCCCTCGGGCCCCTTTGATTTTTTTTAAAATATTTTGCTTTTTTTCTTTTTTTTTTGTGGGTAATATATAATGTTTAGGTGATAAAAAAAAAATTTGTGCGTTAAAGTGGATCCACGATAAATATTTTTATTGAGTAATCAAAATTGGAGTTTCATGGGTTGGGGAAGTGACGGAATGCAAGTCCAAAAAAAGTGAAACTTTTGTTGATATGGCATACTTGAGTTTCAATATTTAGAACTTAGGCTGGGAATTCCCCTTTAGGGCATTCGCAGCCCCAGGCATGCGTGCCATGCTACCTGCCCGTGTGTCACCTGATAGTTTGCCAGCCAGTGACATGCCTTGCATTTCACGGGGGGAAGAACGGTCCCCCAAGGCATCCCGCGTGCAAAGCTTCAGCCATTGTTTATTGTGTTTTTGTTTTTTTTTGAGTTAATATATAATTTTTATATTATTAAAAAATAGGTTGTGTGTAATAAGGTGAGTCCATGATAAATTTCGTAATTGGGTTATCTAAATTTGAGTTCCATGGGTTGGAAAATTGAGTGGAATGCAAGTGGAACTCATGCTAACGTGGCAAGCTTGAGTTCCAAAATATGACACTTGGGTTGGGGATGCCCTTAGCTGGACACTGCTTCGTTGGTAATTAATCGTAAATTGAACATGCAACAGTACCCCAAAAGTATATTGGGTACAAAATTCCTAGAAATGGCAGACAAAGGGCAAAGTCAAAGGATGATAATTACCTTAAAGATGAAGGAAATGATGAAAGCACTATTTCTTCTTAATAAATCCGAGGCAAAGCCAACGGCATAACCTCAAACTCACACCACCAATTAGGCACTGACTTGCAGTAGAGGAAGCGTGGAACAGCAATGAATGTGTGTAAAAGGCGGAGAGATTTGAGTAAATGTACAGAAAATATAAAGGCCGGTAAGGTTGACTTTGCATGAACAAATCAAAATCGAAATTAAAATCTGGAAAGCTCTGGGCGGACATGGCGGGCGAAAGAAATAGGAGTTTAATGGGTTTTTGCCGAACTTCGTCAAGTTGAATGCACGAAACCCATGACGGCAAATTGCTTGCAGTTTGAAGAGAGAGAAATTCAAAATGGGTTTGGTTACTTGCGGAAGAAATTCACGAACACGTTCGGCAAATCTTTAAAAAGTAATCGTTATTTCCGGGGAGATGCCATTAAACCTGCATGAACAAAGCGACTATCCAACTGAGGAGAAAACGGTTTTAGTTATACTTAGATCTGCCAATTCGGACGAGCGGATAAAATACAGATGGGGTGTATTCGAATTCGGGTAAAATACGAGTTGGATAAATTTCGTATTCAGATAAAATACGGACGGGTGTATTTCAATTTTACAGGTTTCGGATCAACCCAACAGGTTTAAAGTGCTTTTTTAGTGAATTTTTTTTTGTCAAAGTCAAAAATTCGGCATATTTATAACTTAAAATTGTCTGTATTTAATGAAGAAGTACTGCAATTGTATTTTTTACAAAGAATATCAAAAATATCCAAATTTTTCAACATAATATATGAAATTTATGTATAGGTGGACAATGAGTCATGTTTGCATGTGTTGACCCATATATTAAAATATTAATAATTAGCCGGGTCATTCATGAGTCGACCCATCTAAATCATGTTAATGAGTCAGAGCGGTTCGACCCGTTAATAGCCCGTTTAATAATTTGATGTTTAGTTAATTAATCTAGCATTACCTAATCTGACATACTTTACTAATACATCGATCCTAACACGAACATAAGTTGGTCCATCGCCCAACATTGCATCAGATTCGAGACCAATTAGAAAGAATCAAAAAGAAAGAATATTATATACGAGCAAGATATTATAATTATATATTAATTATAAAATCAAAATCTTAGATTATTACAGAATAATCTTATTTAACATGCAATGAAACGTATTCATTTGGCCAAGACCATAATGGTATGACTTGCACATTTTCAATACTTATCTAATTCTAAATTGGTTTTCTTAATGTTAGAGTTGTTTCATTACCATTTTCTAAAATTATATCAGTTATAAGTTGTATATGACGTTGTTTTATGGAAAAAATGGGAATCATTGTTTAATTTGCGAAAAGATGTGATAATTGTATAATGTCTCTGTAAACGATTCGTTATAATGAAAAATTATTATTGTTGAGAGGAAAAAATTAAAGAAAAAAAATTAAGTATATGATATTCGGGTCGAGCATGTGGGGTTTGGGTTCGGGTCGGGTTTGAGCCAAAAATTTATTTGCTTTTCGAGTTCAGTTTATTTCGGATTTGGGTCAAAAAAATTATGTTCAAAACCTAAAACTTTCGGGCGGGTTCGGGTCGGATTTTCGGGTTGGGTCAATTTTTGCCAGGTTTAGTTATACTGTTTTAAGAGCATTTCCTTTGCATCATCCAAATAATGGGATCAGCAAGGGGGAAATGCCTACCACTTCATATTTTCGATTATTCAATATTCGGGATTTCAATTTCTCCCATCTATAATGCAAGGATAATAATTCTTGTTATTCATCAAATAAAATATTTGTTATAAAATATTTGTTATAGACTCATTTTATAATACATAATTTTTTTGAGACCAAAGGAAAACCCAAATTAAAGCCAAAAAAGAAAAAAGGCAAATGGTGGATCTTAAGGTGGGGATTTGCTGCAATCCAGAACATGTGTGAACTGTGAAGCCAAGATGAGAACACCCGCATCAAGGGAACGTGCGTTCCACGGGTGGGCCCAAAAGCCACATGATTGCCGCTGATTTGCTTCCATTGCAAATGCCTTGCGGGGAGGAACGGTAGTGCGTGCCCCCCCCCCCCCCTTCGTTCCCCCTTTCTCTATCATTTTGTAATTTTTTTTCCCTTCTTAAAAATATTATTTAGGTTCTTAGAAAAAGATTTTATGTTATGAGATTGGTCCATTATAAATATTTTATTAAGTGATTTAAGTTGTAGTTCCATAGATTGAAAAAGTGAAGAAATATGAGTTTCAATTAAAAAAATTGAAACATTTGCTAATATGGTAGAATAAAGTTCCAAAATATGAAATATGAGTTGGGAATACTCTGGTTATGAAAATACTCCAACTTTTACGAATGAGATTTTTTTTATTATTTGTTTTTTAGCATGAAAAAATTACAGAAGTCAATGTAGCACTATTTTTTTTGGTAATTAATTAACCCTTAGCTGTTTTTTTTTTCTTTTAAAGAGTGGACTAGAGAAAGCATCCTAATTGGTCCTAAGAGTAGGCTAAAGGATGAAGAGTAAGTCTAAGAGGAAGAGAGAAACTCACCTACACTAAAGATATATTACTTGAGAATTGAACCCGTAACATTAAAGTTGAGATAGAAACATTTCACCACTAGAACATCTCATGGTACCCTTGGCAAAAAGTTTAACTATCTCCCAGGTAAGGGAAAAAAAGCTGGGAAAAAGGGATTTGAGTTAATTATTGCTAAAGTTCTGCCAAGGCAATGTTCCCAAACCATAAGATTTAAATCAAGCATATTATTTCTTGATCCAAAAATCATGTATCTTATTTAAAGGGAATTAAATGTCACACATTTAAACTAATTTGAATAGACATATATTCTTTTGTTTTGATTTTTTTTTTGAGAATTACCATAATGAGGAGATTAAATGACTTGACACATTAAACCATAATTAACATGACATTCTTATAGACAACTAGAAATGATCATTTTCCAATAATTAGAAAAATGGCACACATATATTGACATGACGTTCTTATAGTAGAGATTGAAATCCTAGAGAAATTACGAGACTATTTAGAATGAAACTAAGTAACGCTCATGGGTATCCTGTTCAAAACATGATGACGATGTAGGTGACTTTTGGAAACTTGTCAATTGACAATATCTATCACTAGCTAATAAGTCGGCAGGCTCAAGAGATCACTCTCTGCGTTTGATGGAAGTTGTTGCCCAAGTGTCATAAATTGTACTCATATACTTACCTAAAATTGGTATATCCAGTTATGATTTTGATTATGTGTATAGGTATGAAGTTATCAAATGGAATGTTCTTAGCTGCATAATCACGGCAGGTATCAAATCACAAGGCTTCCCTAATCAATAAGATTGATGGTTAAGAGGGTTTGTTTATGGAAAATTTTACTAACTTCTCTTTTCATATGCTTCATTTTCACAGAAAATCTCGATTTCAATAAATGAAAGTGATGACACTTAAGAATTTGTATGATATCTTTTATATACTTTAAAAGGTTTTACCCTACTATTTAAGTAGGTGCTTTATGAAGTTCTCAATCCATCTCAATTTATAAACACATTGATTAAGAATGAACGCTACTTTCTATATCAATATAATAATATTTAGTCATTGTGATAGTTTTCATCGAATCATAGCATATTAGTGTAAATTCATTATTTATTTTATTAACATATTTAAAATAATTATTAATACATAGTCTCCCTCAAATTGCAGTTACTACACAATAAACTAATTATAAACTGGCCAAAACGTTGGAAATTCCAGCCTCAAAACATCATCTCACGATATGTGAAATAATCTCACGTGTGGAATTTGTAGACCATTTTTTCAACCAAAAAAAAAAAAAGAATTTGTGAGCATGACATGCGCATTGACTGCTGATTCAGAATTATATGCACTGTGGTAATGGGTTGGTGGCATCACACCATCTTGTCTCACTCTCATTCCACTGACATTACCATTTTCTGGTAATTTTCTTTTCTCTGAATTTGTCAGAAATGGTCAAACCTCTGAAAAGGTCAACAACTGGGCCTTGTTTTCCATTGTTTGACTGCAATTTCCTTTCCTAACTTTGCCAATAATACGGTCGTCTTGCAATGGTTAACCATCACTTGAATGATTATATTGTAGAACTGCAGAGCCTTGTAAGAGTTGTATTACACTTGTAAGATAAATAAAAATCATTATTGGTTATCATGTACCAATTTGTAAATTGACACTTTCAGCAGATTTTTCGGGTAACGATCCGTAGTTAAAAAAAAAAACTTCAATTATTTGCTTTGAACTTACAAACCTCAAGAGAAAATCCAACAACACATTTGGCTGTGGTCTTGATTATGTGCAAAAGAAAAGCCATTGATTTTAATGAGTAACTATAATGAACACAGCTCACGTACTTATATATATATATATATATATATATATATATATATATATATATATATATATATATATATATGTATATATGTATGTATGTATATATAAATATATATATATATATGTATGTATATATGTATACAACAACAACAACAACAACACCTCCCAGTATGGGTCCCGCTTTCGCGGGGTCAACCCCATGTACTTAGCAGGCACACGCCTTAACCACTCGGCCATATGTATGTATATATGTATGTAT
>JACYFF010031955.1:57172930-57194783 GCA_017589665.1 Selenicereus undatus
TGGGAGGGAACAACTAGGGTCTAGGGTAGCCGCTTTGTGGCCGTCGGGCCTTAACTAATAGGCCCGGCCAACAGCTCTCACTCGGCCACAAAAGCCGCAAAAACACATGCTCCCCATAAACCATGCCTCCTCACACTTCATACTGGGAATAGGACGTGCGACCGAAAATGACAAGTAGTGCTATATTAAGTTACCATCCAACTAACATAACACTTTCACGAAATATGATACCCCAAAACCATCCCAAAACATCACCAGTGGCATCTCTAATCCCTTATGCCAGATATATCATATGATTATGTTCTCAACATAGCCGCCCGGGCTGATATGGTGATGGTGGATCGGTTTTTCCTTAAACACTCATGAAATTTTATCTTAGCTTAACTGCTTTCCTAACGTGTTCTCGCTGAACCGTATACTTCGTGGTTCTTGAGAATCACACCAAAGTGGCAACATCAAGCTTCGACTTAATATCATAGTTTTAAGTCAAAGGGTCATCGTTCATAGGGTCACACAGTGACAAGTGATAGGGAAATCAATTATCCCTCCATGCTTGGGTCGTCTTTTAAGCACACACAGTATGAGATGTGTGTCATGACATAGCTCCCACTCAGCTGGGTACGTCACTCTTTATGCCATGCGAATTATCAATCTAGATTTTCACACAAAAATCTAACGTGAGCCACTAGATTAGCATACTAAATGCTAATCTTGACACTCAAGATTCGGCTTTTAAGGCTTCAATATAAAATCATGTCTCATATTCGACTTCCTCGAGTCTCATCTTAGACTTACTAAGGCGACTATATCTCATTCTAGTATGAGTTATCAATATTGCATACCTAGTGCCAATATGATTACGTCTCATCCTGCCCGCTACTGAAGCGTCAGGGCGATTGCCTGTGTGACTAGGCCAATCAGAAGCCTATGACTTTTCAACATGTTTAACAAATAAATCACAAAATATTTAGAAAAAGAACACTTAATCTTTATTTCATAAATGCCTATTTCATGAAGAACGTATCTGTCATACATAACAAGATTCTATCCAAAAAACTAAACTCTGTGAAGTCCTAGGCTCAATGAATGTGCTTTGAAAGCATCTCTAGGAATCGACTTAGTTAATGGATCAACAATCATCTTATTAGTGGGTATATACTTGATGGCAACCTCCTTTGTCTTTATGGCGCCTCGCACAAAGTGATAACGCCTCTTGATGTGCTTGGTTTTCCGATGGAACTTCGGATCCTTGGCGAACTGGATGGCAGCTTTATTGTCACATAACATCTCTATAGGATCATCAGCTCTCGGAGTGAGGTTAAGATCCTGGAGGAAGATTCTAAGCCATATTGCCTCCTACGTGGCTAGGCTGCATGCGACATATTCTGCCTCCATGATCGACAGAGGTATGCAGTCTTGCTTCTTACTGCACCATGATATGGCTCCCCCACCCAGGGTGAACACATATCATAAGGTTGACCTGGACTCATCTAGGTCACCACCCTAATCGGCATTTGAATATCCTCTCAACTTAAGGTCCCCGCCTTGATAGCATAGGACCAAGTCGGTTGTACCACGAAGGTAACGCATGACTCTCTTGACAGCTTGCTAATGAGCCTATCCTGGGTTGCTTTGGTAACAACTTACCAGACCAACCGTAAAGAAAATGTCCGGTTGTGTACATAATATGGCGCACATTAAGCGTCCTACGGCACTAGCGTAGGGGACATTACTCATGATATCCTTTTCTTTGTCTGTTTTTGGGCATTGGTCGAGGCTCAAGGTTAAACCCTTCTCAACTGGAGTGTTTACGGGCTTAGAATAATGCATACGGAACCGTTCTAGGACTTTCTTGATATATGCCTCTTGGCTCATACCTAAAAGTTTCTTGGGACGATTCCTTATTATTTCCACGCCTAGGACATACCTGGCTTCATCCATATTCTTCATCTCAAAGACAGAGGATAGCCACCTTTTAGTGGCTTTGATCATCTCCAAATTGTTCCCAGCCAATAGTATGTCGTCAACATATAGGGTAAGGAACATAATCCCTCCGATTGATCTTTTGACATACACACAGTGGTCCTCCGAAACCATGGATAAGCCAAACGAGGTTATAGCTTCATGGAATCTTAAGTACCAAGACCTGGAGGACTGCTTAAGACCATATATGGACCTTTTAAGACGACACACCTTGTCCTCTTGCCCCTTTGATGCAAAACCAATGGGTTGGTCCATATATATCTCTTCCTCAAGGCTGCCATTGAGGAAAACAGTCTTTACGTCCATTTGAAGCAACTCTAAGTCCAAATGGGCAACCATGGCCAGGAGTAGGCAAATAGAGGCAAATCTCACCACAGGAGAAAATATCTCTTCATAGTCCACACCCTCAATTTGTGTAAACCCTTTTGCCACTAAACGGGCTTTAAACTTGTCGATTGATCCATCTGCCCAACGTTTTATCTTGAAAGCCCACTTGTTTCCAATAGACTTACGCTGGGGTGGGAGATCAACAAGTTCCCAAACCTTGTTTCTTGGCATCGAGTCCATCTCATCCCTCATGGCATCCATCCACTCCTTGTGGCTTGGTGAGTCAATTGCTTCTTGGTAAGAGGTAGGCTCCTCGACTTCCAGGGGAGTGCATAGGAATATTTCCTCTTCGATTTGGAAATATCGTTGAGGAATTCTTCCACGCCCACTCCTTCGAAGCCTAGGGCCTTCATTGTTCGTTTGCCTGGGTGAGGTATCCATCCTCCTTTCTCTAAGGGGTGTGGGATCCTGAACATGTGAACTAACTGCATGTTCGAGAACTGGAGATTGAAGATAGACCCCATTCATAGGTTGACTTTCCTTATGTACAGGAATTTGAGGACGAATCTCATTTTCCTGGGCAGGCAGGTCTCCCCCATTCCCTTCGGATAGGGGAGGTATACCACCATCTTCGGTGACTTGGTTAGAATCCAAATTCTCCCCCTCACCGAATGATGATTGGAGGTTTTGCTGTAACTCAAACAGTTCAACATCCTTCTTGACGTCACCAATGGTTAGGAACTCATCCTCGAGAAAATCGACATTGCGGGAGTCTATTTCTGTCATGCCACCATTTGGATGTTCCCCGTAAATCACATATCCTTTTGATTGTGCGGGGTACCTAATGAACACCATTTTGGTGGCTCTTGGACCAAGTTTTCTATGTTCATGGGTTGGGTTGTGCACATAGCTGGCCGAATCCAATGGGCGTAGATGGTCCAAGGATGGTTTCTTACCAAACCATAACTCATATGGTGTGGCAGGTACACTCTTGCTTGGCACACGATTGAGTATGTAGGCTACCGTAAGCAGCGCATCCCCCAAAAACTGATTAGGAGGCTAGCATGTGCCATCATTGACCTGACCATGTCAAGCAATATACGATTCCTGCGTTCCGCAACACCGTTCTGTTGTGGAATCGTTAGCTATCTTTGTATACCTTTTTCCTCACAGAACTCCTTGAACATATCAGAGAGGTATTCACGACCTCGATCAGTTCGAAGGATCTTAACCCTACATTCTAATTGAGTCTCTACTTCCGCTACGAAGCGTTTGAATACATCAAGTGCCTCGTAGCGATGAGATAATAGGTACACATACCCATATCGTGAATAATCGTCTATGAGAGTAATGAAATAGATAGCCCCATGTCGTGCTTTAACGTTCATGGGTCCGCATATGTTCGAGTGGATTAATTCTAAGGGACTAGATGCTCTCGTGGCCTTACCGAAAGGCTTCATTGTTGCCTTTCCAGCTAAGCAGGACTCACACCTAGGTAACTTAATCCTAGTGAGTCGGTCTAGAAGACCTTCTTTAGCTAGCCTATTTATCCTATCTTGGCCCGCATGACCAAGTCTAGCATGCCACTTAACAGATTCAGAATTAGAGTCGAAATAAGAAACATAAGCAGAGGATATATGATTATAGTTATCATCCAAATCCAAAACAATGAAATCTTCTTTCAAAGTTGCTTGGTCAAACAAAATGCCATTGTAGAACAAATCTAAACCGTCTGGATGAAAACCAAAAGTAAAACCTAACCTCACTAAAGAAACATAAGAAACTAAGGAGCATCGCACCCCAGGTGCATATAGGGCGTCATGAAGAAGCAGCTTGTTTCCACCACGAAGTTTGAACTGGTATGTTCCTACTCTAAGGATGTTCTTCGCTGTCGTTCCCCAGTACGATAGTCCGTGAACCCACCAGGTAGCGATGGAACTCCACGAATCTAGCCCTATCCTGAACTATATGCTTTGTTGCCCCCGTATCTACAATCCATTGAGGAAGAGAGTTAGCAACGAATGCATGGGAACAAACATATAATTCAGGAGTTTTAGTGGAAGTAGGTACCTTGGCTGGCTTAGGACAATCTTGAGCGAAATGGCCATTCTTTCGACGGTTATAGCACTTCACACGTGCCATATCCTTAGCTTCGTTGCCCTTAGCCTTATGCTTCTTGGTAGTACCAGCATTAGAACGAGAGTTCTGAGGAGGATGGGGACCCTTCTTAGGTTTCTTACCACGACAAGGTTTCCTGCCCTTGGGCCTTAATCCTTTGGCAACGAATGCCAGACTGGAAGGCACATATAGCTTTAAATGCTCTTCCTCCATTTTGAGATGTTTGGAAATTTCCTCGAAAGTGTTGATGTGCTCACTGTATGCCATGAACACTTTAAAACTCTTCCAATGTCCATTATCATTGGGAAGAGCCCTAATCACATTCAGGACTTGCTCTTGTTTAGAAACCTCTTGCCCTGCAGTCTTAAGGTCTCGAACCATAGCACTCATAGTTCGAAGGTGTTCGGAGATACTACGACTGGAGTCAATAGTATATTGCATCCATTTCAGCTGCAAGGTACGCAACCTTGTAGCAGACGTCTGCCCGAACCTAACCTTAAGCTGCATCCACATATCCTTAGCAGTGCAGAAGCGTTCAAACTCACCCAGGATATCGTCCCGCATGCAAGACAGCATAGTGTAGCATGCAGAACAATCGCGTTTGAACCATGCTTGGTACGTTTTTAGGTTTTCTTTGTACTGCTCAGTCGCAGTAATATTCCTACCTTGTTCATCTTTTTCAGCCGGAGGAGCCATGGAGGAGGTTAAGAGGTCCAACATATCATCATTGTTTAGATAAAACCGGACCTTCAGATGCGAAACATCATAGTTCGAACCATCCAGTTTGTCATCAGATTGCATACAACCTATCAAGTTTCTAGCTGCCATATCTGAAAGTATATTTTATTTGAAAGTATATTGCATCCAAATTCACTATATACGTTCAAAAATTTCGCTAAGCTCATAATCATCACGTACAGTTTTGAATTTGGAGCTTCTTTAATTTAATTATTAATATCATAGAATTTTCTTAAAATTTTGTTAAACTAATTAACATTTTAATCCAATGAATATCACGAAGATATTCACTTTACGTAATTATTTATTTAGTTAATGTTTATGAAACTAATTCATTTTAACACAACTTCATCTTTGTTTTAATGTATATAACACAAAGTTATATAATCAATCTCGTATTATCATACCATAGTCAATGATAATATGAGAACAAGGGGCTAAAAATACAACTTATAACAAAAATAATGGCCATTTCTAACATATAAAACACATTTATATGAACATGGGAGCAAATTTTCAATAATTCAAATTTGAAACAGAAATAATTAAAAACAAACATTTCGGGCCGAACAAATAAGAAACGGGATTTCTTCTTTCGGGTCAAGTAAATGTTTCTAGGCCAAAAATAAAATCGGCCCAAAAGAAAACCTTTCCAAACCGACCCATAAACTTAATGGATCGGGGGGGGGGTTTATAAGTGAACCATTTCACTAACCCCCCCTTTCCCCCAAACCCTAACCTGAGGCTTTCTCTCTCTTTTGTGTCCCTCTACCTGAATTCTCTCTCCACTCTCTTCGACCTCTCTGCCCATCTTTGTCTCTGTGGCTTTCCCAGTGCCGTGGCCATGGAGATGGAGCACCAAGCTCCTTCCTCCACACCATGAGCACGACAGCCTCCACCACCGTTCTGGGTTTTCAAAAAAAATGCCCAAATGATGTAAAAACCACCACCGACCCCATGAGCCTTGATCTACGCTAATCCGACGAGAATCGAGGGTACTACGGTGTAGATCGGCCTAATCTGAGCCTGAGGAAGACGCCTACGCGCCAAACACGCCACTGAGGCGGTGGCGCGTGGTCTCACGTGCCTCCTGAAACGGTGTTTTTCGACTTCGTTCTCTCAAGGTTGCGTAGATCGGCCTAATCTGAGCCTGAGGGAGACGCCCATGCGCCAACAAGCCGCTGAGGCGGTGGCGCGTGATCTTACGCACCTCCTAAAACGATGTTTTTTGGCTTCTTTTGCTCAAGGTTGCGTATATCGGCGATGAAAAGGGGCTACGGGAGGAAGAAGATCGTGAAACAACCTTCGTTAGCAACGCGTGATGGTCACGCACCACCCCTCCACGGTGGTTTCTGATGGGTATGGTTCGGCTGACTCACTTCCGTTTTCTACCCCCCTTCCTTTTTTGTGATTATTTGAGTCAAGGTCGAGAACTTGGCAGAGGCAGGCTAGGGTTAGGGTTTCGGCTTTGATGATTTAGAACACATCAGGAATACTTGGTTTCCAAACCCTTTTTGACAAAAAACGGTCGCATAACGAATTGTTATTGAGTTTCTAGCATATCATTATGGGTTGAATTAACATATAATCCAAAAGAAAACACAAAGATTCATGCTTTCTGGAATTTAAAAGGAATATGTTGTACATGTCCATGTCTAATATACATTGGCTCACGAGTCATGCATGATTTGAACTTCATCACATAGTTTATACGGATTTAGTGGCATTCTGATCATGTATTCACACCACTGGATGTGACAAACAAAAAAAAACTCAATCTTTAGCCAATTCATGATATTAGATTTAAAGAAACTTGCTCTGTATTGAATGGTAGCATAGTACTCAACCACAACCAATCGGGTCTGTTTTTCAAATTTAGACTAAAACATGCTTGTATTGAATTACTCAGAAAAATTCAGTCTCTAATCATAGAAGCATGAATTTTGTCTAATATTCCAGATGCATAATCTTGAGCAATTTACGATGAATATACCAAAAAAAATTAAGTTTAGGGCATAGGAGACAGAACATCCATAAATCTGATTTAAAACAAAAAGAAAAACAACTCGTTCTGGATTCAGGATGTCAACACAGAGGCATGCTATTAATTTACATAATTACAGAAATTAGGCAATTAATCATATAAAGGAGCATGCTTTAACAAATCAGATTATTAATCTATTAATCGGGACTAATCCGAACAGTTCTAGCTTTGATACCACTGTAGGAAAAAACTAGGACTAACCTGGATGCGGAAGTACACTGTCGGTAATAGTCCACAATAATAAGAATACCAGTCTTCGCCAATCAGAATACCAAGTGGCTACTAGAGTCGCTTTAGGGATGTCCACGTCCTAAACCCGAATACCCGGCTCAGATGGTAGGGCAACCGTGGGGAGGAGAGAGGAGAGTGTAATAATTAATTTGTCTCTTGGCTGACCCTCCCAAACCCCATTTTATAGGTAATGGGAGGGAACAACTAGGGTCTAGGGTAGCCGCTTTGTCGCCGTCGGGCCTTAACTAATAGGTCCGACCAACAATATATATATATATATATATATATATATATATACATGTATATTTATATATGTATGCATGTCTATATATATGTGTGTGTGTGTGTATACATATATATTATGCCATAGTGCTTTGCCTTCATGCGGCACATTGTTTCGTTGGGGAATCCAACTGGATCCTATATGCCCGACCTGTCTTAACGATCTTGAAGATTCTGACCATATATTTCTTCATTTACCTATGACACTTAAAGTTTGGGATATGGCTATCGTACACCAATAGATTCCAAGTCTTCCATTCTCTCAGTCTGCATCTTCAGTCTGGGAAGAATTGCAGTTGTTAGTCAGCAACCATTTTCCCCATTTTTCTTGGGTTGCATTACTCTTATGGAGTATCTGGAAATCTCGTAATGCTTTAATTTTTAAAATGAAACTCCATCACCGATGGGGACCTTACTACGCGCAAAGCGTAGTTGGACAGAATGGAAATTACGAATTTCAACATCTTCTTCTTCGTAGGGTTCTCCACCATCTTCTCCCCACCACACTCATAATTATCCAATGAACATCCAGTTAATCAGGTGGAAGTTACCACGAGGGGGATCCACCAAAATCAACTTCGATGGATCGAAATCTTTAGTAGGTGCAGTGGCAGACTTTGTTATTCGTAACTAACAAGGAGGTTTAATCATGTCTAGTTGCCGCTTTATGGACCAAGCCTCAATTTTGGTCGCAGAAGCCACGACAATGAGAGATGGAATTAAGGTCGCTCTACAAGTCGGTTTTTGGAGGATTGAAGTCGAAGGTGATAATCAGATTGTTATTGAACCGATGAAAACACAGATCAACACACCTTGGCAAATAGCTTCTATCCTTCAAGACACGAGGGACATGATTTCAAGCTGCGAGTCTATCTCATTTACACATATCGGTTGTGAGGGTAACATGGCAGCAAATTGGATGGCCAAATATGGTTGTTCAGTTAGATGTACCTCTCTTTCTATTTTTTCATGCCCATCTTGTCAGGATTTTCTTTTTCTTTTTGTCAATGATAATTTGGCTAGAACCCTTGTGAGAAGGGTTACCTAATGTCTTGTACTTACCTTTACAAATGCACACACACACACGCACTCACACACGCACATACATACATATACATATACATATATATATATGTGTGTGTGTGTGTGTGTGTGTGTGTATATATATATATATAGAAAGAATTAATATATCAAATTAAGCATGAATAGATTTACCTTAATCCTACAGTGGAAGACGATTGAACCTCGACTTTGAATCACTAGTCGAGCAAGGGACTCACAATTGGAAAAACTTTCACAATCCCACAACTTAAGAGCGGTAGAGTTTTGTGCAGAAAACTCACTTTAGAGGACCCTCGGTGTTTCTTGTTATCTTCTTCCTCTTAGACTGGTCCCCTTTTATTTGAGATGGATTAATTAAGGAACTAGAGTTTCTAAGGTCCGTAAGTCCTCGACTTATTATGCTTATTGACCTTACAATCCTTATGGGTGCATTATGTCCTAAGTCCAACATCTCCCAGTCTCACATAATTTAAGGGAGTGCTTATTTCTACCTTAAGAAAAACTTATTTTGTTTTATTTTTGCACAATCTTCATACTTGACAAAATAAGCCGTGGGACCAGCGTGCTTGTGAAAGATTATTTTGATCTCTTCAAGATTTCTCACTTTGATCTTATCAGATCATGATATTTCATATTCACAATTACGACACGTATGTCATAACTGGTGCACAGGTGAATAGAAACTAATGAGATTCTGTAAATGATCTTCCTTTTCTCACGAGACTCTTGACCAAATTCAACTCGTTTTTCTAGACATGTTCTGCCAGACTAAATCATTCATGATCCTTTGGCAACACATTGAGATAACGAACATTGAATCGAGTCTCAAGCCACTGATTGGAGTCCTAAGGGACAGATATAAGGCCATGACTTTATGGGTCTCACACAAATACATGCAGAGATCTAACTTATATTAACCCGATTGGTCGTCCCTTGCACACATGATATGAAACATGTACTGCAATATTCTCTCATTTCCTATGGAACGTATGGCTTTTTAGTTCTTTGGCCGAAATATTGTACAAATAATATTTAGACACCTTATTGTCCAAACCGAGTTCCCAAATCCACTCATTGATTTCACTTACATCTGGCCTCTTCGAGGTAGATTAGGTAAAACTCTTTTTTATCCATACTTTGTAATGACCTTCTATTATTATCAAGGCGACATTCGTAATTTTAAGTTAATATGTTCTCATAATTATTCTTGTGATAATTTTGCTTAAAATCTTGTCTCATCTCCTATTGATACTCAAATCAATGGAGGCGGTTACCCGTGTGGGAGAGCTAACCTCAAGTCTACTCGACATACTTTTCACATTAAAAAATACACAACAAGCATCTGTGAATAAGAATGTGTATTTAAACATTCTAATAACAAGGGTATGCAAAACAACATATTTGAAGTTCGCTGCAGTAGACAATCACTTATGAACATCGGAAAAGTAATTGGTGAACATGCTAGGCCATAGTTGTCGTATACGAAGACTATTAAGCTTTTATGTGCTCAACAAGCACATCCCTTTACTAGGGCTAGCTTAATGGCTCTACAACCATTTCCTTCGCAGGAAAGTACTTCACGTTCACTCTCTTTGTGTGCCATCATTTCATCTACAAAATTGAACATTATGGCCAATCCATTTGATCTTATAACAATACTCAAGGTTCTTGGTACATGTGTGTAGGCACTAAAAATTATTCGTGTCATATCAAAATAAAATAAAATTAATTAATTGGGTCAACCCTGTTGATTAGTTTAACCAAGCCCAAAGACTCACAAGTCAAGCCCAAAAGACTCACAAGTCAAGTCCAAAATGAAGCCCAAATGACTTCCAAGTTCAAGCTCAGTCAAAATTCAAATCAAAGTCCAAACCAAGGCTCAAGATGACTACCAAGTCAAGTCACGACACAAAGCCCCAACAACATTTAACTCAAGACGCGGTCAAAGTCAAAGTCAAAGGTCAAGACCTACACCGACTCACAAGTCAAATGTCAAAACGACTCTCAAGTCAACGTCCGGTCAAAGCTAGAGGTGACTTCCAAGTCAATGCTCGGCCCAAGCTCAGGAGACTCCCAAGTCAAAGTCAAAGTCAAATCATTCTAGGGTAAAGCTTGATTGAAAGGCCCAAAACCTAGGTCAAAGCTCAAAACCCAAGTCAAGGCCCATCTTGACTTTCAAGGGGGAGATTTTTCTATAAATAGGCCCCTACCTCCCTTGATTCAAAGGTTGGAAAATCCATCATAAAGATTGTATCCAAATTCATTCAATTGAATCTATAAAAATTCAATTTTTGTAATTTTGCAATTCCAAAATTTGGCATGCCCGATGGGACATCTCTACCTCTCATCTCTTTCTCCTAAAAAATCAAGACTTTCAAGTCACAAGAATATCTTGTTCAACGAAGTCATGGCTACAAACAACGTTACCGTGCAAGCTTCAAAGAAGAAGAGCACAGGATCTCTTTTGTGCATATTCTGTGGAGAGAGCATCACTTCTAGCAAGTGCGCACGCACAATGAAGACCAGGAGTATGTCGAAAGCTGTTGCGTCGACCGGTTCTGGGCAAACTGCGCCGCTCCCATCCAAACTCTAAGACTTGAAGAAGCAACAAAAGGCGTCATTTTGGATGGGTGAAATTCAAAACCTCCAGCTTCAATCTTCAGTCTGCGAGGTTGAAGACTACTACAAGAGTGACTCTTCTTCGCCCTCACCAAATGGGACGTGCATGTCAGAGGCTGAAGTTGAGTCCTCCAAAACTGTTGTCATGTCAGTCATAATGACATGCACAACCACTCTGGAAGAGGAGAAGACTAACATGAAAGCCATCCTAGAAAAACTCACCGAGGACAATGAAGAAAAGGAAGTGCACATTAAGCTTCAAGAAGAAAAGATTACTAAGCTGACCAAGAAGTTAAAAAAACGGTCAGCTCAATCTTCCAAAAAGGACTCAGAAAAAATGTCTATCCACATTGAAGCCACTGACAGCGAGAAGCAGTCAAAGAAAGGCGCTATCCCTAAACATGTCAAGTCCTCTGGATCAATGGCCATTGAGCAAATCCAAGACTTGATAGCAAATGATGTTAAGGCACAGCTAGGTGGAGGTTCACGCAGAACTCTCCTATACACCAAGCCTTACACGAAGAAGGTGGATGCTCTTCGCATGCCCTACGGTTACCAAACCCCTAAGTTCCATCAATTTGATGGGAAAGGTAACCCAAAACAACATGTCGCACATTTTATTGAAACGTACAACAACACTGGGACTGACGACGACCTTATGGTGAAACAGTTCGTCAGGACATTGAAAGGTAATGGCTTTGACTGGTATACCGACTTAGAACCTGAGTCCATTGACAGTTGGGAACAAATAGAGTAAGAGTTCCTTAACAAGTTCTACAAGACTCAGCGCGTTGTCAGCATGACTGAGTTGACAAACATAAAATAGTGGAAGGACGAGCCAATTCTTGACTACATCAATCGCTGGCGCGCACTTAGCCTCGAATGTAAGGATCGGCTGTCTGAAGCGTCCGCCGTTGAAATGTGCACCCAAGGCATGCACTGGGACTTGCTGTACATCCAACAAATGAGCAAACCTAGGACTTTTCAAGAATTGGAGACCAAGGCGCATGACATGGAGGTGACGATAGCTAGTCGTTGTGCCAACTCCTTCTATTGTACTAAATGAAAGAGGGACAAAGTTGAATTCAAGAAGAATGTTAACTTTTCTAAGGGTACGACCGAAGAAACGATATCCACCTCTACAAGTCAGCCAATTCACATGATGGGAAAGCCAAAACTAGGGGGTAAGAAGAGCTCGTCGTTCAAGGATGTGACAAATAAGCGTCCCACACTTAAAGAACTTCAGGAAAAGAAGTATCCATTTCCTAACTTAGATTTGTTAGGCATACTAGATGACTTGCTCGAGAAGGGTGTCATTGAATTGCCCGAACTAAAGTGTCCAGAGGAAGTTGGGAGGACCGCCGACCCCAAATACCATCGTTACCATATAATTGTTAGTCATCCTCTTGAAAAGTGCACTACACTCAAGGAGAGCATCATGCGACTGGCTAAGGAAGGAAGAATAATTTTAGATTTCAATGAAACGATAGAAGTTAGCCACGTCATAGTGCATGAGGCTAATGAGTTAGATTCTAAAATAGATCTCAATAAAGCACCAAAGGCCTCAGGAGAATGCTTCACGAGGAGCTTCTTTCATAGTGCGACTGTCTACACAACCTCATGTTTCGAATTTGACGATGACGAAACAAATGAAGAGCTGAATTTCCCTCTTGAAGAAAGTGGTAATGGCAGCATCCAGCCACAACAACAACAGAAAGAAAAGAATGAGAGGGCAATTTCAGTTTCGTTCGTCAAGCAAGCAAATGTCATGGCAAATTCAGCGGTGCCAATCTTCATGTACATTCCTAAGTCCTGTCGCAAGGATGAAGAATCACCATTTCATGAATGTACAAATCCTAAAAGTGCAACCAAGGTTGAACATAAGTTCAATGAAGCAAGTTGGCGCGTTCTCAAGAAAAGGGTGTGCTTCCAGTTCACAGGGCGAACCCAAGCAAATTGACTAGAGTTTCTCTCCCTGGTTTTATTGCCTCTTGTAATGGTTTGTCCTAAGAAGAAAGCGAGCCGTCAAAGATGCGCATCAGTGATGGGTTTGATCCTAATGTGCACAAGTTAATGAAGAGGCCCGACTATGACTTCAGCCAGCCAACATCTTTAGGGCATGTAATCGAAGTTAAGCCTTACGAACTTAACGACACGCAAAGGGTCATACAAACTCAAGGGGGCAACGTCACTACACCTAAAGTTGGTCTTGGTTATGTACCGCACCAGCCTGTAAGGATTTTGGGATAACGTAAGGACAAACAAGCCTTCATGCAATATATCACAATCGAAGAGATTGATAATGATGACGGTGCCAATGCTAAGACCAACCCAAAAACGTCGGTGTTCGATAGGTTGTAGCCGTCAACGTCGCACCAATGCCTTCCCGGCCCTTATGTGTTTAGCAGGTTGGGAAAGGCAAAACCCCGAACCCTTCCATCTTCTATAGGTTGAAAAAGGGTTAGTAACCTAAACCCTTTGTCTGCGCCAGAATCAAGATAGGTGAGGCGTCATCAAGCATACCGCCCTCACAAAAAGGAGATTCGGCGTTCAGCCGCCTCAGGAAAACAAATGAAGTCCAAAGTTCAATTCCTTCACGCATGAAGCATGTTTTCACTTTAGATGTGAAGGTAGTTGACTTTTTGAAAGTAAAGAGGCGCGTCCTAGTTATCACTATCCATGGGGCTAAGGCCAATTCAAAGGAAAGAACTAAGGAAGATGAACAAACTTCTTCCAACCGCGACGCGAGCCAAGAGGTCGACCCCCTCCCTTGAGGAAATGTTGGATTGACTCCCCGAACGAGAGACTAAACTGTTCACACATTAAAAAAAGAAGACTCCTGAACAAGAGTCTAAACTGTTCACATGTATTCAAAAAAAAAAAAAAAGGCGGCTCCTAAATAAGATTCTAAACTGTTCTCGCAGTAAAAAAAAAAGAAGGCTCCTGAACAAGAGTCTAAACTATTCACACAGACATTCAAAAAGGAAGGCTCCCAAATAAGAGTATAAACTGTTTACTCAAACAAAAATCTTTGTACTACTCCTGACCCACAAGAGTATAAACTGTGAACGGCAAAACAAATGAAAAAAGGAAAGCTTTGTTGAACTACGAGATGACTTGATCTTATTGGGAATTGCAAATTCCCATACGTACATAGGCAATGTAGTCAGCAAATCATCAAGTGCAGTCAAACACAACACACAAAAAAGGGGGGCATGAAAGAGAAGAGATCAAAGACATCACCTTTCTGCCGGCAAGCTGCTCCTTGCTGCTCATACCACTTTCATGCGCATCGGTATCCATTCTAGGCTCAAGGCCTAGCAGCGGACCGTGTCGTAAGTGGTTCTTCAAGTCTTCGCACCACTGTCATACGTATCGGTATTCGTTCAAGGCCCATGGCCAAGCGGTGAACCGTGTTACAAGTGATTCTTCATGTCTTCATACCACTTTCATGCGTATCGGTATCCGTTCAAGGCCCATGGCCAAGTGGTGAACTATGTCGCAAGTGGTTCTTCAAATCTTCATACCACTTTTATGCGTAACGGTATCCATTCAAGGCCCATGGCCAAGGGGTGAACCGTGTTGCAAGTGGTTCTTCAAGTTTTCATACCACTTTCAAGCGTATTGGTATTCGTTCTACGCCTAAGGCCTAGCGACGAACCGTTTCACAAGTGTTTCTTAAAATGGCTCCTCAATCTGCACAAGCAACAATACAAATACAACGAAAAAAGGCAAGGGGTCTTGGCATACAAAAAAAAAATCCACGTTGCGCTGACAATCGATGCCATCGTTCAAAAAATAAACATGACGTTGCGGTACGAGAAAATGAGACAATAAATGAATGCGACGTTATGGTGGCACAAGCAGGCATGAAAAGACTTTCAGTCTAATAAAGTGGCTTCCTTTGGATTCGTTTCAGCAAAAGCTACCACCATTGATGTAAAGTTCTATGGAAATCACTTATAATCGAAGGAGAACACAAAAACAGCCAAAGGAACTCATGGCCTTAGCTTGCTTTCTATGCAATCCGAAACTGAAAGTGACTTTTGGATAGTTCTAAACTTGAATCTTGGGTACAGTAATCACCACCATGACCAAGGTTAGGACCCATAAGCTTGATTATGATATAGAAATCACCACTTAAACAAGATTAGGACAATACTTGAACACCACCTTAACCGACCTAGTTAAGGATAAGCAAGTTTATAATTTCGGTTTTAAGGAGCAAAAGCTCTCTTTCTTTCTTTCAAAATGTACGAAATCTGATTGAAAAATGAAGAGTACAAAGCCTTAAAGGCTAGCAAGCAAGCAACCGAGCAGCTAAAGCCTAGGGCGTGAGGTTTCTTCACAATTAGGAAACCTCTTAAACTTGCTTAGTTCACGGTTTTAGTTAACCCGTGAGGTTTCTATGCTAATCCTAGCTTAATATTTATTAAGTACATCCATTGAGTCTATCTAATAATTAGGATTAAAGCTAAACATGATACTAAGCAAGAAATTAAGCTAATAAGCAGCTGGCTTGAAGTGAAGAAAAGTAGTGATGTTGACTGGTTGCTTTTACTTTCTGGCTGGCCACTCAGAATGAGGCTGTCTTCTTCACTTGCTTCTCATTGGATAACTTAGTGGTTCTTCCATGATTGTGTCCAAAGGCTTTTTGGTTACTCATCCAAGCAGTTAGACACGGATTGCACGTCGAGCAAAACGTGGGCATGAATTGGATTGCAACATATGGTTGGAAAGATCTAGAAGTCTTCTAACTTCTCCAAGTGTAATTACTCAATTTAGAGTTCATTTACCTGCTCAAAAGATCAAAATACCCGGACTGGTCTAAACTAGGTTCCAGCCTACACAGTTTGAAAAACTGACCTGATTCTTCATCTTCCACTTGACTTAACTTGTTTTAACCACTTGGACCAGGTAGTTAACATCTTGAGGGCCCAAAATATGCAAAAATTCAGGACTTAAACCTCATGGAGGCCTAAGTAATTAGGAACACAAAACCGGGCTTGTGAATTGTTTTAAACCCGTAGGGTTATGTTTGTGTTTCTAGCAAAAGGTGAGCTATCCTTTGCACTTGGGACCTTTTTCTTGGATGTTCTTGACTTGATTGAACATGAACTTGGTCTTTGCTTGGTAGGACTCCATCATCCTCCGCTTATTGAAAAGATTTGATCCTCAAATCTACTTGGGAATCATCTGGATGGAAGGGGCTCAAATCTGCCACATTGAACGTGGTTGAAACTTCATACTCTCCTGGTAAATCAACCTTGTATGCATTGTCATTTACCTTCTCTAAGACCTCAAATGGACCTTCAGCTCTTGGCATCAATTCGTTCTTCCTTTTGGAAGGAAATCTCTCCTTCCTCAAGTGGATCCATACTAGGTCTCCAGGTTGAAAAACCATCTTTCTCCTATGCTTGTTGGCTTGGGCTTCATAGGATGCATTTGCCTCTCAATTCTAGCCTTTACCAACTCATGGAGCTTTTGAATTTCTTCTACTCTTACTGCTGCATTCGCACTTGGTTTTTGGTCTAGGGGTCGTGGAGTAAGATTAATGGGACTTAATGGATCAATTCCATAAACCACCTTGAAAGGTGTAACACCCCCAAAATACTAATGACATAATTTATGAAAAACTGTAGTGGAAGACTTAATAATAGAAGGCGCTACCGCCATCTTGATAAGGATAAGGCTCAGTGAAACTATTTGATCTTGCAACTCATATTCACAATCACAAAATCTATTAACTGAAACACTTTATGACCAAAGTCCATAATAGTTCAACTTCAATATCATAGAATCATTCATACCATGTGATAACTTGCACTCTATACTATACAAGTATATTGAATATAGATCCAACTTGATCCTAAGGTCGATTCCAATATTCATGCTTTGCTGAATCCACTGTGAGCATCTGACGAGTTCCAAAAGGGCTTGCTAAATGGAAAAGCATGTGATAATTCATCACCTAAAATGGAAAACATGAAAACAATTCGAAAATATGAGCAAAAACTCAGTACATGCATTCATGTGTTGTAAAATGAGCATATAAACACTGCTGATGGGTACAATGAAAATGAAGTAACATGAAACTGAATTGCTCATTATTATCTGGATGTGAACCCCTTGCAATGATATGATCTATACATAGATGTACACCTACCAATCCGATCAAGACTTGGCCTGAAGCCGCGCGAGTAAATGATGGGCTGACGCCCTATAAGTGATAACTAACAGGGTCACAAGCTAAATGGCAAATCACTGTATAAACTGGTTCATTGATAAACTCATTAAGAGTTGTAACTTGATAAACATGTCCTGCTTTATGAAGATATAGGCAATGGACGTACCTTGAGTCTTTAAAAATGTCATATGACTTGATAAAAGTAAGTTGTTTCATAAATATCATATAAATTGAAAAATATGTTTTGACTTGATAACACTTATACATAACGAGGAATGATAACTAGGCCTCGACGCTGTTTCATAAATGTCATTGTAAGTATATGTAGTCAGTAAATGATCTTTAGTCACATAATTGAGTAACTAAAAGTATGTGCAACAGAAATTGAGTAATTAAATGGTATACATAACTTGAGTATTTCAATATAACTTCAAAACTGAATTGGTGAAAGTAATTAAATTTGATATAAAGTAAATGAAATTAAAGTAGTTCACAATGAGATAAATGAGATTACAAAGGAAAAGGCCGTGATGGTGACAATTGAGCGAGTGGTTGTGGCCTTTTCTAAAATAGGTTACTAATATGGGTTTAAGGCTTGCTGTTGTATAACTTGGTTCAAGATAATAGCGAGTACACTAGATTGGCTTCATAAATGCATTTGATATATTCTGAAGTGAGTAAGTAATAAAGGTTTGAGGCCAAGAGAGATATATCTTGGTTCAAAATAGCGTAAACTGCAATAACTTGGTATGAGAAATATGGTTTTTGAGTCACAACTCTCCCACTTCTCATATTTCCTTCATAAATCTATTACATATAGAATTCCACCCCAAATGAATCATTGAACTCAATAGAAGCTATTAAGCTCACTAAATGTGGTATTTTCTTTGTAAACCCAATAAATGATTCAAAGCTCATAAACAAGCTCCCAAATTGCATACTTGTTGCCTTCTTTCTCATTAATTAAGCTAAAAACTCCATGAAAGTACATGAATATTCATTTCCCCCTAAAATGACCTTGACCCAAAATACACAAAATGAGTGCATGATCAATCTCATTTAATCTTTATTATTGCTCTTTACACAATTACTCAAAATGGTTTCAAAAATCATCAAACTCAAAATACTCAACCAAAATTCATGAAATATTATAGAAATTTCAAAAATAATATGGACACTCTACAGTATAATTTTCTGAATTTTCCTCCAAGTATACGTTGCACAGAAATTGGAATAACAGCCTGATTTACACCTAGGCAGGTCAGTTCACTTCAAAAATTCATAAATTTCACCATAGACCTCAAATGGAGACCAAAAACCCCAATTATAAAATATTAATAAGTCCCAAAAAACTTTCATTTACAACACAAAATATGATTCCCACAATAGGGTTTCCAAAATGGGGCTAAAACACAAGTGTGTCAATTTTGGTCCCATTCAGCGCAGTTTTGGTAGAACGACCATAACTTTTTCCACATACTTTGGATTAAGGTGATTCAAATGGAATTTGAAAGACAACATACTGAACTATCTACCCTCCAAAAATCATAATTTTGCAATGAGCTAATCATTACCAGTTTAATCGTGAACTCTGCCCTGTTTTGCTGAAATTTCCAGCCTCACTATTTTGACTTTCCCCTGTCTTTTTCATATAAATCCTCATTTTAAATAATTCCAAATCACCAAAAGCATCATCATAATCATTAATAAAACTAAATATTATCAAATCAAATACAAATCAATTCATAAACATGGTTTTAACTTAAGCTTGCATGAACATGATCATCTTAAAACCCTAGCATGCTCCAAGCTCAACTTCACCATGATCAACACCAAAATACCTCTTATTGCTTATCAAAACATCATGATCAATGATCACAAGCATCAAAACAAGAATAAAAACTAAAATAGAAATAAAAATCAACAAGATCAAGATTACTCACTTTGAGCTTGGAAAAGGTAGAGATGGTAGTGATGTTTAGTGGTTTTGGTGATGGAGGATGGTTGCTTGTGGCACTAGGATGTTGGGGGGGGGGATCGGAGGTCACCGGGGTTGGCCGAAAAACTGGTCAGAAAACTGCCAGAAAGGGCTGCCCTGCTGTCGTGAGGGAGAGACAAGGAGGAGATAGAAAATGGAGTTTTTGGGTTGTTTTGTGTTTGTTTTGATAATTCTAACCCTTGGCTGAAATTTTATGCTTCCACAAGATCTTTTTGCTAATTAAAATTAAGCTCAAATGATAGTAATTAACTTAATTTAATCACACAAAAATTTTCGGGTCAAAATTTTAACCCAAAATGAATTGGGCCGCAAATCGGGCCTAAATGAATTGGGGCAAACTTCATGAATTTGAGCCCAAATATTTTTGTATGGCTAAATGTTAGATTTTTATGACATTATGAAAAATAATTTAATGCTCAGTAGTAATCATTGAGGCCTAATATCGATTCACCTAAAATTTTAACGAAACTTGAATTAACAATTAACGAAACTTGAATTGCAAAATGAGACTCAAATGAAATATCCCCCAGCCGGGATGATTAAATACAATAAATAAATGCGAAGAATTTAAATGGCATAAGGTAATTCGATAAATATATAATTGACTGTAATTGTATTAATAAACATGATTTGGTTAAACAAATAACTATGAGTGATTAAATCCATAAACTTGATAAATTAAATGAATAAACATGATTAATTAAATAAATAAATATGATTTAAATAAATAAATATGGGTTAGGGTCGGGTTATTACAAAAGGGGAAAGACCAATAGCCTTGCTTGGTGCCTTGCTGTATGCGAACTTAGCATGGGGCAAGAGTAAATCCCAAGCTTTGGCATTCGGTTTAATCAAAGCTCTTAGGAGTGTACCTAAGGTTCGATTAGTTACCTCAGTTTGCCCACTAGTTTGGGGGTGACATGTGGTATTATATATCAATTTAGTAGCAAGCTTCTTCCAAAGAGTAATCCAAAAATGACTTAAAAACTTTGTATCCCTATCAGAAACAATAGACTTAGGGATACCATGTAATCTGGTTACCTCTTTAAAGTACAATTCAGCAATGTGTGTAGCATCATTGGTCATGTTACAAGGTATGAAGTGTGCCATCTTTGAAAACTTGTCTACGACAAAAAATATTGAATCCTTGCCCCTTTTAGTCTTTGGTAGACCCAAAATTAAGTCCATGCTCACATCCAACCAAGGGTGAGTGGGAACTGGAAGTGGCATGTACAAACCGTGGGGTAAGGTGTGACTTGTTCAGTTAAAAATCCCGCAAGTGCATGGTGCCAGTTATAGCTAGCAACGACAAGTACGGGTCGTGTCCACAAGGAACTCAGTTTCAACCACCGAACCAACCTTTAACACTCTATTTAGGCCAGAGTCTATTCGGAATAGTTTTTACTCAATAACAGTTGTATTCTACTGAAAGTTACTACTATTGTCTAAATCAATATTAACGAAAGTCCTGGATTAGGGTTCACCACACTATCGTGTTCATTAGACTATAAACTAGATCATACGAATCTACCCACACAGACAACTGAAATGGAATGGTTACAAGTTAAGCGTATCTACGCCTTCTCTCAAAGGTCATTAGACTGGTCAAACTATCCTAGTTATCTATTGTCATGAAACTAGAATCACCAAACCACAAGATTGAGTAACCTTTAATTCCCAATTGAAACCCTAACTATTTTCATGTTAAGAAATCCAATTACCCACTAAGTATCTCTAGGTAGAGGATTTAACTCTCGTTAATCTCTTAAACCCCAATTACAAACATGAATCAGCCCTCTCAGGCAATTCATCGAACACCTGACATGCTAAGTGAGAGTTCAATTACAAATCCAAATTGCACAATAGGGGCTACACCCAATCCAAGACAATAAATTTAGCCCCTAATCATCATCAAAATCACAACCACAATCACGAATATGAACATGATTAAAAATGCTAACTTTGAATTAAAACGCAAAAGGAAGAGGGTAAAGGAACGTACTTTCTATTAACTGAAATGATAATCTACCAGATTTAGCAATCAATTGCAATACAAAGATCTCAAATCAAGAACAACCAAAAATGAAAACTAAAAACCTAGAGTCGCCGTTTTTGAGAGAGAATGAACGAGAGAAGGAAAAACCCCTACATTACAACGCTAATTTACAATTAAACGGGGGAGAATTAAAGTGGCACAGTGCCACCGTGCTACTTTTCTGCCCCTCGTTTTCTTGCTTCCCTGGGGTGGCACGGTCACACTGTT
>JACYFF010031955.1:57199783-57213732 GCA_017589665.1 Selenicereus undatus
TGCCACTTCCTCTTGGCTAGAAATCTATCTTTTGGCTCCTATTTAGCATGACATTAACTTGTCTGCCTCGTTTCTTTCAATCGAACTCCTGAAAACAAAAAAATACAACATTTAGGCAGATTTGGGGTAAAGATGGACTAATCAAGCTCTATACTCTTGAAGTTTTACCAAAAATCGCCGAAATGAGGGGTAAAAAACCATGTCGAAAAGGGGTAAAATAGAGGTTTATCATGACTCTTGGCAGCTTGGCATGTTCCACACCTTCTTAGGATGTCTTGAACATCCTTCTCCATTCCGGGCCAGTAATAATGTTCCCTTAACATGGTTAAGGTCTTGGACTCACCAAAATGACTAGCCAAAGAACCACCATGAACTTCCCTAATTAGGAGCTCATGGGTGCTACACTTTGGAATACATAATCGTACTCCCTTGAATAAATAGCCCTCTTAGACTAAGAAATCCCCCTTCGGGTGCTTCAAGCACACAGAATATAAGTCCCCAAGGTCTTCATCATCAGGTTATAAACTCTTTAGATGCTCAAAACCAAGAATAAGAGCATCCAATTGAAATAGGAGGAGATGCCTCCTAGATAATGCATCAGCACCTTGATTTAACTTTCTAGACTTGTGCTTAATGGTGAAGTGGAATGGCTGAAGGAACTCAACCCATTTAGCATGGCGTGACTTTAACTTGTGTTGGCCTTGAGTATACTTCAAAGCCTCATGATTTGAATGCAATATGAACTCACTAGCCACTAAATAATGGCTCCAATGCTCTAAACACCGTACAATAGCATAGAATTCCTTATCATAGGTGGAGTACTTTCTTCTTGAATCACATAATTTCTCACTAAAGAAGGCTAGTGGTTTATCTTCTTGAGTAAGAACACCACCTATACTTCAAAGACCTTCTCAAAGCACAGCAAAGCAAGGACAGGAGCTTGGGTTAGTCTTCTCTTTACTTCTTCAAAGGCAGATTAGGTGTTAGGGTTCCATTTGAATGATGCACCCTTAATCACCTCAGTCATGGGAGCCATTATAGTGCTGAAGTTTCGAATAAACCTCCTGTAAAAAGAAGCTAGTCCATGAAAGCTTCGAACATCGTGAATGCTTTGTGGTTGTGGCCATGATCGTATAGCCTCCAACTTGCTCTCATATGCCTTTATCCCTTCTTCAGAAACAATATAAGCTAAGAATGTAACTTTATGGGTGAAAAAAGTACATTTCTTAAGGTTACCATACAGCTTCTCACGTTTAAGAACAAGCATGACTTGATTAAGAAGATCTTGATGCGTTTGCTCATCCTTGGAATAAATCAGAATGTCATCGAAGTAGACCACTGCAAATTTACCAATGTAAGGCTTGAATACTTGATTTATTAGCCTCATGAATGTACTAGGAGCATTAGAAAGACCAAATGGCATGACAAGTCATTCATATAAACCTCCCTTAGTCTTGAATGCCGTCTTCCATTCATTTCCCACTTGGATTCTGATTTGGTAGTATCCACTTCTAATTAAGATCAATCTTTGAGAACACTTTTGGGAAATGTAGTTCATCTAGTATATCCTCAAGTCTAGGTATGGGATACCTATACTTGATTGTGATTTTGTTTATGGCTCTGGTATCCACACACATTCGTTAGCTACCATCTTTCTTTGGAACCAACAAGGCAGGCACGACACATGGGCTTAAAGAATCTCTTACAAACCCTTTGGACATCAATTCTTCTACTTGTCTTTGAATCTCCATGGTTTCCTTTGGGTTCATCCTATAAGCTGGCTTATTAGGAAGGATTGGACCAGGAAATAGATGACAGAACTTTTGTATGAGTGACTTGGCTATGGGGTGAGTAGGTAGGGGACTTTTTGGTTCATCTTGGATGTTTAGGACCCACTCTTTAAAAGCTTTAAACTCATGATATGAAGCCTTTAAGAGAGGTTCACTAAAGGATAATAAGCAACCAGAACATTCAGGTTTCTTTGTAGGTTTGTTTTTGTGGAGTTCTGATGGTGATAATGGTTTTAAGGTAATCTTCTTTCCTCCCTTAGAAAAGGAGTATGTATTCTAGAATCTGTCGTGCATTACCTTTCTATCATACATTCAAGGTCTACCCAACAAGACATGGCATGCATCCATGGGGATAACATCACACCATAACTCATCTTGGTAACTCTTACCAATGGACAAAGAAATGAGGCACCGGGAGTTAACTTGTAATCCCTTGCTTTGGTTTAGCCATTGGATGTTGTATGGATGGGGATGGGCCATAGCTTGCAAGCCTAGTTTCTCAATCATGCTAAGAGAAACTATATTGGCTTAACTTCCTGCATTAATAATCAAAGAACAAACCTTATCTTTACCCGTGCACCTAGTATGAAAGATGTTCTCCCTTTACTCATCTTTAGCTCCCTTCTGGCCATTCAAGACCCCTATCAAAACTAGCATCTCAACCTCATATGCTTCTTGTTCAACCTCCTCTAGGTTTTCCTCAAGGTTTCCCTCACTTTCTCCTTTAATTTCCTCCTCAAATTCTTACTTATCCACGACTCTCCATTCTGCTAAAGTGATCACTTTTCTGTTTGGGCAGTCCGAGGCTGTGTAGCCTAATCCTTGGCACTTAAAACATTTCCTTGTGCTAATAGGATTGGGATTAGGTCTGGTTGGTGGTGTTTGGGCCTTTTGTGGAGTTGGGGTTCTTTGTCGATTGGAAGGGAAAGGATTTGTAGGCTTAGGAGGTGGATTAGAACTCCCCTTGTTAAAGGGTGTGTTCCAGCTTAAAGGCTTAAAGTTTTGAGGTTTAAAAGGCTATTTTGCTTTCTTTTGTTGTTTAACTTTATGAGCAAGCACGCAAACCTCATCAAATGATATGTAAGCTTGTAAATCAACAACATTAGCATACCTAGGATCAAGGCCTCCCAAGTATCTAACAATTGTTTGCTCTTCTAGTTCGTGCATAATTACAAGCTTTTCAAACTCTCTAGTGTATTCTTCTACACTCAGGTTAACTTGGTTCAAGTTGTGGAGTTGAGAGTAACAATCTTGAACATAGGTAGGAGGAAGAAACCGAGCCTTTAGCTTAGTCTTCATCTTCTTCTATGTTCTGATTTTGGACTTTCTTTCTCTAACTCTTTTGGCACACAAATTAGTCCACCAAATAGAAGCATACTTACAGAGTCTTAGAGCAGCCGACTTCACCTTCTTCTCTTCAAGAATGTCCATGTACTCAAAAACTCTCTCAACCGTGTGTAACCAATCCAAGAACTCTTCAGTATCAAGCTTTCCTTCATATTCTGGAATTTCTACCTTGAAATCATTGGTATTAGCTTGCATTCGTGGTTTTGGCCTAGCCATTCTCAATGGTTCATCCTCACTGGATGAATCAAGATGATGGCTAAACACATGCTCTTGCCTTCTAGGTTCAGACTGTAGAGGTTCCTCGTTGATTACTTGCTCTTACTTTAGGAATGCACCAAGCTGTTTACGTAAGTACTTATTTTGAGCCTTAGTTTCTTGGTTTTGCTAGGACTCCTCATTAATCCTCTTCATTAGCGTCTCATTCTGCCTCATAAGAGCATCAAACTTCTCTCCCAAACTCATGCTACAACTCATCTTGCTCACGGTTTGTGTTTGCACTCAAACTAGGAATGTGCTTGGAATTGAATGGGGAAGTGATTTTGGAAGGTGGAAGGACGTACTAGGCTAAGAAGAAACCAAGCTATGATACCAAATATGATATAAAGTTCAATGGAAATCACGTACAATCAAAGGAGAACACAAAAACAAACAAAGGAACTCACGGCCTTAGCTTGCTTTCTATGCAATCTGAAACTGAAAGTGACTTTTCGATAGTTCTAAACTTGAATCTTAGATACAGTAATCACCACTAACACCAAGGTTAGCGCCCCTAAGCTTGATTAAGATATAGAAATCACCATTTAAATAAGATTAGGACTACACTTGAACACCACCTTAACCGGCCTAGTTAAGGATAAGCAAGTTTAGTGTTTCAGTTTTAAGAAGCAAAAGCTCTCCTTCTTTATTTCAAAATGTACAAAATTTGATTGAGAAATGAAGAGTACAAAGCCTTAAAGGCTAGAAAGCAAGCAACCAAGTAGCTAAAGCCTAGGGAGTAAGGTTTCTCCACAATTAGGAAAACTCTTAAACTTGCTTAGTTCACGGTTTTAGTTAACCTGTGAGGTTTCAATGCTAATCCTAACTTAATCCTTGTTAAGTACATCCATTGAGTCTATCTAATCATTAGTATTAAATCTAAATATGATACTAAGCAAGCAGTTAAGCTAATAAGCAGCTGGCTTGAAGTGAAGAAAAGTAGTGAGGTTGACTGGTTGCTTTTACTTTCTGGCTGGCCACTAAGAATGAGGCTGTCTTATTCACTTGCTTCTCATTGGATAATTTGGTGGTTCTTCCATTATTGTGTCCAAAAGCTTGTTGGTTACTCATCCAAGTAGCTAGACATGGATTGGATGCCGAAAAGGGATTCAACCACCAAATGCACCAATTAGGTGCAACTGGGTAGTAGCTGGCAGTTTTTAGGGTCTGATTGGAGGCCATGTTTCACATGCAAAACTTGGGCATGAATTGGCTTGCCACAAATGGTTGGGAAGATATAGAAGTCTTGGAACTCCGCCAAGTGGAATTACTCAATTTAGAGTTCATTTGCCTGCTCAAAAGATCAAAATACCCAGACTGGTCTAAACCAGGTTCAGGCCTGTACGGTTTGGAAAACTGACCTGGTTCTTCATCTTCCACTTGACTTAACTTGATTTAATCACTAGGACCACGTAGTTAACATCTTGAGGGCCCAAAATATGCAAAAATTCAGGACTTAAACCTCATGGAGGCCTAAGTAATTAGAAACACAAAACCGGGCTTGTAAACTGTTTTGAACCCATAGGGTTCTGTTTGTGTTTCAAACAAAAGGTGAGCCATCCTTTGCACTTGGGACCTTGTTCTTGGATGTTATGGACTTGATTGAACATGAAATTGGTCTTGGCTTAGTAGGACTCCATCAACCTTTATTGCTCATGGTCATGCCAAAAAAAAGAGCCAACAACTTGGACAATAAGAAATTTAAAGAACACACCCGAAGGCCCCAGGGTGGCATCATGCCAGATTTTTGAACAACATTTGGAAGATTACAAACACCCATGAACCCCCTTCAGAACCCAAATTCTTTTAATTCTCCCAAATCAAAGCAAACCCAAATTCTCCAAAAAAAATAAAATCTTCATTGAAAACCCAAAATCAACATGTGCCAAATAACAAAAGGAAGAGCAAGCATAAGGTGATTTAAGTGTGCTAAATTTTCAGGGGTTTCCTTGATTTCTTTTAGCAAGCATCTTCAAGTTTTAGCAAGGGCTTCACATGGCAATAAAGTGTCCAATCTGCAAACAAAAAAAAGGGGTAAAGCAATACCTTGGTGAAGTTTGGCAACAATGGCTTCATCTCGTACAAGGAAAAAGAGGTCAGGCTCTAACCTTTATCATTTTTTCATTCTTCCACACACACATGTTCACAATAGCTCACCAAAAAACATGACCATTTCTCTTTAATACTTAAACAAAAAAATAGGGGCCAAGTGTTAATCTTTTCTCTTTCCTCAGCCCACATAACTCCATCATAAAAAAAAAACAAAGAAAGAACATGGCTTTCTTTTTAAAGTTGGGTATTCGAATGGCCCCCGGTTCTCTATGCAACCATTTCCCTTTAGCCATTAAGGTGATGACTTTAGCCATTAATTTTTGAGACACCCCTGGGCTATTATGGAACAAGGAGCATTACTGCATTAACTGTGTCAACAAACGGGGACGTAACCTTCTGTGAGACACATTTGGGGAAAGAAATGTGGAAAGAGCGAACAAAGAACTACTGGTGGATACACATACATTCATTCACGCATGTTACCCATATACACAAAAAAGGGCAAAAAAAAAATGCTCTTTCATGAATAAGAAGGAAGATAGTATGGAATTTCACAAAAAAAAGAGCACAAAGTCGAAAGGAGATGAAAAAAGATGGACAAATTTTATACCTTTGATCAAAAATGATGCAAAGACCAATCTTTAGGAAGCCAGTAGCAGTAAGTTGTAAAGGCAGAGGACGAATGGTGGCTCAAGATCAACCTCTAGGGGTGTACTCACCTTGAAGACCAACTGTAGCACTGTAGCAGTAAGCAATACCCGCGGCTGCGGCAACAACAAATGGGGTTTGTTCATGTTCTCAGGTCTCCAGGTTGCAGCAACGAAGATGGGGGCGAGGGCAAAGAGTTTCCTAAGGTGGCTGATCGAAGAAAGAGGAAAAAGAAGGTTGTGGGATCACATGAAGAGGGTGTGCTGGGTTAAGTAAAACGGAGTTAATAAGCAAGCTGGGCTGGCTTATAAAAGAACACCCAAGCCCACCAGCAAAAAAAAAGAAGAAGGAAACAAGGAAAAAACAAAAGCAGGTTCAAGCCAAAAGAAGAAAGAAACAGAACAAAGAAGCCAGACCGGGGTCACGTGCCTCGTGCGTGTCACTTTAATGAAGTAAAGGGGCTAGGCTTTGGGCTCAAGGAAAGTGAAATAAAGGAAAAGGGCAAGCTTGCATGAGAAGAAATGGATCAAGGAGCCAGGCTAGCCCACATGCAACAAAAAAAGAAGAAGACAAGAAGACGGTCTGGGCTTCCTGAAAAGAGCCAAGCGCACAAAGGAAAAGAAAATGGAAAAGAGCAAATCAAAGCATGTTCAAGGCATTTGTTGTGAACATATGATAGAAGGAAATCGAGACATCGTTCACGCTTAAACGATAAGTCTCGTACGTGGCCTTGTCTCAAGGGGGCAATTTGTAGGCACTAAAAATTATTCGTGCCATATCAAAATGAAATTAAATTAATTAATTGGGCCAACCCTATTAATTAGTTTAATCAAGCCCAAAGACTCACAAGTCAAGCCCAAGATGAAGCCCAAATGACTTCCAAGTGCAGGCTCAGTCAAAATTGAAATCAAAGTCCAAACTGAGGCTCAAGATGACTACCAAGTCAAGTCACGACATAAAGCCCGAACGACATTCAATTCAAGGCGCGGTCAAAGTCGAAGTTAAAGGTCAAGACCTACATCGACTCACAAGTCAAATGACAAAACGACTCTCAAGTCAACATCTGGTCAAAGCTTGAGGCGATTTCCAGGTCAATGCTCGGCTGAAGCCCGGGAGACTCCTAAGTTAAAGTCATAGCAAACGAAAGTCAAAGAAGCCTAGGGTAAAGTCTGATTGAAAAGCCCAAAACCTTGGTCAAAGCTCAAAACCTAAATCAAGGCCCATTTTAACTTTCAAGGGGGAAGCTTTCCTATAAATAGCCTCCTACCCCCCTTGATTCAAAGGTTGAAAAACCCATCCTTAAAAGAGAAAGAATCAGAGAATTTTGTATTCATAGATATTGTACCCAAATTCATTCAATTGAATCTATAAAAATTCAATCTTTGTAATTTGCGATTACCATATGATCACAACTTGTCCTATTATATCATTACTAGACAATACTATTTGGTCTACGAATCAAATTATCCAAGTACCTCTTTAACCAAACCGACTCTTTTAAGGGGAGAGCCATAAATATTCTCATAACAAGGCAACATATGAGTGGTTCTTGCCGCTTCAGTACCATTGTTCACTAGGAAGACATATTTGAAGGTTTATTTCTCATCTAAACTTGCCACAGTCAAGACCATTACACCCTTTTGGACGTAAGTTGTTGCCTATGTACTAAAAGCGCATAATCGGATGTTCCATTTAGGTACCTCATGACTTAACTATCTACCACTATGCTAGTATTAGGTCTAACTGATATCCATTTAAAGATACCAAGCCGGATATGTATCATATCATGCATTAAACTTCTAGCCAAACCTAACAAAGTGGCTTCTACTTATTAGTCCTTTTCCCATAGAGTGTGGACACATTTTACTGTAAGGCCTCACCTTTATTTATGTGAGTACTACTAAGGGCGTAGATTGCGCGTATTAGATTGTTCAAATACATTTTGATGTCATTCTTTTCAGAAAAAAGAATAATCTCTTTGAATATTCTCTCAAAAAGTTTTATTTCAAGAGCATACCCTACTTTACCCATATTAATCATCTCAAAGTTAGAGGATGACAAGGCCTTTTGCCTTACTCGATAATTCTACACCATTTCTAAATATTAGTAAGTCATCTACATATAATGACTTGACTACAAAATTGGTCTTAGACGTTTTGGTATCAATTACAGTGTAACCACTAGAGATCACAACACTATGAAAAAATAAGTATGCCAATTCGTTGAGGAGGTTAAGGTCATAATTGACCTCACATGTCCACATGTTTATGATCCTTCTTAGTAGAACTTCACTTAGATCCCCTTTGAGATTGATATTTGTACATCCATATGATGCGACTTTAGGTCTAAACTAGTGATAATAGCAAGACAAAGGTGAAATTAGGATAAAGCACATATTAAGAGGGAAACAACTCTTTGAAGTTAATCCTACTCTATTGTGTGTGCCCTTTTTGCAGCAAGTTGAGCCTCAAGTTAACTATTCCATTAACCTTACAATTTAAGAACCGTTATATTCTCAAACTACTTTATGTCCTTCTAGAAAGTCAACCAGCTATTCATCTTCATTTACTCCATTTTATTTCCATTATCTTAATCCCCTTGTTCTTAGAAGGATTGAAAAGGGCAAATTTGCTTATTTTCATTCTGTAGGAATGTTGCGAAAGGTTTATATAACGCATCACCCAAATGGCATAGAGGAATCTTTTTGACAACCGCGCCTTAGGGCCTGTTCTTTTCATTGGTAAATACCAGTTTACCCACTTTGACCCACTTCAACAAAAAAAGTTCCAACTTTAACCAACTTCAACTAACCTCAACCGACTTCAATCTACTTCAACCAACTTCTACCTATCATATAAAAAAAAATATGCCCACTTCTTCCAACTTCAACGCACTTCAACCAAATAAAAAAAAAACTAACTTCAACTCACTTCTACCAATCTCAACCAGCTTCACACATTTTCTAACCCATAGTTCCTAATGAAAAGAGCAGGCCCTTAGTAGAGATTCATATAATCTCAAATCATCTCTTTTTGGATCGATTTTACTCCCACTCAAACCACTACCAACCATCTTGCTCCCACTTGAAGCAAGAATAGGATCACTTTTATTCTCTCTTGATGATCATTATCAGTTAAAATCCTCCCACTCGAATGAAGTGATCTAATTTGGCTTGGAGAACTAATAGAGATAAGGCATAGCATATCTCGCCCTTCCTTGAAAAATTCATTCTTTAGAATGTGATATACATTGGTTAAATTTTAGTTGCACTCCAACTGTTTTACAGCCCAGTGAGGAAAAAAAAGAAACTTTCAAGGGAGATTATCGCATAAAAATGCTCTACCTTTCCCTTATAGCACTTCCATATAGGAGGGGTTATCTACTCTCATACTAGGCTTGTCATATAGAGTGGTAACAACTTACTTTACAAGCATGAGATCAAGATCATAGATTACACCAAAAGGAGATCTCCTTAACAGAAGATTTATAAATTTTGTGCAATTATTGATCCTACCATATCAAGGAGCATTCTATTTTCTTTTTCCACAACTACCTTTTACTGTAGACTTTTAGGGATAGTTAGCTCATAAACCATTCCATTTTCATCATAGTATCCACTAAATAATGCTAACAAATATTTTGTAATGATTTGGTCTTTAAGGTCATAACCTCTTGGGTTTGATTTGATTTTCAATCAAACTCACATGTTTTCTAAAGCAACTTATCGATTCAGACTCATTTGAGGTCAAATAAACAAGGGCAAATCAAGTGAAAACGTGATGAAATATAGAAGTTCTAAGCCTTATTATCGCATTCATCAAACCATATGTTCAAATAAATTGACTACAATAGAAATTAGGCTCTTAGTAACCTTTCTAAAATTAAATGGTTTTGTTGTTGTTTTTCCTGCCAGAGAATGTTTAAAAGTTGGCTAGTCCAGTTATGTTTGCTAACAAATCTTATCTTATCAGCTCTTACATATACATGCTTTTAACTTATATGACCTAGTCTAGTTTGATAAACAGACATTTCACATCATCATAGTTTGTTAATATGAAAAGATAAACAATTGGATTATTGGAATAAATATTCAATCCATTACAAGTAAACCATTTCTAATAAAAGTATAACCGAAACTAAATGTGTTTTGAAAAAAATAAAAATAACTACGCTTCAATGCCTTGAATATAGTCCAATAAAACCAATATAGCAACATTATTCCAATGGCAAGTAGGATTTCACATAGGATAGGGTATCGGCCAATATGCAAGACTAGTTTGTATGCTCCGATCCCTCTAACAACCACTTTGTTGTTGTCTTCACATGTGTCCTCATTGAACCTTACAAGAAACCGTTCGAAGGCCAGTAAAGTTTCATGGTCCCCAGTTCTTTGGTTCGGAATCCTGAACCTACAATCCACATAGGTTTAGCTTCAGAAAGTAGAGTACAACTAGCAACCCAAAGGCAACTGGGAGATATTGCTAAAGCACCTTCTGAGCTTAGAGCAATCATGAGCGTGGTGACCCATTTGGTCACAGTTGAAGCACTTAGCTTGCTTTAAATCCTTCTTCCTTGCGCTTTTTTCTTCGCCTTGTTGGTCATGTCTTGGTTTCTCATTTGACTAAGCCTTATCAATCCAGGTAATTTAGTTCTTCCTCTTAGAACCATTCCTCAACTTAGAGGTTAACATGTGCACTTCTGCAGCTGTCATTTTAGTGGCCTCTTTCTACTCTTCCTCTTCCTCAAGTCGTAGCCTGATGTCATCGAAAGTAACGATATACTTCGTTCAAGACAAGACCATCTTAACATGACCACAATCATTAGGCAATGAATGGATCATGGCATGAAATGTTCCGCATTGGTCACTTCATAATGCATTTCATCCAATTGACTAATCATATTTGACATATGCCTCAGGTGCTCTCTTAAGGAGACATATGGGGTCTTCTAATAACTGTCAAACCTAATAACAAGGCATCTAAGTCTAGCAATTGCCGCAACTGACATGATAGTTATAAAACACAAGCTTTATAGTATGTAGAAAAGCACACATACGTCTAATATTTTAACACAAACACATCCATATATCTTGGCAATAACCGATAGAGCTAATATACACATAGACCCTAGAGTTAAACATTCACATGTAGCTCCTAGTCATCGTCGCAGGAGTAAACATTTTAGTGTAATAAACTTTGTCATTTCATTCCAAGTTACGAGAACACTTAACACACATTGAAAATTCTAAAAGAAATTCTCAAATTTCTAATCAAAGGGGATATGACAACCTTAAGAATATTTCAACAAAGTCCAACATATATCCATAAATTAAATCATTTTAGGAATAATTTGTATATCTAACAAAATTCTAAACAAAAACACATTATTTTGAAAGAAAGTTCAATGTCCTCGCACCTAACTTCTTTAGAGAGTGTACATAGATAAATTTTATCTGCAATTTGATGATTATAATATATGAAACATATTCTCATAATATGTAACATAACATTCATAAATTTTAGTCAAATATATACTCAATATATATCGCATGAAATTCAAACGAAATTAAATATGACGAAAAGAAGGAACATAAACATGCTAAAGGTTTCACCCAATAATCTCATCAACAAAACAAACATGGCATATTTTTTTAAAAAAATCACATTAGTTTCACCCAATAGCTTTCATGTGAAACCTTTCAAAAGGGAATTACCCAAAAATAAAACAAATAAAACAAATTTGGTTATTCCTCATGGTCAACCCAGGTCAACATTTTAGTTAACAATGGTCTTGTGCATTCATATGAGGGAACTTCTTACACTTCCTCCAATAGTGTCCGTCAAACCCCCAAGTAAGAAAACGGGTCCTCTTGGCCTATCACACAATCTAGTTGCAAATTGCCATTTTTGGTCAAATTTATTAAATCAAATCAGCAGGATTCATCCTCAACTTGTTTTAGGACTAATCTAGAACTTTAAATTTTGTCAAATCTACTGGAAAAAGGGCCCAAAATCGAGTTCAACACCCAATTTGGGTGTAAATTGCCATTTTTACTCAAATTTATTCAATCAAATAATTGAAATTCATCCCAAACTTGTTTTAGTGCTAATCTGGAACTTTAATTTGGAGAAATCTACTAAAAAAAGAGCCGAAAATCAAGTTTAGAAACCTAATTTGGGTGCAATTGTCATTAACAATTCTATGCGATTTCCGATCATATTCATGCGAATTGGCGACAGATTTTTTAGGGATTTTGCTTAGAACTTCATGGGTTACGAAAGGCACAAAGCAATTGCAAGCAATAATGACCTAAAAAGGGTCAAATTTGGATTGAAACTTTTTCAAATGAACCCTAACCAGTCGCAGGATCCATTAGCGTAAAACTAGGCCATAATTGCTCAAATATGCTTAATAATCCAGGGTACTTGGGTTGAATTTGAGCTCAAAATTTCGAACCTTAATCCTAGAAATCACCGACAGTGTTTCTCTAAATTTCGGACAAATTTTGGGACAATTATTGGTGTGAATTGAGGACATTCCCTCAGAATTTTATGGGTAAAAAAATTACAAACCAATTGCAAGAAAGAGTAGCCAAAAATGACTAAAAATGAATCACATATTTTCTGCAGAAACGCTAACTACTTTCTTAAATTTTTCATAAAAATTGTAGACCAAAGTTTGATCGAAAGAACTTGAATTTTAAGGGCTTTTACTTATCAACACTTGAACAATAGAAGGCACAAATAAATTTGGAAAAAAAACGACCCAGAATTGATCGAAAATTTCGGTTCATCACCCCACTAAACGCTCGTATTGGCGGCTAATTCATTGCCGAAATTCGAGCGAATTTTTGATCAAATTGAACAACAAGTTGAGGGGTTTTGTTCAAATCTAATGGACAAGACATTCGATACATAAATTTGCAAGTTAATCGACTCAAATAAATGATTCAAGAATTCAAATTTAGGGTTTCACATGCGAAAAAACCCTAGAATTTCAAACCACAATTGCTCGCAAAATACTGAGCAAAAACATGCGCATTAATAGGACAACCTGGTGCACAACCATCCTGCGCTCACATAGGGTCCGGGAAAGGGCCGTACCCCAAGGGGTGAATTGTATGCAGTCTAACCTAACTTTCTCAGTGGCTGATTCCACGGCTTGAACTCGTGACTTTTTGGTCACACGGAGACAACCTTACCGTTGCTCCAAGGCTCCCCTTCAAAACATGCGTATTATATATTAAATTAAAGCTCTCATCAAGCCCTATTAGAATCCAAAATATCATAGAAAATCACCAAGAACTTGCCCAAGAAATAATAGCATGAAGTTTTCGATTTTATGAAGCAACAAAGCAATGAATGAAAACAAGCATACAACTATTAACATGTTTAAGGCATGAATTATGCGAGTACATCCAACAAGGAAACAAGCCGATTGGCTCTGACACAAACAATGAAATCAATATATTGAATTAAGCACAAACATATTTACGTTAATCCTACAGTGGAAGATAATCGAACCTTGGCTTTGAATCATTAGTTGAAGACAATTCAGAGAACCTTCACAATCCCACAACCTAGGATCTTGTGCAGAAAACTCACTTTACAGAACCCTAGGTGTTTTTTTTGTTATCTTCTTGCTCTTAGACCATCCCCTTTTATACTAGACAGACCAGTCAAGGAAATAGGGTTTCTGAGGTAGTTAAGCTGTCTAATTACCCAAAACTTATGAGTGTATCATGCCCTACAATTTTGTGTAGAAAACATATGCGTATGTACATACATATATATGTGTGTGTACACACACACACACACATACACAGTTGCAAATATATATATATATATATATATATAT
>JACYFF010031955.1:57214132-57272366 GCA_017589665.1 Selenicereus undatus
ACACACACACACACACACACACACACACACACACATATTTATATATACATATGTGTGTGTGTGTGTGTGTGTATTGATAAACCATTTTTTTAACTTTGTTTGAGCCTCTATTTCACGCTTTTCCCCTCTTATTCTCATGCTAAACATGGACGAGAAATGGTCAAAATTGCTTCATTGGGTTTATTTCACGCTTATTGTATGCTTTTCCTTAATTTCAAGGGTAGTAGCTAAGAAGCTGAGGAAAACACTAGTTTTGGCGAAAAAGGAAGCTTAAAGGATGAGTTCCAAGCAAAAAGAAGTCTCACGAAGTGCAATGGGCCCGGAAAGAAGGCATTAAGAGCTTAAGAGGGTGCACAGTTGGCTAGCCACCAGTGCACAATCGTGAACTATTTTCTGCAGTGCAGATTTTAGATCTCGTATAGGCGCACGGTCAGTCGAGCGTAGGCGCACGGTCAGTCGAGCGTCAACGCACGACTGTGCACCCTAGCAGATTTTGCGATTTAATTATTTTTCTAGGCTTGTTTTGGGGACCTTAAGCTTTATTACTGAGGGCACCTAGTAGAGGAGGAAATTAGGTTTTATTAAGAGAACGTTTTAGGACTTTTCTAGCTTTGATTTGTGGATGGTTTAAAGATTTGAATTTAGGATTCATATTGGCTATTAATTCAAGTTCGTATCTTTTTCCTTCCTTTTGCATTTTCAATTCAAGTTCTTATATTTAGCCATGTTCATCAAATTAGCGTTGAGGATTGTGATTGTGAACATGTGTAGAGGGTAAGTTCCCAATCTTAGGTTGGGTATAGCCCCTATTATGCTTGATCAAGTCATGCTCTAGATTTTTATGAATTATGCCCATATTTATAAATTGGATTCTTACTTAATACGACAGGTGTTTAAGGAATTGCTCGAAAGAGATTTATTCATTGCTCTTAATTAGGGTTCAATGAAAGTTGAATCATGTATCTAGTGCAACTTTATGAGCAATCGAATATCTTCATGTGAAAACAGTTAGGGTTTCCATTGGAATTTTGATTACTCAATGTTGTGCCTTTTGTGATTCTAATTTCATAAAAATAGAAAGTTAGAGTTCATTAGTCAATCTACGACCTTTGAAAAGAGTTGATGCACTTCAATTTGCAATTCTTCCATTCTAATAATTTATGTGGGCATGTTTGCATGATTTGGTTGATGATTCATAAGGCTTGATGGCATGGTGAACCCCAACCTTAGATTCCCATTACCCATTGGTTTAATTTAGTTTTTTAAAATCAGCAGATTAGAACCGTTTTCAGTAACCTTTAACCTAAGTGAATATTTGCCTAGATTAGATGTTAAAAGTCAATTTGGTAATTGAAATCGAGTTTCCTATGGACATGACATGTACTTACCGGTTGCTAGCTACAGTTACACCCTACACTTGTGGTATTTTAACACATCATGTTTTTAGCGGTGTTGCTGGGGAACTTGGTTACTTCAATATCAGAACCGACCAAAATACTCTAGACTAGGCTTTTCTTTTCCTCTCTTTTTCATTTGATTTTCTTTATCCCTATTTGGACCTACTTACGCTTGGTATAGTTCTTGCTTTGTATGCACAGGCGCAGCCAGGGGAATCAAAATCTTGTTCCCTTGGATCCTAAAATCAAAGCTACTACACGCAGGTAAAGTGGCGCCCCAAAGAAGAAGAAGAAGTCAGAAGCCGCAATGGCTGGAAGAGGCAACCGAGTCTTGAGAGATTATGCTATGACGTAATCGTCAGGTATCACTTCATTTATAGTGAATCCGACTGTTGGGGCATATAACTTCGAGTTGCAGCCAGCCCTTATCTCCTTAGTGGAGAGAGGCCAGTTTGGTCGGCACCCCTCTGAGAATCCAAACATGCATCTTCGCAATTTCCTTGCACAGTGCAATACAGATGCCATTCATTCGACACTCTTCCTATTCTCTTTGAAGGATAAAGCTATAGTTGGCTTCAAAATGAGGAGCCAAATGCCTTCGCCACCTGGGACACACTATCTAAGGCTTTCTTCAGCAAGTATTTCCCACCAGGAAAGACCGTCAAGTCGAGGGTAAACATTATTTCGTTTGCCCAACTACGTGACGAGTCCTTATATGGAGCGTGGGAGAGATTCGAGGATGTCCAACATCAATGTCCACATCATGGCGTCCCTGGCTGGCTCCTGGTCTAGAATTTCTACAATGGACTAAATTAGATGTTAAAGATGTCCATTAATGTCGTAGCTAGAGGTGCTTTCATGGGAGAATCAGTTGAAGCAGTAAAGGCTCTTTTGGAAAATATGGCTTCAAATAGCTACTACTAGTCTAGTGAAAGGGCCACTCTGAAGAGAAGCAATGGAAAATATGATACGGATGTTGTGGATATGCTTGCCAGCAAGGTTGATGCCCTTGCTTAGAGATTTGATGGACTTGGGACTCCCAATGCAGTAACTTATCTGGTATGGTGTATGAGGTGAGTGTTCTCTATGAGATATGTGGCATCCAAGGAATGTCAGTGTTGATTGTCAAGCTAAGTTCTAGCGAGTTGAGCATGCCAATGCCATGAAAAACTTCAACCCACGCCTAGAAAATAACACATACTCAAACACCTATAGTCCTGGTTGGAGAAATCACCCAAATCTCTCCTGCAGAAACAACAACCCTATGCCACTTAATGTAAATAAACCCCCAGGTTTCCAATACAAAGCACCTTACAACCAGCCTTCTCAACCCGATCAACAAAAATCTAACTTGGAAAGTGGCATGAAACGTTTCATCCAAACTTAGACTAGGACCACTGAGGCCCTTGGTGAGTCTGTCAACCAATTTAGTTCTAAATTTAAGACCTTGGCCACTCACTAGGAGATAATAAAAAATCAAGTTGCTCAGATTGCGCAGCAAATGAGCCATTTATCTAGACCCCAGGGACACCAACCAGGTCAACCTGAGACCAACCTTAAACGTCAGATGAACGGTATCACTCTGTTGAGTAGAAAGGATCTGGAGGGTCCTACAATATCCATGAGAGAGGACAAGAGAGAGGTTGAGGAAGAGGGTAGTGCTGAGAAGGAGGTTTCAGTTGAACCTCTAAGTGAAAGGGTTGAGATTAAGAAGCTCCATGAGGTGCTAGCTGAGAATAATACACCACCAAGGAAGTCTTACAAGCCTCCTATTCCACACCCTCAAAGGCTAGTAAAGGGTAGAGATGAGAAAAAATATGGAAAATTCCTTAAGATGCTGAAAAAGTTCAACATCGACATTCCCTTTTTGGAGGCAATCACTAACATGCCCTCCTATACAAAATTCTTGAAAGATTTGCTCTCCAACAAAAGGAAGTTACTTAAGAATGTCACAGTGTCTTTTACTAAGAAATGCAATGCCATCATGCATTTAGAATAAGCTTTCTCCCAAACTTTCAGATCCAAGAAGTTTTTCTATCCCTTATTCTATGGGGGCTATGGTCATCAGTGGATCATTGTGTGATCTTGCGACTAGGGTTAACCCCATGGCATACACTATCTGTAAGAAGCTACAAGCGAGAGATCGAAAGCCTACTACCATCTTATTGCAGCTTGCTAATAGATATGTCAAGTCCCACCTTAGTATTCTTGAAGATGTCCCATTATAGGTGGGAAAGTTCAGTATTCCTTGCGACTTTGTTGTCATGGAGATGGAAAAAGACTCCCGTATCCCTAGTATCCTAGGGAGACCCTTTCTGGCTACTGTGGAAGCCATGATAAATGTCAAGAATAGTAGGCTCTCTCTTCAAGTGGGGGATGAGTAGGTGGAGTTTCACCTACCACGGTCTATGGCCAACACCATTCTAGATGATACTTGCTGCAGAGTGGATGTGCTAGAGAAGGTGCTTAGTAGGATGACAAAGACATGTCATTCTATGGAGGATCCTCTAGAGGTTGTTCTGATCGGCTGCGATGTGACTGATTCACATACAGGGGAAAAGGAGGAGTATGCTAGACTCCTCAATACATCTACCGCCTACACATACAAGCAGCTCCCTAAGGAGGTCCTCAATGTGGAGGATTAAGCCTCTTAGGCAAAGGAGAAGAGTACACCAAAGGTAGGGTTAAAACCTCTACCTCTCCATTTCAGGTATGAATTTCTTGACCCTAATCACTAGTTCCCTGTTATTGAGAGCTAAACTAGATGACCCCCAACTTTAAGAATTGTTGGAAGTGCTCAGGAAGCATAAGGGTGTCATAGGTTATAGAATTGACGATATCAAGGGACTTAGTCCCTCACGTTGCATACATCGCATCTTTCTTGATGAAGGTCATAAACCATCTAGACAACCTTAGTGACATTTAAATCCAAATATACAATAGGTTGTTAAAAAGGAAGTTGTCAAACTACTTGATGTTGGGATTACCTATCGTATCTCAGATATCGAATGGGTGAGTCTAGTTCAGGTAGTTCCAAAAAAGGGTGGTATAATCGTCATTAAGAATGAGCACGATGAATTCATATCTACTAGGACTGTCATTGGGTGGTGCATACGCATTGGTTATCATAAATTGAATCAATCCACCCAGAAAGACCACTTCCCCAATCCCTTCATTGATCAGATGTTGAAAAGGTTGGTTAGACATTCCTTCTTTTGTTACTTTGATGGTTATTCATATTTCTTCAAAATTCCTATCCAAGTGAGTAGGAGAGGATGACTGTTACATGCCCTTACAACACCGTCGCCTATTGTATGATGCCTTTTGGGTTGTGTAATGCTCCCGCCACCTTCCAGCGCTGTGTCACTTCTAATTTTTTCTAATTTTATCGAGAACATTAGGGAGGTGTTCATGGATGAATTCTCTATCTATGGAGGTACCTTTGATTTGTGCTTAGAAAATCTTACTAAGGGACTCCGTAGATGTGAGGACGTTAATCCAGTGTTGAATTGGGAAAACATCACTTAATGGTACAAGAAGGTGTGTTTTCGGGTCATGTAATTTCTGATAAGGGCATTGAGGTCAACAAGGCTAAGATAGAGGTTATTAAGTGATTGCCCATGTAACGCCCCCAAATTAAACATATTTTACGATTTGTATTTTTCATTAAAAAATCCTTCAATGAGAATCTAATAAACCCAATGATAGGGGTGTTACCGTCGTTCAAGAAAACAAAGCTTGAAACATGAGTGCTATAAATAACACAGTTAAGCATAGCTTTAATAATACACAAACACCTGATCAAATGCTATATAATCAACTGTTAATCAACATAAGGTTTATACACCCTAGTAAAATAATTCACCACAAAATCTATATCTCCATCCACTGAAGATTTCAATATATAGCTTGAAAAATATGTAAGTACTATATCATGGTTCATCCACCAGATTTCCTTGCTCAACGCATTCTGTTCCACTGACTTACTAGCATGAAGGCGATTCTCTGCGCATTTGCCTAAAACAAAACATGAAAAATGTTTAGAACTATGAGCCAAAGCTCAGTACAAGCATTTATGTATTGTTAAATGATCATTGAAACACTGATTTGAGCCCACCTTGCAATTAATTTAATATCAAAACAGGGAATGAGATGAATATAAAACTGCATTGCTAATTATTATCCGACAGTGAACCCTTGATACTGTTACGATCTATGAATAGCTATACACTTGCCAAGCCGATCAGGGGACATGGCTTGAAGCAGCACGGGTAATTGTAAGGCGAATGCCCTATAGATGATAACTGGTGGGGTCTCTAATTAAATGATAAATCACTGTGTAAAATGATTCATTAATGTACTTACCGAAACATGATAGCTTTGATCAATACACTTTAATTTCTGAAGATACAGGCAATGAACATACCTGAAGTCTTTAAAATGATATTTTACTTGATAATACTTATGCACAATGGAAACGATAGACTAGGCCCCGATTCTACTAAAGGAATGTAATTATTGGTAAATGCAGTTAGTAAACAATATTTACTCCTGTAATTTGTAACTTTAATGGAAATTCATTAATTAAAAAGTTTCCACAATTCCAATAATTCAATATAAGATAAGTTACAACAAAATGATTTGAAAAATAAATCAATTAGGGTTATTAAACTTGAAATACAACAAACTGAAACAAAATAGACCAAATTGGAATGATTGAGGTGATAATGAAAACATTTTAATTGATATAAATGGAATATGGGTTTCTAATATTTCTGAAATGGATAATAGAAGTCTAAAATGGATAATAGGAGGTTTAATGCCATGAGGGGTGTTGTGAGGTTCATAAAAGCTCAAATAATACCAGCTTGGTTCGATGGACACTGATTTTGAGTCATTACTCTGCTCACTTCTAAAATTTCATTTTCATGCTCATTTAACTTGGTTTTCAACCCAAGTAAGCTTCTATACACAATCAAACTTGTTGAACTCACTAAAATTGGTAATTGCTTTGCAATACCCATAATTAGATAGAAACTTCTGATTATAAATCCAAATGTCGTGATTTCTTTCTTCGACCATATTACCGATTGATGGTCTACTTTAGAAAATCCATATCTTTCACTCCTGACCTCCAATTGAGATATAAAACCCCAATATGAAAATACCAAAAAGTCCTCTAAAACTTTAATTGGGGACACAAAACATGATTCACATAGTAAGGCTCCTAAAATTGGGCTAGAACACAACCGTGCACAACTTTGGTGCAATCTGCGCAGTCCTAGAAAAACGACCATAACTTTTTCCAAAAAACTCGGATTAATATGATTCAAAAGGAATTTGAAAGATAACTCATTGAACTATCCACACACCAAGAATCACAATTTTTTAATGGCCCAATCAATACTAGTTTTTTTCGTAAAGTCCAATGTTCAAGTCTGCTCCCAGTTTCGATGTATTCTGCGCACTCTTCAGTAAATTGGTTATAAATTTGTCCACACAACTCAAAATTAAGTAATTCCAAAGCCCGTTGAAAGATAATGCATTGAGCTATCAATACATCAAAAATCATGATTTGTGGATATGCCAATCAGTACCAGTTGATTCCGAAAGTGACCCCTGTTTTTGGGTCTGTTTACAGCATAATAGCTTATATTTGCAATATTTTCGTCATATAATCCCCCACTAAAATCACTCGTTAACTCATCCAAAACCACACCACTATTACCATAATCATTTACGATGATAAAGATTACCAAATCAAATACAAAATAATCCAAATCCATCACTTCAAACTTAAACTAGCATGATCTTGAACAATCTCAACTCCCACATGTTTTTATGCTTAATCAGCACTTAAACACTTCAAAGATAGCTCTTAATCTTATCAAAATAGCATTATCAACAAGAAAAACCAATAAAAATAAGATTCAAAAACAAAAAATCAGCATGATAGGGATTGAAGTTTACTCACTTTGTGCTTGAATAAATGGAGATAGAGGTGGTGTTTGGTGGTTGTGGGGGCTGGGGATAGTGGCTGGGAGTGGCAGCAACCACCAAGAACAACAGTAAACTTGGCTGAACATAGGCTGGGCAGCCATGGGGTGGAGGAGGAGAAGAGGAATGAAAGCCTTGTGTTTGTTTACTTGGTTGAAAATGATTTTGTAATTTACTAGGCTGATATAAAGCCTCCAAAAACTAGATTTTTTTTGTTAATTAGTTAGCCTAACGATGGTAATGAGCTAAATAAAAAGGGGTGTAGCCTTGTGGGCCAAAATCGGGCCCAATTGAGTTAGGCTTGAAATTAGAACACCCCGTTGCGATAAAATTTTTGCGTAGCTCGGAATTTTTTTTTGTGATGTTGCGAAAAAAAATTAAATCTTTTAAATCATAATTATCAAGGCCTACTATTGATTTTTTCGAAAATTTTCGGTAAATGAAACCCGAATTGCAAAGTGGAGCCCAAAATGAATTGTCCCATTCGGGATGATTAAATGAGATAATTAAATGTAGAAAATTAATAACATGACTTAATTAAATAGATAAACATGATTTAGGGTCAGGCTATTATAGTCTTCCCCCCTTAAAGAGTTTCTTCCTCGAAACTTATGAACTTTGCCACACATGCAAGGCTATCTCAAATAAGTATGGGTGATTCGGTTACACTTCTTGCTCAACTTTCCAAGTAGCTTATGAGGAGGTATGAGTTGCTCAAAGTAATTTGGTTAGAAAGATCTGCTTGGTGCTTAACTGCTTAATCTTGTTATCTAATATCTGCACTGGGTGCTCGTGAAGTACAAGACCCTTAATGATCGCAATGGGTTTGATTATGACAGCGTGGTCAAAATCTGAAACGTATTGCCTGAGTTATGAGGCAAGGAGCACGTTATGCACGTGTTTGAGATATATAGACAGATCTAGTAGACAAACTATGAGATTCAACCTTTTAATAAACTAATAAGGTCCAATAGATCTTGGCCTCAATTTAGTACACAGTTCAACCTCCTTACACCCTTAGTTGGGGAAACTTTATGAGAAAAAAAAACTTATCATATATATGAAATTCCAAGAATCTCCTTCTCTTATTAACATAGCTTTTCTGTCGGTTCCAATTGTATGATTTCAAGAGTCTTCTGACATATGTCACCATATTGAAAGTTGGGGAAGATCTTCATGACCTACCAGATGATTTTCTTGTCAATGTCTACTGTCATTTTATCCTGATGTTTCATGTAGATTTCTCTGCTAGTACTATCACAACACCGACCACTGGGAGTTCCATGCTTTCCTCAATTGTAAATGTTGGTTATAGGTCATGAAGTACTACAGGCTCCAACTTAGAAGAGTTGGATCCATTGATATTTTTAAGTGCTTGCCCATTCGTCTCAGGATGATAAGAACTGCTAAAATTCAATCTAGTTCCAAAGGCTCTTTGAAGTGCTTGCCAAAACAGGCTTGAAATCTCTGATCCCTATCAGACACTATATTTGAGGGAAACCTATGACAAAGTCCATTGAAATTGAATCCCTTTCTTAAGATTTTGTTTTATGCTTTGGAGCTCAGGATCACTATCCTGATCCACTCTAATTTCCTCCATGAGGGAGGGCTATAAGGTAAGTGTCGGCAATTGAACATTCACCTTCCTGTGCGACTCTAATTGAATGCCTAAGTCCTCAAGCTCTCTTAAGAGATTTAACTGAGTAATCACTATAGTGCTCAAGGGATGTCGTACCCTCCCATTCAGGGCATCTGCGACAACATTTCCAGTTCTTGGTTAACATTGGATCTGCCACAACTGATGTTTCATGTAGATTGAGCTTTTTCTGAGTGAAGATGTACTTCAAGCTTTGATGATCAGCGTTGATTTTGCATGATACTCCATATAAGTAATGTATCCAAATTTTCAGTGCAAATACTACAACTGCTAACTCCAGATCATGGGTAGGGTAAGTCTTCTCATAAGACTTGAGTTGTTGGGAGGCATAAGCCACCAATTTACCTTCTTGCTAACTTTGTAGTTTCCTTCAACCTATTGGTCAGGGAAGACAATATTTGACAAACCCTTCCTGAAACTCGATAATTCCCTGCTAAACCCTAAAAGTTTCTAGTCTCAATACATTGGTGAGTATTGGGCACCTTGTAACTGCTTTCACCTTTTGCAAATCAACTGTAATCTCTTCCTTTGAAACCATATGTTCCAAAAATACCATTATTTCGAACTAGTATTCATGCCTCTTGTATTTGCTATATAACTGATATTCCTTCAAGGTCTACAACACTGTCCTCAAATGAACAGTATGCTCATCTCTGTCCTTGGAGTATTTCGAGATATCTTTTATAAATACCAACACAACTTATTTTCATATGGGTTGAAACTCTGTTCATACGATCCACAAAGGCCACAGGGCCATTGATTAGGGCAAAAGGTGTCGCAATGAGTTCATAATGACCCAAATATGATCCTTAATGCAGTCTTCGGGCTGTTTTAAGGTTTGAGTCTAAGTGGATGGTACCTTGATCGCAAATCAATCTTGGAGAAAACTCCCGTTTCTTGCAGTTCATCAAATAAGTCATCTACTTGGGGTGATGGGTATTTGTTTTTGATGGTGATCTTGTTCAGCTCTTTGTAATCAATATATAACCACAAGGTTCCATTCTCCTTCTTTACAAATAGAATTGGGCACCCCATGGTGGCACACTTGGATAGTCTGATAAATCCCTTCTTTAATAACTCCTCTAACTGAATCTTCAGTTCTTTAAGCTCAATTGGGGCCATACAATATGGGATTTTGGAGATAGGTTGGGCACCAAAGGTTAATTCAATCTCAAAACCAATTTCTCTTTTTGGAGCAGGCCCGGTAACTTTTCAGGAAAGCATATCTGAGTTCACAAACTGTAGAGATATCCTCTGCTTTTTCGTCCTTAGGTTGAATGTTAATAGCATAACACTAATACACAATATATCCTTGACATAAGGGCTCACTTCTTTTCATAACAAAATTTAAAGGACAAGGTTTTTTTTTTCTTGGCCCATGGAACATATTTCTCTCCCTTGTTCATCTTTTAAAATAACCTTAAGGTCCCCACAATTTATCTTGACCTCATAAGTGCACAACCAGCTCATTTCCCGAATGATATCAAAGTCTGACGAGTCAAATGGAATCAAAACTCCAGGGAATACTATCCCACCAATAGTAATTGGGACAAATTTATAAGAGATAGGACACAAAACTCTAGAGTTATTGGGTAACTTGATTCCGTAATTGGTTTCTGCCTCCTTCTTCTCAAGGTTCACTTCCATGGCAGATCGTGTGAATATAAATGAATGAGTGGCAACTGAATCAATCAATACACAAAATGACTTTGAAATTAAAGGAGAGTTCCCGTAACTACTGTACCAAAGGTGGCAGCTTCTTTCTTACTCAATATATAAGCCCTTCCTACAGCTGCGAGCCTTTGGGAACAAGTAGCAATGAAGTGCTTTGGGCTACCGTACCACGTGCATTTGTTAGTTCCCACTTGGCAATCCGGAGTAGTGTAGTTAGGTCTTCCACAAATCTGCTCCAGGTGAAGTCAGGCCCTAAGAGCCTATTCTTAACAGTGGTACACCAAATATCAGTTTCACCAATTAGATAAAATGTTTCAATGTTCACCTTTTTATCCCTTGGAACCTCTACTACAGGACGATTTTCTCCATTCCTCGAATCCATTCTTCAAGTTCCAATGGGTCATACTTTCCACTCTAGAGTTCTTTAGTCTGAATCAGCTGGAGGCATTTTTCCAAGGGTAATAACCCATCAAAATTTCTCACTGATGTAATCCAAATGCATGGCAAAATTTTGATTGTCAAACTTAAGCTTTATGCAAGTGATCTTCCGAAGGAAACTTAGATTGAATCAACCAAAAAGGTAGACACATTGTGTTCCCCTTAGCAATGGATTCCACAAGTTGGACAACAATCAACCGCTATACAAAGCGTAGTTAAGATCTACCTTCTGTGCAGGCGTGCTACAAAATTATCATCTATTAACATGGGTGCAACCCAATCATAATCTAGCTACTAGTAGCAATTAGGGTCTTAAAAATAGGAAAAGGTGACTAGAACTGATGAAGATGTAACATGAGAGTGAATGATGATGCAACTGGATGGGAAGATGCCATGAAGACAAAAAGCCCTTGGTCAAAGTAAGGAATATCCAGACGGTTGATGTTGATAATCCAACAAAGGCAATGGTAAATGGTATGTTACCAGAAAGTGCAGTGAAATATTTTCAAAAGTAATGCCTACTTCAAAAATTGAAGTGGAGTCAATGGACTGCTTGCAGGAGTTTAGGCAATTTAAGAAAGTCTTGAATTACAGTGGATTGAAGCAAAAACGTCTTTCTAAAGTGTCCTTGGTTTCTCTTCTATGGAATAGTCGGTAGTCAATGGTTTCAAAACTTATGTATAACAGAATAAGCCTCTCTAAAATCCTATAGTTCAGGGGATACTACATCAAGAACCCCCTACAGCTCGCCTAGATGAGACTCTTGAGTTACTAAAGAAAATATATCTGCAATTATTGAAGCATATTGAAGTAATTGCCACTTGAATCCAAGAAATGCACAAAATGACACCCGTATGAAGAGGAAACATATGCCCAAAGTTGCAGATATCCACTGGCTTGGACAGTCTGTACCACCAGAATTCTAAGCTGAATTTCATTGAACAAATGGTCTCCAAATGTGTTGCAACTTGGGTCATTGGAAAGCTTACTTTCTGTACTTTGACATAGACTAATCAAAATGTCCCTATCTGATGGAATACATAGGCTGTAAGTGGGCTAAACTCAAACCTTGTGTATTGAAATTCTGCCCAGTTTGCAAACTTTGACTTGTCTAGCAATTTTGACTGACCCTGGCAATTTTGACTGACCAAATGACCTCCAACCCGCTTGAAACTTGTTTCACATGAAAGATATCTCTCTAACCATAAAGTCAGGACAGAAAATCCTTGGATAAATCATGCTGATCATGGACAAAAGTTACCTCAAAGTCGGACCTTGTGCACTGATCAGAACTACCAAGTTAATTGAACTTGCGTATTCTACCCACACTTAGTTTTCCCTATGCATTTAACCTCAAAATGAGTCAAGGGCCCTTCATAGGACACATTTGTAACAGGCCCCAACCCTAGGGCTAGGAGTGTTAGTGATTCTTAAATTCATGGGGCGAAACAGACAGAGTTTCGCCGAAAAACTAACCATTTTTGCGAAAAACTAACCATTTTCCAGGCTTAAAGCCTTACATCAAATCCCCTACACTAACTAGAAGTATAAAAGGATATCAAATCAAGCTCAACGACTACACATCGGAGACCACAACTCTATGGGCCACACGCCCGGAGTACTAGGGTTTACATCCCAAAAATAAACAATTCTAGCTAAAAGGACAACATACCATTCAGATGGGTGGCCCATATGGCCATACAGAGCGACTTCTGGACATTATGGCCATACATACCTAAATACATTGGAGGCACCTTTAACTTGTTGTTCGAAATCACCCTCGAATATGATGCTTGAGATCAAATTATATGTACATTATATGGATCCATTTGATAAAGAAGAATACAACACCGGAATATGTGAGAGATAAGCAAACATTACTATTGTCACAAATCTCTAATGATATCATAATAATTCTCACTAACCAACTTTCTAGATCTCCTAACTCCACTTTGATACTCTATATCCCATCAAGAAAATCTCAAACTGGCTCTGATACCAAATCTGGAACGCCCCCAAATTAAACATGTTTCACTATTTGTATTTTTCTTTAAAAAATCCTTCAATGAGAATCTAATCAACCCAATGATAGGGGCGTTATCGCCATTCACGAGGACAAGGCTTGAAACATGAGTGCTATAAATAACACAGTTAAGCATGACTTTAATGATACACGTACACCTGATCAAACGCTATATAATCAACTGTTAATCAACATAAGGTCTATACACCCTAGTAAAATAATTCACCATAAAATTTGTATCTCCATCCACTGAAGATTTCAATATACAGCTTCAAAAATATGTATGTACTATATCATGGTTCATCCACCCAGATTTCCTTGCTCAACTTATTCTCTTCCTCTGGTTTACTAGCATGAAGGTGATTTTCTGAGCATTTGCCTAAAACAAAACATGAAAAACATTTCGAACAGTGAACCGAAGCTCAGTACATGCATTTTTGTATTGTTAAATGATCATTGAAGCACTGATTTGGGCCCACCTTGCAATTCATTTAAGATCAAAACAGGGAATGAGATGAATATAAAACTGCATTGCCAATTATTATCTGATAGTGAACCCCTTAATACTGTTATGATCTATGAATAGATGTACACCTGCCAAGCCGATCGGGGGACATGGCCTAAAGCGGCGCGGGTAACTGAAGGACGAATGCCCTATAGATTATAACTAGTGGGGTCACTAATTAAATGATAAATCACTGTGTAAACTGATTCATTGATGTAATTACCAAAACATGATAGCTTTGATAAATACACTCTGATTTCTAAAGATACAGGAAATGAACGTAACTGATGTCTTTAAAATGATATTTCACTTGATAATACTTATGCACAATGAAAACGATAGACTAGGCCCTGATTCTACTAAAGGAATATAATTATACGTAAATGCAGTTAGTAAACAATATTTACTCCCGTAATTTGTAACTTTAATAGAAATTGATTAATTAAAAAGCTTCCACAATTTCAACAATTCAATATAAGATAAGTTACAACAAAATGATTTGAAAAATAAATCAATTAGGGTTATTGAACTTGAAATACAACAAATTGAAACAAAATAGACCAAATTGGAATGATTGAGGTGATAATGAAAAGATTTTAATTGATATAAATGGAATATGGGTTTCTGATATTTCTGAAATGGATAATAGAAGTCTAAAATGGATAATAGGAGGTTTAATGCAATGAGGGGTGTTTTGAGGTTCATAAAAGCTCAAATAATACCAGCTTGGTTCGATGGACACTGAGTTTGAGTCATTACTCTGCTCACTTCCCAAATTTCATTTTCATGCTCATTTAACTTGGTTTTCAACCCAAGTAAGCTTCTATACATAATCAAACTTGTTGAACTCACTAAAATTGGTAATTGCTTTGCAATACCCATAATTAGATAGAAACTTCTGATGATAAATCCAAATGTCGTGATTTCTTTCTTCAACCATATTACCGATTGATGGTCTACTTTAGAAAATCCATATCTTTCACTCCCGACGTCCAATTGAGATATAAAACCCCAATATGAAAAGAACACAAAGTCCTATAAAACTTTCATTGAGGACACAAAACATGATTCACATAGTAAGGCTCGTAAAATTGGGCTAGAACGCAACCGTGCACAACTTTGGTGCCATCTGCGCAGTCCTAGAAAACGACCATAACGCTTTCCATAGAACTCAGATTAAGATGATTTAAAAGGAATTTGAAATATAACTCATTAACCTATCCACACACCAAAAATAACATTTTTTCAATGGCCCAATCAATACCAGTTTTTTCGTAAAGTCCACTGTTCAAGTCTGCTCCCAGTTTCGATGTATTCTGCACAGTCTTCAGTAAATTGGTCATAAATTTTTCCACACAAATCAAAATTAAGCAATTCCAAATTCCATTGAAATCTAACGCATTGAGCTATCAATACACAAAAAATCATGATTTGTGGATGTGCCAATTAGTACCAGTTGATTCCGAAAGTGACCCCTATTTTTGGTCTATTTACAGCATAATATCTTATATTTGCAATATTTTCTTCACATAATCCCCCACTAAAATCAATATTTAACTCATACAAAACCACACCAACATTACCATAATCATTTACGATGATAAGGATTTTCAAATCAAATACAACATAATCCAAATCCATCACTTCAAACTTAAACTCGCATGATCATGAACAATCTCAACTTCCACATGTTTTTATGCTTAATCAACACTTAAACACTTCAAAGATTGCTCTTAATATTATCAAAATAGCATGATCAACAAAAAAACAAATTAAAATAAGAATAAAAAACAAAAATCAGCATGATCGGGATTGAAGTTTACTCACTTTGTGCTTAAATAAATGGAGATGGAGGTGGTGTTTGGTGGTTGTGGGAGCTGGGGATGGTGGCTGGTGGCTGGGGGCCTTAGGTGGCTGGGAGTGGCAGCAACCACCAAGAACAACAGCAAACTTTGATGAACATGGGCTGGGCAGCCATGGATTGGAGGAGGAGAAGAGGAAAGAAAGCCTTATGTTTGTTTTCTTGGTTGAAAATGATTTTGTAATTTACTTGGCTGATATAAAGCCTCCAAAAACTAGATTTTTTTTGTTAATTAGTTAGCCTAATGATGGTAATTAGCTAAGTAAAAAGGGGTGTAACCTTGTTGGGCCAAAATTGGGCCCAATTGGGTTGGGCTTGAAATTAGAAAACTCCGTTGCGATTAATTTTTTGTGCAGCTCAAATTTTTTTGTGTGTGTGATGTTACGAAAAATAATTAAATCTTTTAAATCATAATTATCGAGGCCTGTTATCGATTTTTCCGAAAATTTTCGGTAAATGAAACCCTAATTGCAAAGTGGAGCCCAAAATGAGTTCTCCCATCCGGGATGATTAAATGAGATAATTAAATGTAGAAACTTAATAACATGACTTAATTAAATATATAAACATGATTTAGGGTCGGACTATTACAGCCCACTCCTACACCTAGTAAAGGGGTGCAGAGTTTCCTTGGTCATGTAAGATTTTATCACCGCTTCATCAAGGACTTCTTTAAAATCGCTAAGCCTCTAACTTAGCTTTTGGCCAAAGATGCTCCGTTTGTGTTTATTGATGAGCGTCACAAAGATTTTTACAGGATTAAGTAGGCACTAATTTCTTCCCCCATCATTCAACTACCAGACTGGAGTATTCCATCAAGATCATGTGTGACGCTCGTGATTATGCGATGGGGCCAGTTTTGGGGTAGAGAAAAGATAGGAAGCCTATGGTGAACTATTATGCCAGTAGAACAATAGACGAGACCAAGCATAACTACACTACAACTGAAAAGGAGCTGCTTGTGGAGCTGCTTACAATCGTATATGCAATAAAAAAGTTTAGACATTACCTCCTTTGCTCCAAAGTCATTGTGTACACCAACAGTTCTCCTCTCAAGCACCTCCTTAAGAAAAGGGATGCAAAGCCTCACCTCATCCAGTGGATACTAATCCTATAAAAGTTTGACCTGGAGATCAAGGACAAGGTAGGGGAGAAAAATGTGGTTGCTGACCATCTCTCTAGGCTTATTGTTGAGACCCCTGATGTCCCCTTTAATGATGTCTTTCCTTATGAGGATCGAATGGATATTTTGTAGGGGTACACTCCATGGTTCGCAGATCTTTCGAATTACTTAGCTTCAGGGATCCTTCCTTATGATCTGTCCTCCTAGAAGAAGAAAGGTTCTTCCATGACATCAAGTTCTACCTTTGGGAGGAGCCATTTCTCTACAAGATGTGCAACAATAGCATTTACAGACGTTGCCTTGTTGAGGAGGAGATCTCAAGCTTGATTTCTTATTTTCATGACTTTGCATGTGGAGGGCATACCAGTACCTCCAAGACTGCTGCAAAGGTGATCTAAGTGGGTTTGTTTTGGGCCTCACTGTTCAAGGATGTCCCCACTATGTTTGCTCTTGTGATTATTGCCAGAGGATAGGAAATTTATCTCGAAAGAATGAGATACCCCTCAACTTGATCCTCGAAGTTGAGATATTCAATATTTGGGGCATCAACTTCATGGGACCCTTCCATTCTCTAGAGGCAAGAAGTACATTTTAGTTGTTGTGTACTATGTCTTCAAGCGGATGCAGGCCACAGCTAGTCCTACCAATGACTAAAAGGTAGTGGCTAAACTCTTCAAGAAGATCATTTTCCCTATTTCGGAGTCCCGAGAGTACTTATTAGTGATAATTAGACGCATTTCATAGAGAAGAAGCTTGTGGCGCTATTGAAGAAGTATGGAGTGCGCCACAAATTTGGGCTTAGCTACCATCCCCAAGCTAGTGGCCAAGTCGAGATCTCCAACCGTGAGATTAATTCCATCTTGGAGAAAGCAATTGCACGATGGACAAAAGATTGGGCATATAAGTTGGATGATGCCCTTTGGGCCTACTACATAGTGTTCAAAACTCCTATTGGCCCCACGCCATTCAGGCTAATTTATGGTAAGTTGTGCTAACTCCCCATGGAGTTAGAACACAAGGCCCACTATGTCATCAAGCACTTTAACTGCAATCTTAAAACTATGGGGAAAAGTGAGGAAATCCATTTAAATGCCCATGAAAGTTCTAAGATTTGCAAAGAGAGCATGAAAAAGTGGCATGATAAACTTACTAATGGGAGGGAGTCTCGAGAAGGCCACTTAGTTCTCTTATTCAACTCTAGATTGAAGTTGTTTCAGAGTAAGGTTCGCTCTAGGTGGTCGGGTCCCTTCACGGTTCTTAAGGTCTACCTATATGACACCATTAAGATTGGCACGGAAGCCACAGGCTCCTTCAAAGTGAATGGTTCCTGGCTCAAGCATTACATCACCAATGAGCCGATTGAGGGGAAGTTTTCTCCTGACCTCCCCAATGCTTCCTCTGCTTAGAGATTAGAGAAGGTTAAGCTCGAGACTTAAACAAGGACTTCGTGGAAGGCAACCCAAGCTTTATTGCTTTCCTTCATAACTAAAAAAAACAAAAGAGCAAAAAAAAGAGAGTAGACATAAAGAAGAGGAAAAATTAGAGCATATTACGCTCCTATGAGAAGCTAAAAAGAAAGGGAAAAGTGCACGACCATACATTTCTAGTGCACGATTGTGCACTACAGAATAACTGTTGTAGGTCCCGAAACCCAAAGTAGCACACGCTCAGCTGTGCGCTTTGGAACGACCGTGCTTTTGTAGCGCATTTTGAAAATGAAGGACGCACGGTCGACCGTGCGTCCCAAAATTACTTTAGACTTCCCTTTCCTCATTCAACCTTATGCACTCTCTCTCTTCTCATGAGCTTCCAGGCTCTCTCTATCTCTCTCCTCTTCCATCACAACCTTGCCCCCCCTTAGGCACCACCACTGGTGCCTGCCGCCCTCTATCTCCCTCTTCTTTTCGTAATCTTTCTCATAATCTCTCTCACATGCCTCCATCGCATAAACCCCTTCCTTCACTTCCCAGGCCCAGCGTCCACCACGCCCACCCACTAGAGTCTGGCTTGTTCATCATCGGTACACCACCCCTATGCTGTAGCTAACCTATCCCGTCACCCATCTGGCGACCTTCTCCCTCTCTCTCTCCTCCACTCGATTGCCATCTCCCACTCCATCCCCCTCGACTGCACTACTCCACCCCATCGCCATTGCGTCCCCAGCTGTCAGCAACCGCCACCCACATACCAGCCACCATGGTGCCACCCCGCTCACCCTCTCAACCCCTCGAATCTGACCACTCATCAAACCCTAAGCTTTGGTTTTGGCTCCAACACCGTTGGTCCCACTCATTGCTCAAATTGGGGACACTTTTGGGTTCCATTACCAGGAATTCAAGTCTGATTTACTTCCTTGAAGGCATTCGTGTTCACTTAGGTAACAAGCTCGCCTATAATCTCCATGGCTCCTAAGAAGAAATTGAAAGACATTGTCGCCTCCACTAGTCGTGCCCAAGCAGCCCGAGGTATTCCGCCACTTCATCATATTGTTAATAAACATAGAATTGCATTTGCTGATGATGACCATTTTAAATGAAATAATGTAATCGTCGCTTGCAAAATATGTGTGCCTAACTACATTGATGGGCAAATGCTAGAGACTCTGTATTTACTGGATGACTTAAGGCTATTGCTTGGTAGATTAGTGTGGTTGTATTTTATAACTTTGTAAGAGCCTATGTATAAGCCGTTCGTTTAGGAATTCATGAGTTCTCTTGTGATGAACTTGAAACACGCATTTCAGGGGGTGCTGGGTACATTAGGTTTTAATTATTCAATCAAACTCTTGAAATAAACCTCGTTCCTTTTAATGAGCTCTTTCAATTGCTTAACTATTATGCTCATGACAAGGACTTTTATGTTATTGTTAGGGCATGTGAGCCCTCGAGTCATTATCTCAAGTCAAAACCCTTTGTCTTACACTCATATCACAAGGGTCATTCCTTGATCAATGGGAACCACAAGTTGAATAGTATGCATATCAAGTGGGTGGAGTTTGTACAATCATTCAATTTCTCTTGCCAACACAAGAGTGGGAAAGATAATTCAATGGCATATGCACTTTGAAAGAGATATGCTTTTTTCTCTGTCATAAAATCCAAAGTCCTTGGATTTCAATCAATCAATGATCTTTACAAGAAAGATGAAGACTACAAAGACATAATGCAATACTCATAGTCCTTTTCAGTTACAAGAAGGGTTCCTTTTTAAGTACAATAAACTATGCATTCCAAAAGATCCTGTAAGGGACCTCATTGCCAAGAAAGCTCATAAAGGAGCTTTGGTCGGTCACTTTGGTATTAACAAGATCCTAAACATTCTCAAGGAATGCTTCTGTTGGGCAAAGATATGGAGTGACATTCACAAAGTAGCTTCATAATGTGCTGTTTATCATATAGAAAAGAGTTAATTTCACGAAGGCATATACACTCCATTACCGATTTCTACAAGGCATTGGGATGATAATATCTTGGATTTCATTATGGCCCTACCTATAACTCAAAGGGCGGTACGGATTAGATGCATAATGGTGGTGGTTGATCGTTTCTCAAAGATGACTTACCTTGTTGCATGCCATAAAAACGATAATGCATCGTGTATTGTCGTCCTTTTGTTTAAAAGAAATCATAAGGCTTCATAGGGTACCAAGGTCCAATGTTTTGGATAGAGACACTAGATTCCTAAATCATTTTTGGAGGTGGCTTTGGAAGTTGTTAAGAACTAAATCACTCTTTAGCACCACTTGTAATCCATAAACAAATGGAAAAATAGAGCTGGCTAATTGCATTGTCACTGCCTTGCTAAAGGGCATGGTGCGTAAGTGTCAAAAAGATCAACATACCAAGCTTGCTCACATTGAAATTGCCTACAATTGGGGTCCCACCTATGCCACCTCTCACTCTCCTTTTGAAGTTTGATAAGGGTTAAGTAAGGGGCATGGTAAGTAAGTGTCAAATAGATTAGGATGCCAAGCTTGCTCATGCTGAATTTGCCTACAATCAGGCTCCCTATGCCAACTCTCACTCTCCTTTTGAGGTTTGTTATGGCCTAACCTTCTCACTCCCATTGATTCCCAAACCCGAAGAGTCCCAAGTCAGCTTCAAAGTTAACGTTAGAGACAAGGAAATGAAAAGGTCACATGAGTAAGTAAGAGCATAAATTGAGAAGGTCAATAAGCATTATAAGGCTAAGGCTAACAAGTACTGCACTCACCGTGAATTTCAATTGGGTGTTCTTATGTGGATATATTCGAGAAAAGAAAGATTTCATTAGAAAATAAATGATAAATGTATGACCAAAGGACATGGAACATTCAAAATGGCGGAGAAAATAAGACAAAGTGCCTAAAAGTTTGAATTACTGGTAGATATGGGCATGTTGGCTACTTTCAATGTGGCATACCTTACTCCATACCTTAAGATGAAGAGAACAACTCTAAGGATTCGAGAAAGTGATTTCTCATAAGTCCTCACTTAGAAAGGATGACACTCCTGGTCAACCATTTTCTTTGTAAGCAATATTCCTAGAACCCTCTTACCTCAAAGGGAATCTCAAATGTGCTTATAAAAATTACAATGGTTTCAATGTTAAGCATTCGAAGGTGTAATAACAATTAGAATATGAGTTGAGCTATCAGTGCTTGTGTGTTGCATGCTCATCTTCTTTAGGAAGGTCTATATTTTATAAGCAACGAGCATAAGACCATTTCCGAATGCTGAAGATCTAGCCATCATATGCTTTAAGATATTTCGTTGGACGTTGATCTTTATCAGCTACAAGTTGGATCAAAGACTTAAAATCCATTTGCTTTCTGACAACTTGTTTAGCCAAATTTTAGCATCTTATGGCTGGGAGAGGTGGCTCTTCACTCTTCAATTAATGCATTGACCATTGTATTCCTCTTCTAATTAGGTAGAAATAGTTGTTTCAAGCTTTGATGTTGATGTCTTCCATATGTGGCATAGTTGACCTGCAGCTATCATGTTTAACAAAAGTGTTTTTTGCCCTTTCCTGATTTGAAAGCTTTCCTAAACATATGTAGCTATTGTAACATAACATAACATCACAAAGTCAATCTTACTTCTTAAAGATTATTCGATAATTAAACAAAAAGATTACCTGACTAATTAAACCATAATTAATTTGATTAGCCTAGTTTCTCTTATGATTATAAATCGCCAATATTTCAAAGATGAGGACATATAGACAAACTTTATACAGAAGATGATAAATTTTTGGTACCATAATTTGGATTATGTTCCTCATTATGGAATTTGTATAATCAAGTAAGATTCATATTTAACAAATGCATACACTAATTCCATAATCTTGCAAGTAATCAAAGTAACATAAAATTTATTTCAATCTTATTTCAAGTCGTATATATTCTATGACTTTGCCAAGGGTCCAATTCTAACAAAGCCTGTTAATGTCCTTGACATTTTATTGGACTTTCAACTTTGAAGCATTAGGCAATCAGTTACCTACTAATCTAGTTAAACAAGTTCTTATAACCCTTATTATATTATAGCAAATATGCCTTATGCCTTGACATCAAAACTCATTTTATAAGACATATAACATTTTCACATCACATTAAGGTGACTCTTAGATTTTTTTTCCTTTTCAATAAAAGACAATAATTATCTATTATGACTTAGAGGAAAAGACATAATAATTCAAAATATATGAACCCCCTTAATATAACAATAATAGCATAAGAAGGATTCATTGTATAATCCCTTTAAATTCATATAGGTAAGGCAACAATTAAACATAACAAATAGGATGAAATATGTGGAACTTTAATCAAGTGTTATTATAAACATATAAGCATTCACAACAAGAGTAGGTAATACACAATAGGCAATATCGATTACTGATATGTAATGCCAAAAAATATTTCTACTTAAAGTTTATCTCAAGCCAAGAAAATTTCTTGAGGGATGCCTCATGTGATGTCAAGGGTCGCCCTTAGCTCGCTAGTGCATTGTGTACTTGTCAAAAGGATCCCAAATTTTTCTTCTCCATTCACTTTAATCAAAACATGGTGTGGAATTAAGGATTCAATGTAGGCCATTGTTTTGTACAAACCAAAATAAATTTATTTTTAACCAAAATAATCAAATCTTTTTTTTTTAAATGTAACTCATTTAACTTGAAAATAACGGAGGGAGAAGGGAAATGATCAATTCTCTTAGGGACGTTGTTGGAGGGGCTTGGATGCTATGGATTTTTCAGCTAGTGGAAGTTAAGAGATATCAACATTGGCAAGGTTCATGAAGTTAGACGTAGCTACCTTCAAGGCCTCCTAGTCCTCAACTATCTGCACCGTCCTAAGTCTTTGGGTAGAGTCTCCTATTCATTTCCTTCCTTTTAACCATCCTTCTTCTCTTTTAGCTTTCGTTGATAAGCCTCGATTAAGGGATATTGAATGTAAGTTAGTGCATCTTTGGCTGCCTTATTATCATCATCTAGATCATATTACTTCATCTCATCTAGCATGCCCTCAAAAATCATATCTAGATCCTATGTAGATTAAGCCTTAGTGGCTTCTTGAAGAAATTCATAAACAACGAACTGTAGACCCTTTATCAGATACCTCTGCCATTCCAAAATGTTGTACAAGATCTTTGATATTGTCAATAGCACTTTAATTGTCGCATTTGATGTGAGTTTTCTTATTATCTAGCCCAAGGTCTGCCAGTTGTTGACTGATCCACAATGTCTGAATTCGATATGCTGCAACTGTAACATATTTGTAATAGCCCAACCCTTATCATGTTTATTTATTTAATTAAGCCATGTTATTAATTTTTCACATTTCTTTATATCATTTAATCATCCCAGTTGTGAGAATTCATTTTGGGCCCCACTTTGCAATTCGGGTTTTCATTGTTGTAAAATTTCAAGTGAATCAATAGTAGGTCCTAAATAAATATGATTTAAGAGATTAAATTATTTTTCATAATGATCCGAAAATTTAATTTTGAGTCACGGAAAATTCAATCGCATAAAGTGTATTTTCTTTCAAGCCCAAATTCATTTAGGCCCAATTTTGGGCCCAACAAGCCACTACCCATTTGCTTAGCTAATTACCCTCAATTATGTCTAATTATCATTAGTAAAAGAATGCTTTTTGGTGGTTAAAAACTCAGCCAAGCATTAGCTAAGTCATTTTCCATCAAGCAAAACTCACAAAATATCAAGACTTACTCTCTCTCTCCCTCTCTACCACCATACACAGCCCCCTCCTTTTTGCTACTGTATTTGCTTATTTCCAACCACTTACCACCACCTTTTGGCCATCAAGAGGCCACCATCAGACCACCAGCACCACCACCAGCCACCCCTCTCACTTCTTCAAGCTTCAAATATCTCTAGCTTCCCTTGTTTCAAGCTTAAAGTAAGTAAACCCTAGCCTTGTGTTTTTTTATATTATTTGTGATTTTGTGATCTTTGGTATTGGTAATGAATATCATGCTGTTGGTATTGATTTTAGAGAGGTTTAAGTGCAAATTCAAGTAAGACATAAGCTAGGGTTATGAGAATTATGCATAGTTTAAATGATGTTTATCAATAAGCATGTCATGTGTGTGTTTTAGATTTAAAAATGAATCTTGGATGATTGTGAGGTAAAATTTATGGATTATGGTTGTCTAAAGTGATGTTGAGGGTCACCCCATGTTTTGGTAATTTCAACAAGTGATTTTAGAGGGTAATTATGCGAAAAAGGAGGATAATACAGTAGGTAGCAAACTGTGAAGGGCCCAAAAATAGGGGTCTGTTCCGGGAAAAACTGGTAATTCGTGGTTGGTTGGAAAATTATGAATTTTGGTGGGGAGCTAGATCAATGCGTTAAATTTCAAATGGCTTTTGAATCATCTTAATCTGACTTCTGTACAAGACGTTATGGCCGTTTTACTCTAACTGCACAGACCAGACCAAAACTGCGCAGGGTGGTGTTTTAGCTAAATTTTGGAATTTGTGTGGTGGTGATTGTGTTATGGGATATAAATGAAAATGTTGAGGGACTTTTTAATATTTTCATATTGGGGTTTTATAGCTCAATTGGAGGTTGGGGGTGAAAGTTATGAATTTTTTAAGGTGGACCTTGAATCGATAACAACTTTGATTGTACTTAGAAACTTATTTGGTTTGGAAAACTAAGTGGTATGACATGTGCAACAAAATTGGAGAAGTAGAGAGATTGATAACTCAAGATTAGTAGTTGTTGGCCCAAGCTGGTGTGTTTAAAATTATTCTGAACCTACCACCACTCCAATTGCCATCAAACCTTTATTATCCATCTCAGAAATACCAAAAATCTGTGATGAATTTATAACCATCAAAGTCTTTCTTTTGTGATTCCAATTATTCTACTTTTATCAATTTTACTCCACAATATTTCACTTCGAGTTAAATTACCCTAATTTATTTAGCTTTCAAATCATTTCTGTGTAATTTATCTCCTATGGAATTATTTGAGTTATGGATGCCTTTTATGGAATTTCTGCTACAGTTACAACTATGAAAGTCAACATTGTTTACTAATTACATATACCTATAATTACATTTCTAAAACAGAATCGGGGCCTACTCTATCATTTTCCATTGCATATAAGAATTATCAAGTGAGATTGCATTTTAAAGACATCAGGTATGTTCATTGCCTGTATCTTTAAAAATCAGAGTGTATTTATCAAAGTTATCATGTTTTGGTAAGTACATCAATGAATCGGTTTATACAGTTATTTAGCATTTAATTAGTGATCCCGCCAGTTATCATCTATAGGGCATTCGCCCTCAAGTTACTTGCACGGCTTCAGGTCAGGTCCCCGATGAGCTTGGCAGGTGTACACCTATCCATAGATCATAACAGTATCAAGTGGTTCACTATCAGATAATAACTAGCAATTCGGTTTGACATTAATCTCATTCACTGTTTTAACTTAAAATGAATTGCAAGTGGGCGCCTAATCATTTTATGTAGAGATCATTTAACAACACAGGAATGCATGTACTGAGCTTTGGCTCACAGTTTGAAATATTTTCATGTTTTATTTTAGGCAAATGCTCATTGAATCGCCCTCATGCTACTAAACCGGATGAAGAGAATAAGTTGAGCAAGGGAATCTGGAGGGATCAACAATGATATAGTACATGTCTATTTTGGAGCTATACTTTGAAATCTTCAGTGGATGGAGGTGTAGATTATATGGTGAATTGCTATACTGCGATGCATAAACCATATGTGGGTAACAGTTGATTGTATATGGTTTGACAATGCATGAATGTGTATGGTTGAGGTTATGTCTAACTATGTTATTTCTAGTTTATAATCTAGTACACACACTTCAAGCCCTGTCCTTTTGGGTGGCGGTAACGCCCCTATCATTGAGTTCATTAGTCCTAATTCCAAAATTCTTTAAGGAGAATGCAAACAGTGGAACATGCTTAATTAGGGGTCGTTACAGATTTGGTATCAGAACTAGGTTTGAAGGATCACTGTGAGCTATCACGTGTTTATGAGTTAGCTATTAAGGTGTGTTTGAGTTATGTTAGACCAACTAAATGAGCTATTGACTATAATTTCATATGTATGGGCATATAAGGAGGAACCATTTTCATTTGGGTGATTCAATCATTTGGTAATATCCTGAGATTTGAGCAATAGCAAAATGGAGTGTGGATCCATTTGGGTGACCTGTTAGTGAGGCATGCTCTCATTTATTTGGGAGTTATATTGTACGTTTCATTTCTTTCATTTGTTTAAATTTTTGCAATCGTGCACTCTGGGTGTGTGACCCATTGAGTTATGAACGCTGGCATGTGGCCGTTGAGCTATTGAAGTGTTTCTCTCCATTTTAGGTATCTATTGTAAGGCTTTAAGTCGGCTTTTAGTTAGTTTTGAGGTGAAACTCTATCCGTTTTGTCTCATGATTTGAGAGTTTTATTGAGATGTTTTAATATACCTGATCTTAGGTACAGTGATGGTTGAAACTCGATGCCATTTGCAACATCTTAAGGGATTAACACAATGTCAAGTTAGATGTAAACCTCCAGAGGAGGAAATGCCTTGTGGGACAATATTTTTGAAGTGAATCAGTATGAGACGAACATTACAATGAGTGCTTATGTCTGGTGATAATAGTTTGTAGCTTATGTTGTGCTACTTAGCGTTATATGGGTGGCACGAGTAAGATTAAGCTGCCATATGTAGGAATTATCTGGTCTTGACACTAAGACCTTGCATCAGCAATGCTCCCATTACTTCCTGTTATTGACTTATTTCTGCCCTAGTTACCTTGAATTGTTTAGGAGCAATGAAAGTTAGATATGCAGGATTAAAGGAAAAGGACCCAAAGAAGTGATATAATATTCATTTTACTAGTACCAAGTGCATTCATTTCATTAGTATTGAGGATATTCATTTTACCAGTATCAGGTAGATTTATTTCACTAGTATCAAGTGATATGTATGTACACATAATTAGTAGACTCTGCTCGTATGCATATCGTACTTTTAAGGAATTTTCGGAGATGGGGTGTGTAATTGGGTTGTGAGTTATTCAGTGATCCAGTAATGGGTGATGAAGAGGATCAGAGAAGTGTCACAGGCCATATCTTTTATGACCTGAATCTCTTATAGTTAGCTATATCTATCGACCAGCTTCCGCTATTGCATTCCTAATAAGAGTCAGTGATATAGAGACCATTTGAAGCAATATCAAGTGGATACATGAGACTAGATTACTTTACTCAGAAGGGCATCAGTTTAGCTCGACTCATGACATGGTAGTAAGGTTGTAGAATGAGTGGGATACATGAGGTTCCAGGTTAATTCAACACCTGAGCAACCTTTCTTATAGGCGATACGAACCCTGACAATCATAATCGTTTAATTCTCTGTTTCCATAATGGAGCTTATAATGACCCCCAGTGTGCATTACTGTGTGATTTACAGTTCTTCCTAAGCATATTTGACCCATTCTACTTACTGTTCAGTCATCACTATGTTCATATTTTTAATGTCACTTACTTTAACTTCTTGCTTCTGTTTGGGCACTATTCATTTATTGTTTGCAGGGCCTTTGGTTGCTTCAGACCCAGTCATTGAGCGCTATTTCAACAATTAAATGGATCCATATTGTTCGTGTTTCTATAGCACCGTAACATCATGTCGGCTTACTGCTCTATGGGCATGACTGCATGTCGTTACTGAAGCTATTTTGGCAATCCTTTCTTTACTAGTACAACCTATCTTATTAATGATAAACAACGATTTGTGCTATTTTCATCTGCCAACAGTTTCGAAATTTGTATGCCTACCCAAGACTTCCATTTACTACATAATGTGTTATTGATGGATGCTGATGCCATCATGTTCAGTCATAAGACTGACTCTTTCATCTTGGCGTATTGGCCTTTCAAACACCAGATGGATAAAATTTCCCTTCTGGTGGTGCTGACCCTCATATTCATCATTTTATTTACCTACGGGCACCGTATGACTTTTCAAATGCCTCTTTGGTAATCTGTTAGATTTCTTCACCTTTAGTACTTAATACTCCCTCTCAACTTCATAACATCGTTCATTTACTTTATTATCATGACCATCATGAATAAACCGTATGTCTTGTATATGGAGGTCATTTATATGCCTTACCTCTTTCATTATGAATCTTCATCCTTTCATTCATTGAGCTTACATGGCAATCCTTTATAACCAATAAAGAAATATCTTTGTAATAGTTCATGGTGTGGTTACATCTCTTTACACTTTAGATTGTCCCCCTGTCATTTAAATTTATTGAGACCAATAGGCAGTTGAATGTGGTATCATTTATAAATGTGCCTCTATTAGCATGTCGAAACCATATTCGTTGGGCATTCAATCCAGTTTGATTGGCAGACCTTGTTATCGTTATGGGGTTGAACTGGCTGTGTACTTATAGAAGATGACTTGTAAAGATCTTAAAGTTAGCTTGAGGAATGAGGAAAGACTAGACGTGTGTTTCTATGGACCAAGGGAAGAAAAATTCTATTTTCACCCTAATTAAACTATGCAAGCAAGTAAGTTATCATGTCAGTAATGCATTGAATATTAGTGATATGCAACCACATTCGGTATATACATATCTATAATTATAGTTTGTGAATTTAAAGATGTTTCATCTGAGGACTTTCCGGACTGTTTTTCCCCAAGAAACATTGATTTTTTTAGATCAACCTAGTTCAAGGTGCTCAATCTATTTTTAGAGCCTCTATCATATGACCCCCAGCAGAGTTCAAAGAACTAAAGATTTAGTAAGATGAGTTGTTACTGAAGGGAGTTATTTAACCAAGTGTGTCACCGTGGGAAACCCTAGTTTTATATGTGTGAAGAATGAAGGCAGAACCTTATGGTTGTGTACAGCATACAGAGAGTTAAACAAGATCACTATCAAAAACAAGTTCCCTATACCTTGAATAAATGGTGTATAGGACTAGCTGCTAGCAATAGAAGTCTTTTTCTGGAATGATTTGAGATTCGGAAATCACACCTAAACCATGCAGCCACAATTTGTCTTTTGTAAGAATGCCCTTTTATAATAATTCTTGTAATTGTTTGCTTGTCTCATCTTCAAAACTTGATATTATCTAATATTGTTTAATGTCCCTTGCATTTCAACCTGGTATTTCCTATTAGCATGATCTTCCATGTCTTTGCAAACCCATTGTTAAATGTGCAATACATTTTTGTTCGACCTTATATGGTTGTCAACATTCCAGTGCTCTCGACCTTCACCATCTTTATTTCATGATCATGAGTTGTAGTTCATTCCGTTGAGAGCCGATTCACACATCTATCTTACATCTCATTTATTCATAATGATAAGCTCGTATAACTTGTTCTGAATTTATAACGTAATTCAACTCTTATTGGTGTTGGTGATTGCAATTGTCATAATCCCCTTACTCTCCTCATTTTTAACTTCAACTCCCACACATATATCTTACATGCTCATTAGTAAACTCCAACTTTTCTGTTCAATCTTATTGCTGGACTTGAATTGGTTTCATATGAACAAAGGCACGTCTCTAACGTTACATGTTCATTCTATTTACTTATCCATTGGTACTTTGCTCATCCAATCTATTGATCTACCTATTGCACTTTACCGATTCAATCTATTGATCTATTTAGTGCACTTGAAATTCTCATACCTATATCTTATATCCTCATAAGTAAACTTCAGTAATCCTTATTTAATCTTATTGTCGTACTTGACTTGGCTCCATATGAGCAAAGGCATGTTGCCACTGCAGCTTATACAATCCATTTATCTATTCATTAGACGTTGCTTGTTCAAGCTAATTATTTATCCAGTGTACCTTGTTTATCCAATCTATTTCTCTATTTACTATATTTTGTTTGGCCACTCCCTCGATTGCATTTATCCTGTCAATGGTATCTAGAAAGTCACCCTGTTGGAACTTTGTTGCTGGCCATTTTGTTTTTAAATCATTAGCTAGACTCGAAGGTAACCAGGCTATCTATCTTCTTGAATAACTATGTATTGGATCCTTTATAATCAATATTTATAAACCATGATTCTTGTGCTATTATGGTTCAGAATTCTGGTCCTAACAACCCCATGATAATCTGTCCTTTATTAGCCTTTTCTAGTCTCATCGTTCATTTCTTTTGGATGCAAAGATTCGCTCAGCTAACAATCCCATCGCTCTCATCCTTAATAACAGTCATTTCATCACCCATTATCAACCAGGAGCAGATCGTTGAGTAGCCTGATGAGGGGAGATCATGTGATGCATTAAGAATATCAAATGATAACTTTTTGATAAGAGCATAATCTCAAACAATGTCTAGCGGTATTAAAGTAAGCTAAAAAAAATTGAGAATAATGAGACAGTTCAAGTACATGCTAAAGTGACACAAGGACAACACAAGAGTCATATGGTCATATTAACCAAAGAAAGAGACAATTAAAGTTCAAATGAGATATAAAGTAATCCAAGGGGCTTTTCTAAACAAGGGTGTCAAGCGACTGGATATCAGAGATAATTGAGTTCATTAAAGCTAATGTGTGAGAAGTATCTGGATCTGCTACTGAAACATGGGATTAAGTAGTTATACAATACGCAGACACCTTTAACCCCATAGCTTGTCAACTAGGTCTGTCTATATAACTCAAAGACGTGCATAACGTGTTTCTTACCTCATAACTCAGGCACTACATTCCAGATCCCGACCACCATGCTATAGTATCTGAACCCATCAAAGTTACTGAAGATCTAGTGTATGAAGAGCGACCAATCCAAATACTAGATTGCAGGATTAGGTAGCTGCGCAACAAGCAGATACCACTAGTCAAGGTGCTATGGACAAATTAAACCATACCTCTCAAGAAACCACTTGGGAGACCGAGGATGAGATGCAAGCCAAATACCCACATCTATTTAAGATAAACTTGCATGTTTCGTCAAAGCTCATAAGTTTTGAGGACGAAACACTTTAAAGGGGGAAGACTGTAATAGCCCGACCCTAAATCATGTTTATTTATTTAACTAAGCTATGTTATTAATTTTTCACATTTATTTATCTCATTTAATCATCCCGATTGGGAGAATTCATTTTGGGCCTCACTTTGCAATTCGGGTTTTCATTATTGTAAAATTTCAAGTGAATCGATAGTAGGCCCTAAATAAATATGATTTAAGAGATTAAATTATTTTTGATAATGATCCAAAAGTTTAATTTCGAGCCATGAAAAATTCAATCATGTAAGGTGTATTTTCTTTTAGGCTCAAATTCATTTAGGCCCAATTTTGGGCTCAACAAGTTACTAACCCATTTGCTTAGCTAATTACCTTCAAATATACCTAATTATCATTAGTAAAAGGTTGCTTTTTTATGGTTAAAAACTCAGCCAAGTATTAGCTAATTCATTCTCCACCAAGCAAAACTCACAAAATATCAAGACTTAGTCTCTCCCCCCCCCCCCTCTCCACCACCCTACACAGGCCCCTCCATTTTGCTATTGTAGTTGCTGATTTCCAGCCACTAACTGCCACCTTCGGGCCACCAAGAGGCCTCCATTGGACCACCAGCACCACCACCAGCCACCCCTCTCACTTCTTCAAGCTTCAAACATCTCTAACTTCCCTTGCTTGAAGCTTAAAGTAAGTAAACCCTAGCCTTGTGTTTTTTTTTATATTATTTGTGATTTTGTGATCTTTGGTATTGGTAATGAATATCATGGTGTTGGTATTGATTTTAGACAAGTTTAAGTGCAAATTCAAGTGAGACATAAGCTAGGGTTATGAGAATTATGCATAGTTTAAATGATGTTTGTCAATAAGCATGTCATGTGTGTGTTTTAGATTTGAAAATGAGTCTTGGATGATTGTGAAGTAAAAATTATGGATTATGGCTGTCTAAAGTGATGTTGAGGGTCACCCCATGTTTTGGTAATTTCAACAAGTTATTTTAGAACGTAATTATGCGAAAAAGGAGGATAATAAAGTAGGTGGCAAACTGTGAAGGGCCTGAAAATAGGGGTCTGTTCCGGGAAAAACTGGTGATTTTCAATTTTGGTGGGGAGCTAGATCAACGGTTTATCATTCAAATGGATTTTGAATCACCTTAATCCGAGTTTTGTGCAAGACGTTATGGCTGTTTTACTCCGACTGCATAGACCGGACCAAAACTATGCAGGGTGGTGTTTTAGCTCAATTTTGGGATTTGTGTGGTGGTGATTGTGTTATGGGCTATAAATGAAAGTGTTGAGGGACTTTTTAATATTTTCATATTGGAGTTTTATAGCTCAATTGAAGGTCGGAGGTGAAAGTTATGAATCTTCTAAGGTGGACCTTGAATCGGTAACAACTTTGATTGTACTGAGAAGCTTATTTGGTTTGGAAAACTAAGTGGTATGACATGTGCAACAAGTATGGAGAAGTGGGGGGATTGATAAGTCAAGAATAATATTTGTTGGTCCAAGCTAGTGTGTTTAAAATTATTCTGAACCTACCACCACTCCAATTGCCCTCAAACCTTTATTATCCATCTCAGAAATATCAAAAATACGTGATGAATTTATAACCATCAAAGTCTTTCTTTTATGATTCCTATTGTTCTACTTTGATTAATTTTACTCCACAATATTTCACTTTGAGTTAAATTACCCTAATTTATTTAGATTTCAAATCAATTCTGTGCAATTTATCTTCTATGGAATTATTTGAGTTATGGATGCCTTTTAAGGAATTTCTGTTACAGTTACAACCATGAAAGTCAGCATTGTTTACTAATTACATATACCTATAATTACATTTCTAAAACAGAATCGGGGCCTACTCTAGCATTTCCCATTGTGCATAAGAATTATCAAATGAGATTGCATTTCAAAGACATCAGGTACGTTCGTTGCCTGTATCATTAGAAATCATAGTACATTTATCAAAGCTATCATGTTTTGGTAAGTACATCAATGAATCAGTTTCTATAATGATTTATCATTTAATTAGTGACCCCACCAGTTATCATCTATAGGGAATTCGCCCTCCAGTTACCTGCGCGGCTTCAGGCCAGGTCACCGATCAGCTTGGCAGGTATACACCTATCCATAGATTGTAACAATATCAAGGGGTTCACTATTAGATAATAACTAGCAATGCAGTTTTACATTAATCTCATTCACTGTTTTAACTTAAAATGAATTGCAAGTGGGTGCCGAATGATTTTATGTAGAGATCATGTAACAACACAGGAATTCATGTACTGAGCTTCGACTCTCAGTTCTGAATGTTTTCATGTTCTGTTTTAGACAAATGCTCATTGGATCGCCCTCATGCTAGCAAATCGGATGAAGAGAATAAGTTGAGCAAGGGAATCTAGAGGGATCAACAATGATACAATACATGTCTATTTTGGAGCTATACTTTGAAATCTTAACTGGATGGAGGTGTAGATTATATTTTGAATTGCTATACTGTGATGTATAAGCCATACGTGGGTAACAACTGATTGTACATGGTTTGACAATGCATGACTGTATATGGTTAAAGCTATGTCTAACTATGTTATTTCTAGTTCATAATCTAGTACGCATACTTCAAGCCTTGTCCTTTTGGATGGCGGCAACGCCCCTATCATTAAGTTCATTAGTCTTAATTTAGAAATTTATTAAGGAGAATGCAAACAGTGGAACATGCTTAGTTAGGGGTCGTTACAATATTTAGCCTTAATTGTGAATAAGGTCACTAGTTCTATTACTTTTAGTTCCATGAGACTAGAGACTCTTCAAGGAATTAGCATAAACTATAGTGCTCTTTCTATAAACCTTGTAACCCACTTAGTCTCCATAAGAGTATCCAACTAGCACTTGAATGAAGTAAGAATCCAATCACATCTCTGTATGCCTTTTTAGGCACTAGCTTACCACTTGTATCTAATTCAAGCTAACAATTTGAAGTCATTCAGTCTTGGCATGTTGAAAGCAATCAAGGTTTTTTTTTTTCTCCTATGAGTTCCTTAACATACTTGCATTGATTGATGAAGGTGCGATTTTGGCATTAGTTGATTTGCAATCCAAGGAAAAAGTTCAATTCTTTCATCATACTCATTTCATTTTTCATGCTCTTGAGTTTTGAGAATTGTTTACATAAGGATTCATTAGTAGCCCCAAACAACATATCATCAACATGTGTACATGCAAGAAAAAAAAAAATCTCCCCCTTGTTTTAATAAACAAGGTCTTATCAATTTGTCCTCTCTTAAATTCTTTTTTTTGAGAAGGAATTTGCTTAGCCTCTCATACTATGGTCTAAGATCTTGTTTTAACCCATATAAGGCTTTACACAACTTCAAAACATGATCAATATAGTTTGCATTTTCAAAGGTAGAGAGTTGTTCAACATAAACTTCTTCATGCAAATAACCATTTAAAAATACACACTTCACATTCATTTGATATAACTAAATTACCATTAAAAGATGCAAATATAAGTAATGTTTTGACGTCCTCTGTCATGGCAATAGGGGCAAAGACCTCGTATAGTCAATCCCTTGCCCTCAGTCATACCCCTCGGCTAATAGTCTAGTCTTATTTCTAACCACATCTCTAGAATCATCTAGCTTGTTCTTGAATACCCATTTGGTTCCAATAACTGGATGGTTCTTAGGTTGAGTGGTCAACGACTAGACCTGATTTCTTCCAAACTAGTTCAGTTCTTCTTACTTAGGTAGATTCAATCATGGTCTACTAGACGTTCATGAGGTCTCTTTGTTCTATGAGAGACGTAAATGCAGAGAATGCACATAAATTTCTAAGATAAGAATGAGTCCTTACACTTGCGTTGACATCTGAGATGATGTTGTTCATAGGATGGCGTACAAGGAATCTGTAGCAACTCCTTAGTTCTTAGAGATTCTTATCTACATTTATTTCTTGTGTTGTTTCAAAGTCTTCAAAGATCACATCTTCATGGGCATTTACTATGTCATTTGGTTGGTTTAAGCTACCCGGCGATGGACTCTGAGTGGTTACGTTGATGGACTCAACCTTATCTTTGTAACACCCCGAGTGTGGCTTAAAAGGATTTGAAGTGACTACTTATATCACCAAGGGTGCACCTTTCTTTTCGAGGTGCCACTCACAAGAACTCCACAATTAAGCGTGCCTGTTGTGAACAAATCTTATGATGGCTGACCTCCTAGGAAGCTTTTCAGGTAGCGTGTGAGCGATGACGAACCATGCGAGAAAGGCTTGTGATGATTTGTGGGACCAGTCCACAATCCTTGAAGTCGTTCATGGTAATTGTCCGCGACCCAGGAGGGGTCGAAGCGTTACAATATTCTTCTTCATCATCATATTTGCCAGGCTTAAAGACTTAAAAGGGGGTTAAACTCATGCTTCCATTACATGGATGCTTTCTTCAATTTCTTTGTTTCTTTTGTTACAGACTCTACTAGCCTTGCCTTGCTGAGAGTATCAAAAAAAAGATACCTTCATCACTTCTTGCATCAAACTTTCCAAGGTTTTCCTTACCATAGTTTTAGAAACTTGTAGCTAAATGCCTTAAAGTATGAGATTTTTGGCTTTTTTTCCTTTGAATAGTTTGTGGGGAGTTTTCTTAAAGATGGGTCTATGAAGCATCTATTCAGAACTTAGTTAGTGGTGCTAACTACTTCAACTTATAAGTACTTTAGAAGATTATTTTCACATATCATTGTTCTAACCATGTCTTCCAAGGTTCTGTTCTTCCTTTCAACAACCCATTCTATTGTGCAGTCCTTACTGTTCAGAAGTTTTGTAAGTAAGTTTATCATAGAATTCAATAAATCGTTTTTTGAACTTAATTTCATAATCACTTCTCACCTGTTGAATGGGCAATCCTTGAGTTCTTTATACATATCTACAATACTTGATAAACATTTTAAAAGTATCTATTTTTCTATCAAGAACACCCAGGTAAATATAGAATATCATTAATAATAAAAAAATATTTGCTGCCACCTAAACTTCTTAACTTGATAGGACCACACAAATCCATAAGTAGTAATTCAAGTGACCTTAAGTTGAAATGGTTGCTATGGCATAAACGAGGCCATAACTTATTTACCTTTTTACAACACATGCACTGCAAACTTGGTCTTTCTTATACATATGCTTGGGAAGACCTCTTACTAGATCATTCTCAGATAATTTTTTCGTTGTATGCATACTAACATGACCAATCTTTTATGCCACAATTATGCAATATCATTGAAAGCTTCAAAACATAAAAGATTCTTGACATTAAGATGATCAAGGCTAATAGCCCATATATTTCCTACTCTTCAGCAAACAAAGCAATTTTCCCAATTTCAAGGGTAAAGATGCAATAATGAGCAAAGTTGAATGTGACTTTGTTTACATTATTAGATATTTGAGAAATGCTAAGTAGATTGAACTTAATACCATCAACTAAATAAACACTCTCAATTTAATTTAAGAGATCTTACCAAATTTGCTAACTCTAATTATTCTACCATTCTTTTTATCTCCAAATGTTACTTTACCTTAGTGTGATTCTTTAAGTTCTATAAACACTATAGCATCCCTAGTCATGTGTCTTGAGCATCCACTATCAAGACACCATAGATCAATGTTTGTCTTGAAGTATACTTGCAAACTAGATATCAAGTCTACCTATTTCCCTTGGAAGAAAATTATGCAAAATTTGTTATCATTTTCAAGGGCTTCTACCTTTTGGTATCCAAACTTGAATAATTATGAGACTATTGCTAGTCTAATTTTAAGAGTTTCTTTACCACCTTCTCTAGTTAGAGTTGCTTTGTTATCCCTTTGTCATTGTTAAATGATTAGAGGTTTTAAGAATAGCATTTTTAGGGTGCCTTGAAGTACTCTGACCTTCATAAGAAGGTGCCCCTTTAGCAAAGAAATTTTGGTATCATTGCCTTTTATTGCTAGGATCATATCCAAGAACTTCCCTATTGAAAGGCACACTTTGAAATGCAAGTAGTCTGTTTAAATTTTACTGAGTTTTGAAATAGATTTTTAAAAATCCTCACATTGAGCTCTCAACTTTTTAATTTCAGTTTCAACCTTATGAAGATTGATCGCTAGCTCAAAGTTGAGTTTGAAGATATGCTCATTTTTATTTTTCCACCTCTACAATTCTCCTTTAAGAGTTTTAGCCTCTTTTTCATGCTCACTCCCTTTCTCATAAAATCCATCACAGAGTTCTAGACACTATTTGTATTCATCCTCAATAACTTTCTTTCTCATATTTTAAAAAGCCAATTTTCCCATGAAGGGACTTGATCTTAGAAAGGCACTCTTTTTTAGCATTCACACCATGTATGACAATCTTGATTAAATAACCTCTTGACATTTGAAAAAAAGGAGAGATTTTACCTGCTGAGTGGATGTGCCCTCGACTTCCTTCGACTTTGACTTATAGTAGTTTGAAAATTCAAATTTTCCTTCTAATTCTTTTCTGTCTGTCGTGAAGTATAGGTTAGCAACATCATCCTCATTACCCTTATTATCACTAGAGTCACTGTCACTTCATGCATCTATCATGGCCTTTTTCTCTTTACCTTTGGGTTTCTTCTTTTAGCTTTCTTTTTACGACATGATGTCTTTCATCATATGCCTTTATTGACCACAACCAAAGTCAACAATTGTGTTACTTTCAAGGTTTTGAGAGGAGGACTTTATACCTTTGTTCCATTTGGAAGCTTACTAAAGTCAAAATACTTCTTCTTGAGCATTTTATAGAAGCCTTTGGCTAACATGGCAATCTCATCCTTTGATGCTTCGGATTGTGAGTCACCTTGATATTTAGGGTCTTGACTACTGCTTTCAAGGCCACCCCCTCTATCTAAGGTTTCTTCTTTCTCTTCCTAGAGGTGGATCTCATATGTTAGGAGTTTTCCTACCAAATTTCTAATTTTGTCTTTAGGTTATGAACCTCCTTAATGGTCATAACCTTGCCTACCTATTAGTTTGTTGGAATATTCCCAACAAGCTCCTTATCGTCTCTTTATTTGAGTAGATTTCTCCTAGAGATTTGAAGTTGTTGACAATGTCAGTGAATTTGATGGACATCGCTTTGACATGTTCATTAGGAAGCATCTTGAAAGGTTCATATTAGTGTACATGGATGCTTATTTTTTATTCTCTTGACATGACATGTGCCTTCATATGTGGTCTTTAGGGTGTCGTACAATTCTTTAGCTGTTTCACAAGTAGAAACCCTATTAAACTCATTAGCATCTAAAGCATATTACAAAGGACTAAATGCATTGTAATTCTTTTGCATTGTCTAATGTTCTTAACGGGTGTTGGCCAATAGGCTAGTCCGGCTGCTCAGTCCCAATAGTATGCATAATTCGTATTGGAGCCTTTGACACTATGTTCAATAACTCAGGTTTTTCATCCATAAGCCATATATGCATAAGTGTCTTCCAATGGCCAAAGTTAGATCCACATAATAAAGGAAATCTAAATCCAGACAACCTTGATTGATCTCAGCTAGTCTTGAGGAATACATAAATCTTTACCCATTTAGCAGTTAAGTCATAAGAGGTAAGACTAGGTCTGATACAAATTATTGGTCCCAAGTAACTTAAGACACCTAGGAGTGGTGAATAGGGTGATTGTAGATAATAGTAAATTAAAACGTAAACACATAGTAGAAAAGATATAGTAATCTTAGAGACACTGAACAGTAAAATCGAGGATACCCAGACTACAAATAAAGGGAGTTGAATGATTGAGACTGCCGCAAGCGCACGGGCAGCAGTAGTATAGATAAAGATATCGTTCCTTAGGGACTAATAATGTAACTTACTGAGTTTTTCCTATCAGACTATACTAAGCAAAATTCTAATCCAATTGGTTTTAATTTAACAATTTCTAATTCACTATTCTGAATCAATTAAAGAGAAAGTATGTCTAGGAATTCTCGTAGTTATGAAAAAGTATTGGATCAAAACAACAGACATGTGCTTTTCTCTAATCGGTTAATCTCGAGGAATTGTAATCTATCCAAAAATTTGATCTATTCTTTCGAAATAAATCAAATTTGCCTAAACTCAGCAAAAGTCGTTCTTCCAAACTAATTTGCCTTAATTCAAGTTTAATATGTTTAATTACTAGCTAGTCCTCCTAAGATGCAAATCTCTCTTTCAAGATGACTCCACGTTAGGTTTAATCAAGCAGTCCAACAACCAAGTGTCACCTTTCAGTTTTTCATTTGTTTGTTTCAAGTGAGCAAGCAAATTTTGGTCAAAAATTCACTCACAATAACACAATTACTTGATAAACGAAATCAAACCAATCATGAAAATAAGCACAATTCTATAAATTAAAAGATGATCCAATTACACTTTCACAAACTACTAAATCCCTAGACAAAAGAAAACTACTCAGACATGATTAAGAAATAAACAAAACTAATCAACAATCTGGCGAAATCTAAGAGAAAAGCCTGACTAAGATGGCCTTCAACAAAGGGCTTCAAACCACCTCGAAAACCAAACACATACACTCAAGACTTGTCACCAAAACTAAAAATCGAACTAGAAACAACAACATTTGAGAAAGAAAGAAACTAGGATAAAACTCTAATCTATGCTACTCTATGCTTTTTGGTTGTGCAAGGATTGCTTTCTACTGCTACAGAACGAGGCCCTTTATAGTGAGGCTCACTTGATCTTAGCTACACAGCCGAAGGAAGACGAAGAGGCAGCTGATACAGGCTCACCACGATCCATGGCAGGTACCATGGTCGGACCGTGGTCTGGGATGGAACCGGCTTTCTGCTCTTTTTTTGCTCCATGGGCGTAACAACACATAGGTGTCCGTGGTGAGGTCAAAATACATCTATTTATGGTCAAATGCTGGGAAACAAGACTAAAAATCTTACAAAACACATAAAACAACTATTCCCAAGCATAAATTGAGAATAGGAGTGTAAATAATAATATTAAGCACATAATTCTCTTAAAAATTGACATAAAATAGCCTTGAAATGATATATAAATTAAGAACTTATCAAACTCCCCCATGCTTAAACTATTGCTTGTCCTTAAGCAAATGCAAAAACCAAAAATTTACACAACCACCTCAAGATAGATATAAGTACATTCAAATGGCAAAGTTGATCCAAAGGTAACCCAAAAAGAGGCAAAAATCATTAACAAACAGAATAGGGAATGAAATTTACAAAACTTTTTTGATAGACCACAATGTCAAACTTAAATCAATCTCCCCCAAATCATCAAATACAATCATTCAATCATATGAAACAAGTAAGGCTAGCAAGGCCGGTAGAACCTCACAATAGTTATATGGCTCTCATCACTCATGTGTTTAATAATAACGAAGGTTCTCTCAATTCTCGTTCCTTAGACTCAAATCTACCAAAGGCTTGACAAGATTCTCAAATTCACCATCACTAAAATGCAAACACACTAGACAATCATGAGGACTTTCATAGGGATGTAAAGGTGATATGGGTAAAAGTAAGAGGGGAACAACATTTTGGAAATGAGGAGCTAGAAGCCATAGACTAAGAGCTAAATAATTCTAATGCAATCATACTACATCCTTCTTGAACCATTGCAACTTACCAACAAATTAAATCCCAAATTGAAAAGCGAAAGAGTCGAAAAATCACAAATATCTTACAATCCCACCAAGGCTAACGCTTTCTTTCGATTTTGTTTTTCTATTGTTTGTTTTTCTGTTGTTTGTTTTTCTTCGTTGTTTGTTTTTTTTTTCATCATGATCCTTTCTTTTTTTTTTCATTTTTTGAATAACAATAGCCAAGGGGAAATCCATAACGAACTTTAAATTTCAACTCTTCTTCAAACTTTGTACAATGAAACAAGGGATTTATCAAAATCTCACATCCCTGCACCAAACAGCCAAAATTCACTAAAAGATAACCATCCACCTTACTAATGCCCTATGATGCAAAAGAATGAAACACTCCTCTAGTCTTGGCTTAAGGGTAAGACAAGTATTTGTCCATAGGCTATATTAGGGAGTTTAAATCAAGAAATACAGATATAGGCTCAAAGGGGCTAGCAAGTGATACAATACACAACAAAGGTGGCTATTTGGTCGTGGGTTTCAATGAATCAAAGAAAGAAAAATGCCTCAATCATATTGCCTAAATGCATATGCGAAATGTGATCTTGAATGAAACTCAAAGCAAGTTATAGAGAAATGACGTCAAGGAAGAGTCACACATGAAAGAAAATATGAGACTAAAATGATAAATAGCCTCTAAAAACTCGAAATCTCACGGGATGTCTACCAAGGTCAAAACTAGCTCACTAGTAAACACATGCCAAGATCATGTAAAGACTCATGGGGTAAATTAACTCGCATTCAACATGTGGTCAAAAGATGGAGATCATTTCGAAAACACATTCACAAACATTTTATGCACAATGGGTGAATCAAAAGCTCAAACTAAACCGTAGAAGTCTACCAAATCTATAAAGATCATCATCCGAGGATTTTTTTCTCTTAATTTTTGTTTGTTTTTTCGTGCATGCTCCTAATAACAATGCAAACTAAAAATGCAAAGAGACAAAAAAGGAAAAAAAAGAAAAATAGACCAAAACCAAAATGCAACCTAAAATAAAAAGAAAACTAAATGCACTACTAAAAAAAACAAAAACTAAAAATCAAAAACTGAAAAAGTTACCACTAAAAACATATATAAAGCACAATCACACCAAACCAAAAATAGGCACCAGATGCAAGATATAATGACTAACTCACTCCCTCATGCTTGAATCACACATTGCCCTCAATGTGGGCACATAACAAAAACAAAAAAGGGAAGGGGAGTAGCACATAGCATTCAGAAAGGAGGTGGTGGTGGAGGATGGGGTGGTTGGCCATAAAAGATACGTCAATCTCACCAGATCTCTAGACATGCCCTATAGTCTTAGAAATATTGTGTCTGGGAAGTAAGTAACCCATGAAGCTCATCATGGCACTCTTGGACAAAGTTCTGAAGAGCAGCGCTCTCAGAAGCAACAAATACTCGAAGGGAAACTTGCTCCTTTTGAATGGATCTAAGGGTGTCTTGGATATCAGAATAGTCATGAGGTGGTTAAGAGGAAGAACTATGTCCGACTTAACTAGATTGAGGGACTGGATGACGGGGTGCGGGTCGAACAACCTCCTCATCACCAAGTACCCAATAAAGGTTAGCCCGGTGAGGGAAAATGGTGCGATCGGCGTTGGGAAGAGGCAAAAGTCGGTCCCCAGGGTAAATCCAACACAAACGGCTAGCCTTAACTTTACAAAAGTTCATAATCTCAAAAGCAGCTTGATTAAGCCGCTCAAACCCAAAAACTCTATCCTCATGATTGGGTTCAGCACCTAAGAATCTAGCAATAGTAATTACAATCCCACCTATTACTATTCCACCTTTAGTGCTAATAGCAACACTATGTAATTGTCTAGCTAAAAATGAACCCGGGTCAAGCTGAACACCATCAAGCATACATGACAAAAAGTACAACTCAGAAAATCTCAGGACAATCAGACTATCGTCCCGAACAAACAGAGAACAAGCCAAAATATGTTGAGCTACTCTAATACAGGGGTTCCTAATATGTGTGCATTTTGACGAACTGGTACTATATCTAACACTCCCCAAAAGTTCACCCCAAAGCGCATTCGGGTTGAATTCGCGGGGGACTTGGTGATTCGATAAATCCATGCTAGTGGAAAACCGAAAATACTCTTGAAGGTACTTAAGTTCAGTTCATATGATTGTCCCTGCAAATAAAACGATATACATCCTGCTTGACATTGAGGCCCTCCAATGACCTCGACATGGAGTATACTAAGAAATTCTAGGGTTAGGTCCCAGAATGTATGCTCTCTGATTTCTAAAAAGTGTCCCATACTAGCTCTTGCAAACAACCATCTAATATCATCTAACATTCCCAATCGGGCAAACAAATCCTCATCATAATATCTAGTTCCTACAACTATACGTTCATTCAAACAATTGTACCCAGCAATATGATCGAGATGCGTTAAATCAAGGGGGTGAGGAATGTTACCTCTCACATGCGCGGTTTAGGATGTCCTTGAGGTTGAGGTGGTGCTTGACTTGAAGACCCAATCTCCGTGGTGCTCCTTTGTCTCTTGGTTGGTGCCATGGTTGCAAACTCTAACCAACAACAAAATTAAAACCAAAATAAGAACTAAAGCCTAGAAAATTGAAGAAATGAAGTAAAAATATGAAAAATAGGAGAGAGAAAAGAATGGGTATGGTGGATAAGTGAAGGTGAGATGAATTTGAAAAAGAAGAAGAAGAAGAAGAAAAGAGATGAAATTTGTGGAGAAAAAGGGAAGATTGAGTGAAAAGAAATGATTTGGTGTGAAAATGATTAAAAATGGAGAAGAAATGAGGGCAGATTAGAGGTGTGAGCTATGGAGAGTTTAGAGACAGAAAATGGAGGCTGAGAGAGAGTCAAGGTTGAAGAAGAGGAAGTAAGGAGAGGAAAGGGCACCACGGTATAAAACCTAGACTGCGTGTCATAGCAATCCACCACGAACCGTGGGACTCACCACGGTCTGACTGTGGTGTCTGCTAGTCCTCTATATTTTCATTGTTTTTTCATTTTTTTATTTGGTTGGCACCCCACGGCCGTGATTTTAGGGATTTGGCTGTGGTGGCTAACATTTTATTCATATTTTTCGTTTTTTGTTTTCCCTCTCTCTCTCTTTTTCTTTTTTTTGGACAAACTACAAAAATAGTAAAAATAAAACCTAAGAAAAGAAAACGGAAAAGAACTTGGGTTGCCTCCCAACAAGCGCTCTTTAAAGGTCAAGAGCTTATTCTATGCTTGGTCCGAATCAGATAATATATGGATATTGGCTTTGTCCCCGGACCACAAAATTAAATTTCTTCAAGTGAAGGTACCATATTAAAAGCTCTAGCTGCAGGCTCTTCATCTTCATAACTTGGTGCCATAATGCATTATCTGCATACAAAACAAATCGTTCTTGTAGCCCATCAGACATGTTACCATCAACTTGTTCAACCCTTGCATCAAAATCTGCATCAGCACCTTCCATAGGAGGCATAAAGAGAACAGTTTGTGTAAACCTGCAATAATCACTCATGGAAGACTCATTAGGAACAGGGGCCTCAACCTCAGGCTTGTTAGGTGGCATACGAGTAGCGAACTCCACCCTAACATACCCTTGGTCGGGGTCCTTATAAGAAATCCAATCAGAATCATGAGGATCTTCACAATTCAAAATACCCTCTATATCAATCTCAGGGGAAAGGGGTAATGCATCCAATATAGAAGAATGAAAAGAAACGACGTCCTCCTTTCTATGACTAAAGACAGCAAAGCGCCCTTCTACCTCAAAAGATACACGACCCTCTCTTACATCAATGTGCAACCAGCTGTCGCCAAAATGGGCTGACCTAGGATAATTTGAGCATCATCGGTTTCAGGCATATCAACTATAAAAAAGTCCTCAAACAACCAAATGTCTCCCATATTAACTGGTACATTATCCAATTTGCCTATAGGTTACGTCACAGAACCATCAGCCAACTGTAGTGAAAAAGGAGCGGCTAGTAATGGTCTTAGGTGCAGCTTATGAAACAAAGAATAGGGCATTATGCTGACACGAGGACCTAGGTCACATAGACCTCTCTCAATTTTCACCTTTCTCACAATGTAGGAGATAGAAAAACTACCTGGGGTGGAGAGCTTAGATGAAAAAATGGTGGGGATCTCAACAGTGGCATTGCCATTATTATTTCTCTCCTTATTTCCAACCATGATTATTTCCCTACCCTCTTCCATTGGTGAATCCTCAAGGTCAATTAAGTCCTTTTCTTCTTCCTTCATGGCAACACAGTTACAGTACTCATGAGAATTGGGTTCGAGCCTGCTAGGAAGTTTATCTGGGGGAGTAGATGAGAAAGTAGGTTTTTGGGCAATTTGAGCTTCTAACATCCTATTATGAGTTGTAAGCACATCAACATTTGAGGCTAATTACTTAATATACTCATCCCGTTTTTCTTGTGGCATAAGTATGCTTCCCATCATTACTTCTAAATTGCACTTTTAGGGGATCTGAGAAGGGAATTGAGTCTTTGAAAACCAAGGGGTGGTCTAGCATTTATAGGGGGCACATTTAATGGGTTTGGATTATACTTATAAGAAACTTTTGGGTGACTCTTCCAATTAGGAGTATATGTATTAGAGTAAGGGTCATTGGTCGGTCTTGGGTTGAAACTTTGAACATAATTAACTTCATTAGAGTATTGGGAAAAAGGACTCCCAACTTGACAGTTTAAAGTTACATGCTCAACAGAACCACAAATTTCACAAGGGGAAGGGGCACTAAGATTCACAACATTAACATTTATTCGGTTTAGTCTTTAAGTCATAGCATCTACTTTAGTAGAAAGTAAAGTAAGTGCATCAACTTCAAGCTTACCTCCAACCCGTTTGGGTTGGCCTCATTTAGTGGACCATTGAAAGTTGTTGAGTGTCATTTGCTCGATCAGATTATAGGCTTCATACTCAATCTTGCTCATCAGAGTTCCTCCTACCGCCGCTTCAATATTGGACCTTACAGATTGGGTCACACTATTATAAAAGGCTTGGATAATCATCCAATGCTGAAGAGTATGATGGGGGCACAAACGCAGCAGATCTTTAAAATGCTCCCAGACTTCATAGAGTGTCTCATCATCTCTTTGTATGAAGTTGGTGATCTGATTCCTTAGGCTTGTTGTTTTGCTTGGAGGGAAAAGCTTGGCGAGGAATGCTCTTGTCAACTCATCTCAGGTGGTCATGCATCCAGATGGCAAGGAGTGTAACCAAGCCCTTGCCTTATCCCTTAATGACAAAGGAAATAAGCGCAAGTGAATCGCATCACTGGAGACTCCATTGAGCTTCAATGTGTCGCACACCTCTAAAAAGACAGAGAGGTGTAGATTTGGGTCTTCCAAAGGAGTTCCGCCGAACTGGGATTATTGCACCATGGAAATGAGTGTCGGTTTGAGCTCGAAATTATTGGCATCTACAACAGGGCAAGCATTACTTGAGGCGATCCCTTGGACTCCAGGGGTAACGAAATCTCGAAGCGCTCTCCTTTAGTCACCTCCTCCTCCTCCTGTCATGTTTGAATTTCTTCTTGCCTCGCGCTTTTGTTCTTCAATTCTTTGCTTTCTTCTCCTTAAGCGGAAAGTCCTCTCAATCTCAGGATCGAGTTTGTACAAGATCGGATTTTGCATAAATTAGGAAAAATTCCTACAAGCACTTTTCACCAACAATACCAACTCAGTTAAACAAGAAAAGAAAATAACAAAAAAAAGAAACAATAAAATACTTAGTCACTTTCGTAAAACTAACTTAACAGTTAACAGTTTAGGCCCCGGCAATGGCGCCAAAAACTTGATTGACACTACCGCAAGCGCATGGGTAGCAGTAGTATAGATAAAGATATCGTTCCTCAGGGACTAATGTAACTTACTGAGTCTTACCTATCAAATTGTGCTAAGCAAAATTCTAATTCAATTGGTTTTGATTTAACAATTTCTAATTCACTATTTTGAATCAATCAAAGAGAAAATATGTTTAGGAATTCTCATAGTTATGGGAGAGTATTGGATCAAAACAACAAACATGTGCGTTTCTCTAATTGGTTAATCTCGAGGAATTGTAATCTATCTAGAAATTTGATATATTTTTTTGAAATCAATAAAATTTGCTTAAACTAAGCAAACGCCGTTCTTTCAAACTAAATTTCCTTAATTCAAGTTTAATATATTCAATTACTCGCTAGTCCTCCTAACATGCAAATCCCTCTTTCAAGACGACTCCACGTTAGGTTTAATCAAGCAATCTAGCAACCAAATGTCACATTTCAGTTTTTCATTCGTTTGTTTCAAGTAAACAAGCAAATTTTGGCCAAAAATCCACTCAGAACAATACAATTACTCGATAAATGAAATCAAACCAATCATGAAAATAAGCACAATTCTATCAATTAAAACATGATCCAACTATACTTTCACAAACTACTAAATCCCTAGACAAAAGAAAACTACTCAAACATGATTAAGGAATAAACAAAACTAACCAACAATTCGGCGAAATCTGAGAGAAAGGCTTTACTGAGATGGCCTTCAACTAAGCGCTTCAAATTGCCTCGAAAACCAAACACATACACTCAAGATTTCTCACCAAAACTAAAAATCAAACTAGAAACAACAAAATTTGTGAAAGAAAGAAACTAGGCTAAAACTCTAATCTATGCTACTCTATGCTTTTGGTTGTGCAAGGATTGTTTTCTACTGCTGCAGAACGGGGCATTTCATAGAGAGGCTCGCTTGATCTCAGCCACATAGCTAAAGGAAGATGAAGAGGCAACAGTTACAGGCTCACCACGGTCCGTGGTAGGTACCACAGTCTAGGATGGAACCGGCTTTCTGCTCTTTTCTTGCTCCACGGGTGTCCGTGGAGGAGGTCAAAATACATCTATTTATGGTGAAATGTTGCGTAAAAAGACTTAAAATCTTGCCAAATACATAAAACAACTATACCCAAGCATAAATCGAGAATAGGAGTATAAATATTAACTTAAAGCACATAATTCTCGTAAAAATGAAGCCAAATAGCCTCAAAATGATGTGTACATTAAGCACTTATCATTGAACAATGTAAGAATAGGATAGAAAGCAAAGCAGAATGAGATTTTTGAATGAGGTTTAGCCCTGATAAACCTCTAATTTGACCACTTGGACCCTTTAGTTGCACAAACCTTTCCCATATATTCCTTAGGATTGGTGGAAGATTGGTAAATATTTGCTCCTCTTTGCTAATAATTATCTTATTCGGACCGATTCTCCTTTTGTAAGGTGTGTTGGTCTTAATTAGAAGAATTTCGGTGCTTATTAGTTAAAAACAAATGAGTGAGGAGTGATATTACGAGAAGGAACAAGGTTCGATGATCAAATGGAAGGGTTGAAGGCTTGAAGAATCAATGGGAAGACGCTTGCATGGCCAACCGTGCATGTAAGCATAACTGTGCAAGTCAGAAATTGAAGCCATAAAGTTGCACGACCGTGCACCTGAGGCAGAAAGTTCCTACAGAGTTGCACGGCTGGCCGTACGCTTTTGCATGGCCGTGCGTCTTGCCCAGAAATTTTGCATGGTTGGCCGTGCATTTTTACAGTTGTCCGTCCCCCAATTTTTCGCGACTTAATGGCTTTTCAAAGGCTGTTTTGAGACATCTTTGGTTTTTCTTTGAGAACACTCTCCTTAGGCGATTGCTAAGGTTTTGTTAGGGGATTTTCCTCAGTACGTTGGGATTGAATTGCTAGCACTGAAGATTATTCTACTTTTCCTCACACGATAATTCAAGTTTGTTCTCTTAATTCTCTCTTCTCTGATCTTTGCTATTCTAGGGTTTTGCATTTATCATGTTTATTGATTTGAGTTTTGCGATTGTTGTGATAAATATGATTCTAGGCTAAATCTCCCAACTTAGGTTGGGATTTACGTCGTTGATGTTCAATTGAATCATGATTTAGCCTCAAACCCTTCTTCTCCCATGTTTGTGTCTATGATTTCTACTATGCGCAACACGTGTTTGATGAATTGCTCGAAAGAGATTTCATCCATTTTTATTCAAGTTTAGGGGAGCGTTGAGAGATGAAACCCTTACCTAGCATGACTTAGTAGAAAATTAGGATTTTGATATGAACATAATTGAAGTTCTAACTGGGATTAGAGATTGTAGAAGTTGTAATTCTCTAAGTTTTAGTCCTATGAGAATAGGTGACTATAGTTCTAAGATTAGTCTTTGACCCTTAAGAGAGGGAGGGGATGGACCTAATTGACAATCTATCCACTCATAATGCATGCTTGGGTTTGTCTGATGGGGTTATTAATTGATTCGCTAAAATAATCGTGTTGTTAATTCCAACCTAGGTGTTTTACTATTCTGCTTTCTTATTCAATCTCTTAGTTGTTATCTCGTCATTAGTTAGTATTTCAATCTCCAATATCGAATTGCCTAGATTGCGTAGATTGATTATTTCTCGTAGTTCAAAGCCAGTTCCCTGTGGATACGACTCGTACTTGCCGGTTGCTAGCTGCAGCTACGTCGTGCACTTGCTGTATTTCAAACAATAAGTTTTTAGTGCCGTTGCCGGAGAACTTATTTCTTTCAGTATTAGAACCGATTAAAATACTCTAGACTGGGCTTTTATTTTTCGTTTTTCTTTTTATGGTTTGTAGCTCTTCTTTATTCTTGCTAGACATTCTTTATGCTAGGGTAGGGTTGTTTTGTATGCATAGGAGGAGCCAAGGGATTCAAAACCTTCTTCCATTCAATCCTGAAATCGCAACAACTACTCGAAAGCGTGGTGAAGAAGCAAGAAGAAATAAGAGACCAGTAGTAGAGATGGCATGGCACATAATTTCGAATCGACAAGCATCGCATCTTCTATAGTGAACCCAACAATTGAGTCACATAATTTTGAACTTTGACTAGCTCTGATCTCTTCGGTAGAGAAAGACCAGTTCGGTGGTCACCCTTCTGAGAACCCCAACAAGCACCTTTGCAACTTCCTTACAAAGTGTGACACCATCAAGTTGAATCCACCGATGCAATCCAAATAAGGATTTTCCCATTCTCATTGAGGGATAGAGCTAGTGACTGCCTGCAGAATGAGGAGCCCAACCCATTCACTACGTGGGAAGCCCTTTCCAAGGCCTTCCTCAGCAAATATATCCTACTAGGGAAGGTTGTGAAGTTAAGGACAGATATCACCTCCTTTGCTCAACAGGATGGGGAGTCCTTGTATGAAGCGTGGCAAAGATTTAAAGACCTGTAGCGTTAGTATCCTCATCATGGTGTTCCTAACTGGCTTCTAGTCCAGACATTCTATAATGGACTAGAACGGTCAGTGAAGATCTCTGTTGACACTGCAATAGGAGGTGCTTTAATGGAAAGTCCATTGATGTAGTAAAGGCTTTGTTGGAAGATATGGCTTTCAACAACTATCAAGGGTCCTGAAGAGAGGCAATCACAAGTATGAGGTGGATGTAGTGACATTGTTGGCCAGTATGGTGGATACACTGGCATAGAGACTCGACAGAGTTGATACGTCCCCTGCTTCAGGCGGTTTTTCTTCGAGTCCATCAATCGAGGTTTATGCAGTTTGTGACACCTATGGTGTGTAAGGGCACGCATCTATTGAGTGGTACAATGGTTTCCCTTCAATTAAGCATGCTAATGCTATACATGCTTTCAATCCATCACCACCGTAGAACAATCCATACCCGAATGCACATAATTCTGGCTGAAAGAGCTATTCCAACCCCCCTTATAGGAACCACAACCCTCAACCTCAGAATGGTATGTAGCCACCTGGGTTCCAGTATAGAGCTCCCTATAACCTACCTCCTCAACCCCCACAGCCAAAGTCCAGTTTGGAGAATCTTATGGAGCATTTCATTCAAACCGAAACTAAGAATAATGAAACCCTTAGTGAGTCCATTAATCAGCTGACCTTCAAGTTCGAGGCTATGGCTTCACACTAGAGGGCAACGAACGCTCAGATTACAAAAATAACTCAACAAGTCAGCAGTCTATCCAGGCCTCAGGAACAACTACTAGCCCTGCGAAAGACTAACCCCAGTGGTCATATCAATGTCATTTCTGTGATGGGAGAGGTGTTAGATGGGAACCACGTGATGGTTCTCCAGGAAATAATTTCAGTTCCTTAATCTGTATGAATAGAGGGGAGGAAGGAAGAAGACAGTTTGAGCTTTAATAGGAAGATTAGTCCTCCACCTCCAGTTCGCCCCTATCAGTAACTTATACCTTTCCCTCAGGGGGTGGCATGGTCCAAGCTATCCAAGCTTGAACCCAGATTCACGTAATTCCTAGAAGTTCTGAAGAGGATATATGTCAGTGTTCCTTTCTTGGAGGCTCTCAAGGAAACATCCACCTATCTGAAATTTTTTAGAGAGCTTCTTTCCAAGAAAGGAGAACCTGGGGAAGTTCAGTGGCTCCCATTGAAGAAGTCTGCAGCACGATTTTACAAAGACGGTCACCATCAAAGCTGCAGGATCCTGGTAGCTTCTCCATCCAATGCTATATAGGGAATAGACAGATTGAGAGAGCCCTCTATGATTTGGGAGCCAGTGTGAGCTTACTGCCTCTCTCTCGCTCTGTAAGACGCTGAAATTGCTGGATCTATTATTATTTAGCTAGCAAATTGCTCCACTAGGCAATCTATAGGTATTCTGGATGATGTTACAGTTCAGGTGGGTAAGTTTGTCATCTCCTATGACTTCATCGTTCTCAACATGGATGAGAACTTCCAGGTCACCCTCATCCTGGGGAGGTCATTCATTGCTACTACGGGAGTTGTGATCGATGTGCAGGCAGACACCATGTCATTCCACTTATGTGGGGAAAAGGTTGACTTCTATTTCCCCTCACCAACACCATCTTCAATTCCTAGTGGCCACCTAGATCCTATAGTCCCTATTATCTCTGCCCCTCCTACAGTTGTTTTTGGAGTCGAGGTGACTGATGGGAATAGAGGACCTCATATGAGACCACTCCTATCTACCTCCGCCAATCACTGCTAGTTTGGGAGGGATTACTTTCTGCCCTGGGGAGGTAGTGGACCCTATACCACTATTCCATGTCTCTACTAGTCCACCTCCTTTGTCGCTATCTTCTACCATTTGGGGGTAAGGGTCAAGTTAAGGATCTAAAACAAGCACTTCTTAGGAGGCAACCTAAGTATTTAATTTTTTTTCCTCAAAAAAAAAGATGCCATTCTTTTTCCCCCTTCCCCTATTGCTCCCTTGTCCTATCAGTCTTTCGTACCTTACTACTTTGTGTGTTCTTTCATTGAGGACAATGAAAGTCTTAAGTATGGGGAAGTGAGCTTGTAGCTCAATGGGTTAATTTGTGGATGATGGGGTATGAGTTTAACGACATCTCTTGCATTTGCATCATATAGATAGCACTTCATGTAGCTTAATTGGCTATTTCTGCATTTTTCTTCATTTAATAGAGCATGTAGTTTAGAGCATATAAGTTAAATTTTGCATCCCAAGAGGAGAAATGATCAAGTTGGGCATTCATAAGTTTTTCAGGTACTACTTCTTACCCTTCTCTTCATTATCCTTTATATGTTTTATTGCTTTCTTAGTTAGTTTTATTACTTCTGAAAACAAATTGAATAAAAGTTTCTTAAAACCCTCTTATAATGAGAATACAAGAGGTGATGATTGATCAATTATGTTGATTGAGTGTTGAAGTGTGGCATGTCCTAGTGTGAGTTTTGTGAAACTATGTTTGACATTGCCATCTATAGTTCCTCTACCCTATGTTGCATGCAAATTGCCCTTGAGATTCACGTGGTTTGACTTGATTGACTTTGAGAAGTTGGATATATCTTGGAGTAAGTTACTTGACTATGGTAGGTTTACCTGTGAGATCTTTAAGCCTAATGACTATTCATTACATAGTCTCATACTTTCTTTCATGTGTGACTCCTCCTTATAGCTCATTGGGTGAATTTGTGGATGATGGGGTATGATTTGAACAACATCTCTTGTATTCGCATCGTATAGATAGCACTTCATGTAGTTTAATTGGTTGTTTCTACCTTTTTCTTCATTTAATAGAGCATGTAGTTTAGAGCATGCAGGTTAAATTTTGCATCGCAAGAGGAGAAATGATCGAGATAGACATTCATAAATTTTCCAGGTACTGCTTCTTACCCTTCTATTCATTATGCTTTCTTACTTAGTTTTATTGCTTCTGAAAATAAATTGAAAAAAAGTTTGTGAAAACCCCTTTTATGACGAGAATACAAGGGGTGATGATCAATCGATCATATCGATCGTGTGTTGAAGTATGGCCTGTCCTGGTGTGAGTTTTATGAAATTGTGTTTGACATTGCCATCTGTAGTTCCTCTTATGTTGCATGCAAATTTCCCTTGAGATGCACATAGTTTGACTTGATTGACTTTGATAAGTGGGACATATCTTGGAGGAAGTTGCTTAACTGTGGTAGGTTTACCTATGAGATCTTTAAGCGTAATGACTATTCATTACATATAGTCTATACTTTCTTTCATGTGTGACTCCTCCATGATGCATCTTCAGAACTTGGTCTTGTTCTCTTTGAGACCGCATTTAGCAATTGCATATGTTGATATGATTAAGGCAATCTTTGTTTCATATATCCATATAAGCCAAAAAGCTACCCATTGATGTGTACTATCCCTTTTGCTAGCTGATGTATTCTAGCTTTACTAATGCAAGATTAAGCAAAAGGGAAACAAGAATGCAGTTGGGTAGAAGGATGAAAAGGGAACCAAAGTAACAAAGAACTAAGATAGAAACAAGTGGACTAGCAAGGGTGATTGAAAACCCACCTTGGTTTACACACTTGGGCAATCTTCTTCCTTCAACTAAGTTATAGAAATGAATCACCTTCTTAGTTGAGTTAAGAAGACCTAGAGACCCACTTGAGGCTGCCAAACACCCAAGATATAACACTAGGAATTTTTGAGAGAGAATGGAGAGAGTTTTCACAACTCAAAGTTCAAATTCATTCATTAAGTGTTTCTTTACTACCCAAGGCCTCCCTTATATAGTGGGGAACCTTTAACAAGCTGCAAGAAAGGGGGAACAAGAGGTCCTACACGTCCAAAAGCAAAGGGAGTCCATAAAGCAAAAGACAAAAGCTGAAAAGTGTTTTTTGCTTTTTGTCAGCACTTTTCAGTTTACAAAGGTCAACTTCAAACCGCTATATCTCATAGGTTTCTTACTCAAATGGGGTACAATAGACCTTTCTGGAAAGCTTAAGAAGTCAGCTTTCACGTGCCTCAAGTTTCCATCCATTTGGAGCTACCGTTTTAGAGATATGGGGAAAAATGTGCAGCATATGCAGGCTAGAATAGTTTCTACAGCATCTGGAAAAAGGCTCCAATTGACTTATTTCTTGGAGACCTAACCTAGAAATATTTATATGTCCTTGAATCTGACATACTAAGGGTTCCAAAAAGTAAATTTTCAGCCTCTTAAGTCCTCCTTAAGCTTGGGTAACTAGGCTTCCAAAACCGGGCCAAATTCTAGCCGAACTGGGCAGCATGTGCAATGCTTGGTTGATGACTTCTTGGACCATGGCATGAACCTCTTTAACCTTCTTGGTGCTTGTAGAGTCCTTTGGGCTTGTGGGTTGGTCTTCACTTGGTTCCAAAGGATGGTCCCCATCATATTCCCCGGATTAGTTGGAGTTTGACCTCAAACTCGAAAATTGATCATCTTCATCATAATATGGACTAAGGTTAGCCACATTGAAGGTGGTCGAGACTCCATACTCTCCTGGGAGGTCAATCTTGTAAGCATTAGGACCAATCTTCTCAATGACTTCAAATAGGCCATCCGACCTTGGCATGAGCTTGGATTTACGCTTGCTAGGGAACCTCCCTTTCCTCAAATGAATCCAAACCAAGTCTCCCAGCTGAAATTGGGCATCTTTCCTATGCTTGTTGGCTCGTTGCTTGGCTTGCTCATTAGATTTCTGAATTCTTTCCCTCACCTTGGTGTATAACTCTTGAATTTCTTTGGCTCTCTTCTCGACCTCCCAACTAAACTTGGTAGGATTGGGGATTGGAACAAGGTCCAATGGAATCCAAGGGTTGTAACCATACACTACTTGGAACAAGGAAAGATTGGTTGCCTTGTTTGGCGCTCGGTTAAAAGCGAACTCCGTATGAGGAAGCAACTCATCCCACCCTTTGATGCTCTTCTTGACTAGAACTCTAAGCAAAGTGCCCAAAGTCCTATTAGTAACTTCGGTTTAACCATCAGTTTGGGGGTGGCATGTAATGCTAAACTTGAGGTGAGTGTCAAACTTTCTCCACAAGGTAAGCCAAAAGTGGCTTAGGAACTTGGTGTCCCTATCCGACACCATGCTTTTTGGAATTCCATGGAGACAAATGATCTCCTTGAAGTAGAGGTTGGCGATGGAGGAAGCATCATTGGTGGTATGGCATGATATGAAATGTGCCATTTTTTAGAATCGGTCCACCACCACCTTAGTTAAATCTTTATGCCTTTGGGTTCTTGGCAAACCCGTGATGAAGTCTAGGCTTACATCCTTCCAAGGGCCTTGAGGAACGGGGAGAGGAGTGTATAGACCTTGGGGCCATGAGTGACTCTTGGCTTGTTGGCAAGTAGAACACCTTCTCACATAATGCCCTACATCCTTGGACATGCTTGGCCAATAATAGTGTTCCTTGAGCATGGAACAAGTCTTCTCAATGCCAAAGTGTCTGGCCAAAGCCCCACCATGGAGCTCTTGAATGAGGAGTTCCCAAAATCCACTCTTTGGTATGCATAGCCAGGTTCCTTTGAAGAGGAAACCATGCTCCAAGTGAAACAAACCGTGGGCATGGCTAGTACACTTCTCATAGATTTCCTTGAAATCCTCATCTTGGACATACAACCCTTTAACAATCTCAAAACCAAGGACTTTGGTTTCCAAGGTTGAGAGTAAGAGGTACCTTCTTGATAATGTATCTGCCCCTTTGTTAAGTTGACCCGACTTGTGGTGGATCACAAAATGAAAGGCTTGGAGATACTCAACCCACTTTGCATGCCTTGGGTTGAGCTTGTGTTGCCCTTGTATGAATTTGAGAACCTCATGACTCGAATGGAGAATGAATTCTCCTCCCACCAAATAGTGCCTCCAATGCTCCGAAGCTCTCACAATTGCATAAAACTCCTTGTCATAAGTGGAGTACTTCCTCTTTGCATCATTAAGTTTTCACTAAAGAAAGCTAGGGGTCTCTTCTCTTGAGATAGAATAGCCCCTATCCCCACACCGAAAGCATCACATTCCACTTCAAACACTTTGGAGAAGCTTGGAAGGGCAAGAACGGGTGCACTAGTGAGCTTGAGCTTGATTTCTTCAAAGGCCTTTTGAGCTTGCTTGATCCATTCAAACCTTTGGGCCTTAAGCACCTCAGTCATGGGGGCAACAATGGTGCTAAAATCTCTCACAAACCTCCTATAGAAAGAGGCTAGGCCATGAAAGCTCCTAACTTGTTGAATTGAAGTAGGAACGGGCCAATCTCGAATTACTTGAATCTTGCTCTCATCAACATGAATTCCTTGGGCCGACACAACATAGCTCAAAAATATAACTTGAGAAGTGAAAAAGTGGCACTTCTCTAAGTTTCCATAGAGCTCTTCTTGAGATAGAATACTCAAGACTTGTTGTAGATGATGGGCATGCTCTACTTCACTCTTGCGATACACTAAGATGTCATCAAAGTAGACAACCACGAACTTGCCAATGAGGGGCTTGAGAACTTGGTTCATAAGCCTCATAAAAGTACTTGGTGCATTTGTCAACCCGAATGGCATTACAAGCAACTCATAGAGAACTCCTTTAGTCTTGAAGGCCGTCTTCCACTCATCTCCTTCATAAATTCGGATTTGGTAGTAGCCATTTCTAAGATCAATCTTAGAAAAGATGGTGGCTCCATAAAGCTCATTAGGAGATCCTCCAACCGTGGAATAGGAATGCGATATTTGATGGTGATTTTGTTGATCGCTCCACTATCCACACACATTCTCATTGACCCATCTTTCTTTGGAACAAGCAAGGCCGGCACGGCACATGGGCTAAGGCTTTCACAGATTAAGCCCTTAGCAAGAAGCTCATCTACTTGCCGTTGCACTTCTTGAGTTTCTTGGGCATTCATTCGGTAGGCCGGCTTGTTCGGGAGGGTGCCACCGGGCATGAGGTCAATTTTGTGTTGTATAGATCTTTTGGAACGGAGGCCATGAGGGACCTCACTAGGGAAGACATGTTCAAAATCTTTAAGGAGAGGGGAAAGCAAAGGATGGGAAGAATCCTTAGCTTCGGCCGGTTCTTGGCCAGGTAAAATCCACTCCTTGAAATCATCATATTCATGGACTTGGGAATGGAATAAGGTTGAGAAAGATATCCATGCTAGGAGTGTCTTAAGGCCTTTTTTGTGAGGTGGATTTGAGAGGGGTAAGGGTGATCTTTTTGTGGTCTTTGGCAAATGTATACGTGTTCAACCGACCATCATGCTTCACACTTCTATCAAACAACCACGTATGTCCCAAGAGGACATGACAAGCATCCATGGGCACAATATCACACCAAATCTCATCCTTGTAATTCTTGCCAATTGAAAAGCTAAGTAAACAAGTGTTAAGTTCGTGAGTATTGAATTGTGGTGTCTGATTTTCGCGTTGTGAATAACAAACACCCTTGTGACTTGGTTGCAGAGGGTGTTCTCAAATATTGCAAATGCGAAAATCACCAAGATAAATACGGAAACTAAAGCACATATAATTTTTACGTGGAAAACACCTCTAGCCCAACTGAGGTGTGAAAAACCACAACCTACCTCGTGTAGGATTTAACCACTTCACTAAACCGGGCTTAACTCGTTACAAATGTAACACACCTTGTTACAACCTGCAACCACGTAACCTCCTTCTCTAAGATAGGTTACACCACGTCAAAATCTCACCAGATTGGACACGTCCAAAGTCTACACGATTAGGACACACTCACTCACTTTCGACTGATCTGGGATCAAAGTCAACAAACACCTTACTGGGGGTGCTTCTTACTAAGCAGATGTAAGGTACAATGAAAATCCTATTATGCCAATATATTGAAAGCTCAATTTAAACACAACTTGTGTCGGTCTTTCTTTCCTCAAGTGTAGCTCGAAAAATTCTTCTCACTAGAAAAACCACTTTTGAAATTTTCCTTTTTGCGTATGTTGTGTGTTTCTCGTTTTTCTCTCTTGCTATTTTTTCTCTCACCATGGGAGTGAAAAAACTGAGATTTTATACACAAAAATCCAACGGTCAAGACTAAAGAATCAGCTAAGTATGGAAAACGATTTTCAAGCAAAGATACTCC
>JACYFF010031955.1:57283375-57306275 GCA_017589665.1 Selenicereus undatus
GGCGTGGTTCGTTCTCCTCAACTACCGATGTGGGATACCTTCATCCAGAATGTGAGACCCAGAGTTTTGTCGTAATCGTTTAATGAATTTTATGCCTGTTGGGTTGGAATAGTTTACTTGAATACCCTTCAGCCTTGGGAGTAGTTCGATGTTTTAAATCGAACCTGGTTAGATTTGAGAATGAATAGTCGATGAAGGAGTATATTATCGATTTGGGTTTAGGAATCGGTTTACGAATTAGACTAGCGGTGTTAAGTATGATCTGTCGATTAAATGAAAGAGAGAGGGGAAGGGCAAAATGGTAATTTCGCGTCCCACCTTATTTCTCCTCCCCCTTGCCCGCGAGACCCCCCCCCGTGCGTCTGCTTCTTCTTCCTCCTCTGCTGAAGCCGGGCTCTCTCTCTCCTCTTTCTTCTTCTTCTTCTTCTTCTTCTTCTTCCTGCCTCCTCTTCACTGTTCCTCGCTGCCACGCCGTGCGACCGGAGCCCAGGCGACGCCGGCGTCTTCCCACCGTGCGTGGCCAAGCCATTTTAGCGCAAAACAGAGTCGACCCCGGTCAGTTTCGGCGCATGCAGGTAAGAATTCGACCAACCTTACCTCTATGAATTGAATCCTTGCTTGAATTCCCTTCAATTTGTGCTAATTGTGCCTAAATTCATCAGAAACCGTGAGTTAGGGCTTTGGGTTGGTGGTGTTTGAACCTCACGCAAGGACAGCCGGATTTCTTGAGTGTGTGGAGACCGAATTCAGCTTCAAACTAGCCAAATTGCACGCAAATTGCTTGAATTCAAGGTGGGTAATCCTTTAATCCCACTTATTTTAAGGATTTCGAATGATAATCGTATGATTGAGTTTATGGATTTGCTAGTTATAAGTGTTTATGCCTAAAGAGTATGAATTATGCTAGAGATATGTATTGAAGTGAATTATAAGCGTTTAGTTTCGATTCGAATCGATTTGGGTGAATTCGAAGTGAATTATATGTGGTTAGTTTCGATTCGAATCAATTTGGGTGAATTAAGCATAATGTTATGTCGAAGTGAATTATTTATGTTTAGTTTCGAATCGAATCAATTTGGGTGAAATTCGAAGTAAGTTAAATGTGTTTAGCTTCGATTCGAATCATTTTGGGTGAATTATGCGTAATATGTTAAGTCGAATCAATTTGGGTGAAATTCGAAGTAAGTTAAATGTGTTTAGCTTCGATTCGAATCATTTTGGGTGAATTATGCGTAATATGTTAAGTCGAATCAATTTGGGTGATTTATGCTAACGAGGTTAATCCGAAGTGAGTTATAGCCTCGATTCAAATCAAATTAAGAGAATTATGCTTGAGGTATCAAGTCGAAGTGAGTTATAAACGTTTAGCTTCGATTCGAATCAAATTAAGAGAATCATGCTTGAGGTATCAATTCGAAGTGAGTTGTAAACATTTGGTTTCGAATCGAATCGAATTGGGTGAATTCAAAGTGAGTTATGTATGTTTAGTTTCAATTCGAATCGATTTGGGTGAATTCAAAGTGAGTTATATATGTTTAGTTCAATTCGAAGCAATTTGGGTGACTTATGATAACGGGGTTAATTCAAAGTGAATTATACATTTGTTTAGCTTTGATTCGACTCGAATTAAGGAACTATGCTTGAGGTATTAATTCGATATGAGTTATATACGTTTAGCTTCGATGCGATTCAATTTGGGGAAATTACGCTCGAGATGCAAATTCGAAGTTGTATGAATTCGATTGTATGCGTGGATGAGCAAAGGGATTAAGCTTACTATGTTTATAAGCAACCTGATTATGTTTGTAAGCAAACGAAGACGGTTTTATGAATTAGCAAACCTTGCAAGTTAAAAGCAAAGTCGTTCATGGTTAGGCAACCTCGTTATGTGTATAAAGAGCCTGTTAGTTAAGAATGGAGTCGTTTTACGATTAGTGAAGACGTTACCTTTATAAGAAGTTTTTAAGGCTAAAGTAAGGTCGTTTCACAAGTTAATAAACGTATTGCGTGTTTAAAAAGCTTTTAAGTTAAAAATGAAGTCGTTTTACAAACTAGCAACGTTTTACTAACCGTATTACGTTTATATGTAACTTTAAAGTTAGAAACGAAATCGTTTTCGACTTAGCAAACTTATTACGTTTTTAAGAAGCTTTGAAGTTTCAAAGGAAGTCGATTTATATATTAACAAACTTATAACATTTATAAGAAGCTTTTAAGCTTCGAACTTAGTTTGAATTAAGCATTAACTAAACCCGTTATGTTTCAACGAGTATCGTTTTACGATTTAGCAAACTAATTACATTTTTATGAAGCTTTTAAGTTAGAAACAAGTATCGTTTTACGATTTAGCAAACTAATTACATCTTTATGAAGCTTTTAAGTTAGAAACAAGTATCGCTTTACGATTTAGCAAACCGATTACGTTTTTACGAAGTTTTTAAGTTAGAAGCGAGTATCGCTTTACGACTGAACAAACGAATTACGTTTTTACGACGCTTTTAAGTCAGAACAAACTTCTTTTACGATTTAGCAAACTAAGTATGTCTTTATTAAACTTATAAGTTAGAAATGAACTTGTAAACGTATTTCATAAAGTAGTTCACATGTTATTGCAATTGTTCGATTATGGAAAGTTTTTAAACCTTTCGCAAAATCGATTTATGAATAGTAACTAAAGCTTTCACTAGTTTTTAAACACGTTATCCCTTGCGGATATTATGATTTAAACTTACATAACTTGCATAAACAAATCGGTTTTGCATCAATTTCATTCTTTTGCGTTTAAAAGAGTTGAAACGGTCTTAAAAGGGCAACTGGAGTTGCGTATTGAGAATCATATCTTTGAAATGCATGATTGTAACTACCCAGGTTTTGAATCGTGAGTTAGTATACTCACCGTGCTTTTAAGAAGCGTTTCTCGTTGTTTGCCTAAAGCTAAAGGTGTAAGAAAATTATGTTTTCAGGTTTTACGTCCATAAAACCTATGTACGGAAAAGTATAAGCATGTTTGTCTTCTAAGTATGTATGTTTATGTAAGTATTTACATGTATGAATGTTATACGTTCTTAAGATATATATATATATATATATATATATATATATATATATGATTAAGTATAAGTATGTATCCCTACGAATACTTATGTTATGTCTAAGTATAAGTACGTATGTTTACGAATGCCTATGTTTATGTTTAAGTTTATGTTTTAAGTATAAGTATGTATGTTTACGAATACGTATGTTTATGTCTAAGTATGTTTATGTCTTCCTAAGACATATATATGAAAAAGTACGTATGTATATGAATGTTTATGTTTATGTGTATGTATACGTGGAGGAGCTACTCTAGAAACTTTAAGCTTAAGTCTGAGACCCAGGGATGGTGGCTTAGTTCCCGCCTGGTATTATGTATGTTATGTTATGATAGATTCAGGGATGGTGGTTTGATTCCCGCCTGAAGTCTATGTATGAAATTATGTCTCAGCATGGTATGATGTCTGTCCGGATAGGCGTATGTTGCCGCTCGAGTTTGGCCGACTCGGGATGGCAGTAACAAAGTACCTCTAAGAGTCTAGTCTCCTCATTTATGTGAATAAGATACTACGTATGTTTTCAGTAAGTTTATGTTTTGCTATGTTTATGGATTTTACGCAACGGTTTATGTTTTACGATTTCACGCAACGGTTTATGCTTTATGATTTCATTGAAGTTAAACTTTTTAGTATGTTTATGATTCCTTTTGGTTTATGGAATGAATATGATGTATGATGAGTAAGTCTTCAACTAAAATGAATTACGAAAGGCTTTTGGTAAGTTATATGTATTTTAAGTATGTTTTGGGAGAGAGGGTTTACTCACTGAGCGGTGGTTGCTCACTCCCATTACTTTCCCCTTTTTCCCAGGTTCAGGTAACTGCTGCGTGGAGCGCCCAGGGTAGATTTACTTGGTCTTGGTTGCCATAATTATGATTTTGTTGTGTATTGTCAATTGTGGTTGGAAAGGTTGCAAAGTTATGTAAATAACCTGTTTCTTGTAAGTTTATGAATGATAGCAAACTCTGTGTACTCCGGGCGTGTGGCCTGTAGAGTTTGGACTCCGGCGTGTAGCCGTTGAGCTGTTGTGGTTGTTGACTTGTATTGCAGGGTTGAAATGTAAGGCTTTAAGCCTGGGAAACGGTCAGTTTTTAGGGGAAACTCTGCCCGTTTTGCCCCAGAAAATTAAGAAAAAAATTGGCATTTCTAACCAAGGGTCAAATTTGAGACTCATTTATGTTATAGTGGTTTAAGTATTGAGTTCCCTTTTACGTTATGTTTCAAAGAAGTTTTAGTATGTTGCCTTAACAGGAATTTAGGTGGAAAGTTAAGAACACGTAACGCTTTCGGCCCTAGGGGCTGGGGGTGTTACACCATGCTGAATTTGCATACAACCGGACTCCTAGTTTTGCTACGGCCCACTCTCCCTTTGAATCATGTTATGGGATCAACCCTCTAACTCCCCTAGAACTCACACCACTTCCACTTGAGTCTAGAGTGAGCTATGAGGCCGAGGAGAGGGCCAAAAGATGAAGAAGCTTCATGAGGAAATCCGGGCCAAGATTGAGAAAACAAATGAGATGTACAAAGCTAGAGCCAACAAGCACCGCAAAGCTATTACCTTCAAACCCGGCGACTTGGTATGGATACACTTGAGAAAGGAAAGGTTCCCCTCTAGAAGGAAGAACAAGCTCATGCCAAGAAGTGATGGTCCATTTAAGGTCCTTGAACGGATCAATGACAATGCCTACAAAATAGAGCTTCCCGGGGACATGGGTATTTCCTCCACATTCAACGTGGGTGACCTCACACCCTACCTTGAAGATGGGGAAGAAGGTGATGATTTGAGGGCAAATCACATTCAAGAAGGGGAGGATGAAACAGATGTCATGCCTACACAAGTCCAAGAGGACTCACAACTCCTCCTTCATGCTCACAAGCTACATCAAAGGGGACTTGGCCCTTGTGCGGTTTTGGAACTCCAATTCCAAACTCATCCCGAACCATTGGGATGCATGACGCACCTATTTTAGGAAGTTCAAGAGGCCTTCTAAAGGGTTTGGGTCATCAAAATGAAGTCAAACCCTCGGAATTAATAAAAGAAGTCAAAACAGCAAGTGGCACTCTAACGGCAAGGTTACCAGGTTTTTAACCCGGTTTTGTGGGCTTAATTAACCAAGCTTAGAATGGGTTTAATTTGCTTAAAACCCACTTTTTGGGAACCTTCTTATGTCAGCTCAAAGGGAATAAAAAGAGTTCTAGGCCAAAGCAATAGGTCATGAGTCAAGTGAAGGCTTTTTCCACATGCTGCAGATTCTGCCCAGACTGTACCACCTTGCACGTTTTGCATGATATCTCCCAAACGAGTGATCCCAATTGCCTGCAGGAGGAGGCTCTGGCAAACTTACTTCAATACCTTTCCAACAAGTACTTTTGCAGCTCATTTTGCCAACAAACCTAGGAGATATAGCCTTTTAAAGTTGAACCATGTAAACTGAAAAGTGCTGACATAAAGTAAAAAGCACTTTCAGCTTTTGTTTCTTGCTTTTTGGTTCCCTTCATTGCTTTATGGTCGACCAAGGCCTTGTTTTTGCTGATTTGAAGCCTTGTGAAGCTCTCCTATATAAGGAGGAGCCTTAGGATGTAGAAGAGGTTGTTGAATATTTATGCAAAGAAGCTTATGCTTTCATTCTCTCTCAAAAATCTTAAGTTCTCTTTATCCTTTTGCAAAGGTGGTGAGTCTTGAGTGGAATCCTTTATAGAGTTGTTGGTGGCATTGCCTTTATGCAATTCTTGGTGGATCCTTAGGCTTGGTTGGTGGCTTAGCCTTTATATCAAGTCATATCCTTCATCAAAGTGGAAATTTGCAACTAAACTCAAGCAATTCACTTCCAGCCCATTAGCACATGCTCCATTAGTTGTGCTTAGGAAGATGATCCACCTTGGATACCATATCGGTGACTTATTTTGGAGGAATTGCGAATTGATTTTGTGTTTCTAATGCTATCCACATGTATCTATTTTATTTTATTTTTGTTCTCAATGAAAAGGAAAAAAAATAATAAAAACAAAAAATGGTAAAAAGAGAGAAAAAGAAAAGAAAAGAAAGAAATAGAGAAGTTGTGAATAAAGTGGTTAGCATGGGACTATTGCAATAAGCTTGTTTATTCCTCCTTGAGGTTTTTGTGGGGTTTGTTGCTCAATTTGCAATTATAGTGTGAAGTTATTTTCTTGTCATTGGTTGTGGAAGTGTTCTTGCTCCCTAGCCTTGTGACTAGTAGCTCCACTTCTCCTAAATTATTCCACTTCTTACCCTTAATATTAGCCCATTACATCCTCTTTGCAAGTCCTCATGATTGATATATTGTATTTTGCATCAAGTGGTGGAGAATTGAGAACTTTACCAGGCGTATAGTAGTTTGCCTGATTGGATGGCGTATTGACCGCATCCTTGTTACGTATTCCAAACACATTGAGATGAGTGTTTCACTTTGCCCTAAAGTGAGGTCCTACCAGTCTTGCTCACTCACCATTTATTGAGGAAAGTCTTGTCTTACTATGTGCTTGAATATTGTAATGTTTGATGTGTTGCATTTGGATAGGGTGATTTATAGCTGGTAGTGTATGTGTTTTATTACGAATGTTTTTCACACTTAGCTTGGCCGCCTCCTATGCATGATTTAGCTTGATTATTTGTCATCCCTTCCCTAAGGAGGAGCGTGGCTAGAGGTTTCTCCCCCTATTTGATCTTTCAAAAGCTAGTCTTGCTTGAGGGCAAGAAAAAGATTAGCATGGGAGAGTTGATAAATGATCAACTAACACTCCAAGTGCACGGGTAGCCGTAGTATAGATAAAGATATTGTTTCTTAAGGACTAATGTAACTTACTCAGTCTTACTTGTCAGAATGTGCTAAGCAAAATTCTAATTCAATTGGCTTTGATTTAACTACTTCTAATTCACTATTCTGACTTAATCAAAGAGAAAAAACGTCTAGGAATTCGTAGTTATGAAAGAGTATTGGATCAAAACAACAATCATGTGCTTTTCTTTAATCCATTAATCTCGAGGAATTGCAATCTATCCAGAAATTTGATCTATTCTTTCGAAGTCAATCAAATTTGCCTAAACTAAGCAAAAATTGTTCTTTCAAATTAATTTGCTTTAATTCAAGTTAAATATATTCGATTACTCGCTAGTCCTCCTAACATGCAAATCTCTCTTTCGAGACGACTCCACGTTAGGTTTAATCAAGCAGTCCAACAACCAAATGCAACCTTTCAATTTTTCATTCGTTTGTTTCAAGTGAGCAAGGAAACTTTGGCCAAAAATCTACTCACAATATGAATAACACTTGATAAACGAAATCAAACCAATCATGAAATAAGCACAATTCTTTAAATTAAAACACGATCCAACAACACTTCCATAAACTACTAAATCCCTAAACAAAAAAAAACTACTCAGACACGATTAAGAAATAAACAAAACTAATCAACAATCCGGCGAAATCTAAGAGAAAGGCTCTACTGAGATGGCCTTCAACCAAGGGCTTCAAACCGCCTCGAAAACCCAACACATACACTCAAGATTTCTCACCAAAACTAAAAATCAAACTAGAAACAACAAAATTTGAGAAAGAAAGAAACTAGGCTAAAACACTAATCTATACTTTTATATTGCACTAGGAATTTTCTTTTCACTGTTGTAGGACGAAGCTATTTATAGAGGAGCTCAGTTGATCTCAGCCACATAGCCGAAGGAAGACGAAGAGGTAGTAGTTACAGGCTCACCACGGTCCGTGGTAGGTACAACGGTCCGACCGTGGTTTGGGCTGGAACTAGATTTATGCTCTTTTCTTGCTCCACGGGCATAACAACTCATGAGGGTCTGTAGGGGAGGTTAAAATACATCTATTTGTGGTCAAATACGGCGTAAAAAGACTAAAAATCCTGCAAAACACATAAAACAACTATACCCAAGTATAAATTGAGAATATGAGTGTAAATAATAACATTAACCACATAATTCTCCTAAAAATTGGCACAAAATAGCCTTAAAATGATATATACATTAAGCACTTATCAAACTCCCCCATGCTTAAACTGTTGCTTGTCCTCAAGCAAATGCAAAAACCAAAAATTTACACAACCTCCTCAGGATAGACATAGGTACATTCAAATGGCAAAGCTGATCCAAAGGTAGCCTAAAAAGATGCAAAAATCATTAACAGAATATGGAATGAAATTTGCGAAACCTTTTGACAGACCACAATGTCAAACCTAAATCAGTCTCCCCCAAATTGTCAAATACAATCATTCAATCATACGAAACAAGTAAGGCTAGCAAGGCCGGTAGAACCTCACAATAGTTATGTAGCTCTCATAACTTATGTGTTTATAATAATGAAGGTTCTCTAAATTCTTGTTCCTTAGAATCTACCATAAGCTTGAAAGGATTCTCAAATTTGCCATCACTAAAATGCAAACACACTAGACAATCGTGAGGACTTTTCATAGGGATGTTATGGGGCTATGGGTAAAGGTAAGAGGGGAACAAATATTTTGAAAATGAGGAGCTAGAAGCCAAAGACTAAGTGCCAAACAATTCCAATGCATCATACTATATCCTTCTTAAACCATATCAATTCTCAACGAAACACATCCCCAATTGAAAAGAGAAAGAGTTAAAAATCACAAATATCTTACAATCCCACCAAGGCTAACACTTTCTTTCGATTTTTTTTCTGTTGTTTTTTTTTTCTCTTTTCATTATGATCCTTTCTTGTTTTTTTTTCTTTTCAAAAAAGGATAGCTAAGAAGAGATCTATAATGAACTTTAAATTTCAACTCTTCTCCAAACTTTGTACAATAAAACAAGGGATTTATCAAGATCTCACATCCCTTTACCAAACAGCCAAAATTCACTAAAAGATAACAATCCACCTTACTAACGCCCTATTATACTTGATGCAAAAGAATGAAACACTCCTCTAGTCTTGACTTAATGGTAAGACAAGTATTTAGTCATGGGCTATAACAGGAGGTTTAAATCAAGAAAAACGGATATAGGCTCAAAGGGGCTAGCAAGGATACAATACAACAACAAAGGTGGCTATTTGGTCATGGGGTTTCAACAAATCAAAGAAAAGTCCACCTCAATCATATTGTCTAAATGCATATGCAAAATATGATCTTGAATGAGAATCAAAGCAAGTTCTAGAGAAATGATGGCAAGGAAGAGTCACACATGAAATAAAATATGAGACTAAAAATGATGAATACCCTCTAAAAGCTCAAAATCTCATGGGACATCTACCAAGGTCAAAACTAGCTAAAATCATGTAAAGACTCATTGGGTAAATCAACTCATATCCAGCATGTGGTCAAAACATAGAGATCATTTTGAAAACTCATTCGCAAACATTTTATGCACAATTCGGGAGAATCAAAGGATCAAATTAAACCATAGAAATCTACCAAATCTATGAAGATCATCATCGGAGGATTTTTTTCTTCTTTTTTTTGTGTTTTTTTTTTGGGGTTTTTTGCATGCTCATAATAACAATGCAAACTAACATGCAAAGAAACTAATAAAAGAAAGGAAGTAAAATGTAACCTAGAATGAAAAGAAAACTAAATGCACTACTAAACAAAACTAAAACCAAAAAACTACAAAAACTACCACTAACTGCACATACAAAGCACAATCAAACCAAACCGAAAACATGCATCATACGCTAAATAGAACAACTAACTAACTCCCCCATGCTTGAATCACACATTGCCCTCAATGTGGGCGCAGAATAGAAAAAGGGAAGGGGAGTAGCACATAACAATCAAAAAGGAAGTGGTGGTGGGGGATGGGGTGATTGGCCATACGAGATATGCCAATGTCGCCAGGTCTCTAGACATGCCCTATAATCTTGGAAATATTGTGCTTCGGAAGCAAGCAACCCACGAAGAGCATCGTGGCGCTCTTGGACAAAGTCCTGAAGAGCGGCGATCTTAGAAGCAACAAATGCTCGGAGGGAAACTTGCTCCTATTGAATGGGTCTAAGGGTGTTCTGGATGTCAGAATAGTCAGGAAGGGGTGATTAAGATGAAGAACTAGGTCTGGCTTGACTAGAGTGAGGGGCTGGATGATGGGGTGCGGGTCGAACAACCTCCTCATCACCAGGTACCCTATAAAGGTTACCTCGGTGAAGAAGGGTGGTGCGATCAACATTGGGAAGCAGCAAAAGCCGATCCCCGGGGTAAATCCAACATAAACGGCCAGCCTTAAATTTATAAAAGTTCATAATCGCAAAAGAAACTTGATCAAGCCGCTCAGACCCGGAAACTCTATCCGCATGATTGGGCTCAACACCCAAGAATTTAGCAATAGTAGTTACAATCCCACCTACGAATATCCTACCTTTAATGCTAACAGCAGCACTATGTAATTGTCTAGCTAAAAACGACCCTGGGTCAAGCTGGACTCCATCAAGCATACAGGATAAAAAGTACAACTCAAAAAGTCTCGGGACATTTAGACTATCATCTTCGGCAAACAGAGAACAAGCTAAAATACGCTGGGATACTCTAATGCAAGGGTTCCTAATATGTGTGCATTTTCATAAACTGGTGTTGTACCTAACACTCCCCAAAAGTTCACCCCAAAACGCGTTCGGGTTGAATTCGCAGGGGACTTGGCAGTTCAATAAATCCATGCTAGGTGGAAAACTGAAAATACTATTGCAGGTACCTAAGTTCAGTTCATATAATTGACCCTACAAATAAAACGATATATATCCGTCTTGACATTGAGGTCCACTAGTGACCTCGACATAGAGTGTACTAAGAAATTCTAGGGTCAAGTCCCTATATGTATGCTCTTTGATTTCAAAAAAGTGTCACATACCACCTCTTGCAAACAACCATCTAATATCATCCAACATTCCCAACCGGGCTAACAAATCCTCATCATAATATCTAGTTGCTACAACCATACGTTCATTCAAACAATTGTACCTAGCAACATGATCGGGATGTGTTACACCAAGAGGGTGAGGAATGTTACCTCTAACATGCGCAATTCAGGATGTTCTTTGAGGTTGAGGTGGTGCTTGACTTGATGAACCAACCTCCTTAGGGCTCCTTTGTATCTTAGTTGGTGTCATGGTTGCAAACTCTAACCAAAAACAAAACTAAAACCAAAATAAGAACTAAAAGCTAGAAAATTGAAGAAATTAAGTAAAAAAATGAAAAATAAGATAGAGAAAAGGATGGGTATGGTGGATGAGTAAAGGTGAGATGAATTTTAAGAAGAAGAAGAAGAAGAAGAAGAAGAAGAAGAAGAAAAGAGATGAAATTTACGGAGAAAAACGGAAGATTGAGTGAAAAGAAATGATTTGGTGTGAAAATGATTGAAAATGGTGCAGAAATGAGGGAAGATTAGAGATATGAGGTATGGAAAGTTTAGAGAGAGAAAATGGAGGTAGAGAGAGAGAGTATGTCGAGAGGGTGAAGAAGTGAGGGAGAGGAAACAGCACCGTGGTCAAAAACCTAGACCGCAGGCCGTAGCGGTCCACCATAGTCTGTGGCCTTCGCTAAGGGCCAACCATAGTGTCTACTAACACAACTTTTTTTTCTTTTTTCTGGGTTAGCAACCCATGGCCATATTTCTGGGGGTACTGGCCGTGGTGGCTAGCACTTTATGCATATTATTTATGTTTTTGTTTTCTCTCTCTCTATTTTTTTTCATCATGAATTAAAAAAAATAGTAAAAATAAAAGCTAAGGATAGAAAAAGGGAAAGGAAAAAGAACTTGGGTCGCCTCCTAAGAAGCGCTCTTTTAAGGTCAAGAGCTTGACCCTTGTTCTATACTTGGTCCAGATCAAGAAGTGTATGGACATTGGCTTTGTCCCGCACCACAAAATCAAATTTCTTCAAGCGAAGGTACCATCTTAAAAGTTCTGGCTGCAGGTCCTTTGTCCTCATAACTTTGTGTCATAGTGCATTATCTGCATACAAAATAAATCGTTCTTGTCGCCCATCAGACGGGCTACCATCTATTTGTTCAACCCCTACATCAAAATTTGCATCAAAACCTTCCATAGGGGGCATAGAGAGAACAGTTTATGCAAACCTATAATAATCACTCATGGAAGACTCATTAGAAATAGGGGCCTCAACCTCGAGCTTGTTAGGTGGCATAGGAGCAGCAAACTCCACCTTTCTATGACTAAACATAGCAAAGCGCCCTTCTACCTCAAAATATACACGGCCTTCTCGTACATCAATATGGCAGCCAGTTGTCACCAAAATGGGCTGACCAATGATAATTTGAGCATCGTCAATTTCAAGCATATCAACTATAATGAAGTCCTCCAACACCCAAATGTCTCCTATATTGACTGGCAAATTATCCAATTTGCTATACGTTTTGTCACAGAACCATCGGTCACCTGTAGTGAAAAAGGTGCGGCTAGTAATGGTCCTAGGTGCAGCTTATGAAACAAAGAATAGGGCATTATGCTAACACTAGCACTTAAATTGCATATACCTCTCTCAATTTCCACCTTTTCCAGAATGCAGGGGATAGAAAAACTACCTAGGTCAGAGAGCTTAGGGGGAAAAATGGTGGGGATCTCAATAGTGTCATTCTCTTTGAATGTGGCAGTCTTGCCATCATTATTTCTCCCTTTATTTCCAACCATGATCATTTCCCTCCCTTCATCCATTGGTGTATCCTTAGGGTTAGTTAAGTCCTCTTCTTCTTCCTTCATGGTAACAAAGTTACAATGCCCACGAGGATTGGGTTCAGGCTTGCTAAGAAGTCTATCTGGGCGTGTAGATGAGAAACTGGCTTTTTGGGCAATTTGAGCTTCTAACATCCTATTGTGAGTCGAAAGCACATCAACCTTTGAGGCTAATTGCTTAATATAATCATCCTGTGTTTATGGCGCCATAAGCATGCCTTCCATCATTACCTCTAAATTAGACTTTTGGGGCATTTGAGAAGGGAATGGGACTCTTTGAAAACCTGGGGGTGGTATAATATTCATAGGGGGCACATTCGATGGGTTTGGGTTAGACCTATAAGAAAATTTTGGATGATTCTTCCAATCTGGATTATAAGTATTAGAGTAATGGTTATTGGTCGGTCTTGGATTGAAAATTTGAACATAATTAACTTCATTAGGGTCTTAGGAAAAAGGAATCCCAACTTGACAGTTCAAAGTCACATGCTTAACAGAACCACAAATTTCACAAGGGGAAGGGACACTAGAATTCCCAGCATTAACATTCATTCGATCGAATCTTCATAGCATCTACTTTAGCATAAAGTAAAGTAAGTTCATCAACTTCAAGCTTACCTCCAAACCGTTTGGGTTGACCTCATTCAGTGGATGTTCGTGCCAAAAATGTGTTATTTTTATGATACTTTTATACCGTATTTATGCTCGTTATAAGCGTTATTTTTAGGTTTTTATTTGATTTTATTTTGTTTTGTAGGTTTTGAAAAATGGAGAATAATTATGGAAAAATTAAAAAAAAAGCTAAAAATGCAGGAAATGAAGAATTGGGCCAAATTGACTCGACCGAATTCCTTAAGCCCGTTTTTTGTTTAGCCCAAAGAGAAAAAAAAAAAAAATAAAACCTAAAATCTACCTAGCCCATGTGTCGTGCACGTGACTAGTGAACCCCCCCCCCCTCTTTCTTAATTCTAGTCCTCTCTCTCCTCTATCTCAGCCAAACCACCTAAAACCCGATACACCCCCCTCCCTCACTCCATCATCTTCATCCTCTCCCCTTCGATACCCCCCCTTCGACTAGTAACTTTATTATTAGTAGTTCATTCGTTAGAATTGTTTTTAGTATCAAATGTCATTTGGCTTAATTAATTTCATGTTAGTTTAATAGTTTTTCTAGTGACTTTAATTTCATCCATCGTCCCTCAGGAAACGATCCTCAAGTATAGCGAAAACTGTACGCTCGCAGCACTTTTAATTTTCACTCAAAAATATCCTAACAAGTTTTTGGCGTCGTTGTCGGGGACGATTGCATGAGATTAGGTCATATTTTCATTTTCTTAGCTCCTTTCTTATTCGGTGCTTTGTTTTGTTTATTTCATTATTAGTTTTGATTTGTTTATTAGTTGTTTTGTTTATTACTTGTAATTTGTTTAGTTGATTTATTTTGTTCATTTCGTGACTTTATTATTAGGTTATCTAGGTCTCATTTTACTTTCTTTATTTTGGTATCGATTGTTACTTAGCTTAGTTATTTCTTGTTATCCAAAAATCCAAAAAAATTAGAAAAGCCTACAATCCAAAAAAAATTAGAAAAACTTGAAATCCGCAAAAAAAAATAGAAAAATTTTGAAAATCTCAAGAACAAAGTGGCAAGTTTATGTTTGAGCACTTTTCTTTTTCTTAGTTTTGTTTTTATTAGTTTCTTAAGCTTTGATTTACATTGTTTATTCATTATTGGTTGTGATATATTTAGTTGATTTCTTGAAAAAATCCAAAAACACATAAAAATTTAGAAAAACTTGAAAACCACTAAAAACTGAAAAAATCTAAAAGCTTTAAAAAAACAAAACTTTAAATGCCAGTTTTCCATTTGCCGCAATATGAGCATGAATCTTTTTGGAGTTATCTTTCAAGACTTAATGAATATCATGCTCAACTGAATCATAATTTTGAAAAATGAAAAATTTGTGAGGTCATTGTTGTGGATCTAAATGTTGAATCTTGGAGTCATATTAAGTCTATTTATCCTGGCAGTGTCCTAGGATTATTATCTAAAACTCAAAATGAGGTTTGAGATTTCTTTGAAAAACTAGCTTGGGAAACATGTGCGTTTGAACAAGCTAATGGTACTTTTCGATACCCAACTCATGGCGAGTTTGTTGTTCTTGCTAATCCTTCCTATCAGCAATACTTTATGGATTCAAATGACCCATATTACTATTATATGCCTCTTGCTTGATGCGATTGTGTTGAATCTTCTGATCATGATGCTCATACTTGTCCTTTTCGTGCTTATGTTGATGCTACATGTGCAAGTTTTGAAACAAAGATTAATGAATTGACTCATCAAATGATAGAGACCATGAAAGCGAGAACTGCTGCATATTCTCAATGTTTTAATCAAAATAGGGAGACTTATAGTGAGATTGATTCTAGTTTAGGATCTCCTAAACCTGACATTAGTCTTGATGATGATTTTGAACTCTCTTATTCTGCTAGGCCTAACTTGAATGAAGACATGTATTTTCCTAGTTTAGATCAAAAGAGTGACCTCCATATGTCTCCATGACCTGACCTTGCACCCTGCACTAGCTCACCTAAGGGCACCACTAATGGTGTCCTAGTTTTTGCCAGCCCACCCACCACTCTGAACGATTTTTGTGAGTTTGAGGTGGGTGAACAATCTGATACTGTTAGTGAGTTAGATATAATTATCACACCTGAAGTTGAGCCTTGTAATTTAGATGAGTCACATGAAGATATTTCACATGAGTTATGTGATGAAGTAACTGAACCCATCATTTTGGACTTTGATGATGATATTCTTTATGCAGAATATGAATCTTTTTCGTGTGGGTTTGATGTTACTAAAGGTCTTGATGTGGGTTTTCATGTTGAATTTGAATCATTCTCTTTTGATCCCGTCATTCCAGACCTTCTATTTAAATTAGATAATAATATTCTGTATGTAGAATACGAATCTTTTTGTGAGTTTGGTATCCATGGAAGTTCTGATGATGGTTTTTGTGCTGATTATGAGTCCTTCTCTTTTGATTCCATCCAAACTGACTTCCTTTTTGAATTTTACAAATCTAAATTTGTTGAGTCTGAGATCATTGCCACTAAGAATTTTGCTTTAGACTAAGCTCATACGCATATTGGACTTAACAGACTTGTGAACTTTGCACCCCCTATTTTGCCTAGATTGTTCGTTTATGCTAATATAGTTTCTATGCCAATGACCTCAATACTGGCTCATTCTGATTATGTTCTTTTCTTGTCTGATTGGGCCCAACTGTTTGATAAATTGAAGCGAGTCGTTAATTGTGCTTTATTGGCTAAGTGGATGTACTCTTTCTGGCTCCAACTTACTGCTTTTCACTGTTGCTATATTATTAAGAGTTGGGCTTCTTTGTTTGATAAGTTGCTACGTGCTTTAACGAGTTTTGATTTAAGTTGCACTTTTCAGGTTAATGTGGAGTGGCTGATGCTCCATAGTCCTCTAACTAAATGGATTTCTGGAGGTGTAGCTTAAGTTACTTTTGCACCTGACCTGGTATGATCGTTCTAACTTTTCTTCTCTTTTTCTTCCTTTTCGTACTTAGCTGTGGATAATTAGGACTGTGAATTGTGATGGGTGATCGATCTTAAGGAGCAATTTAGGATATGTGGGCTATGAACACCCTTGATTGTGTTATTGTTTTGCGAACAATTGATAGTTGTGAATATCTAGGATTATCCATGTGTATGTTCCAGTTTCATTGTTTGGTTTCCTTGAATTTGTGTTTTGTTCCCTTGGTTTGGTGTCTTGTTTCTTTAGTTTAGTGAGTTTAGGTTTTCCTTTAGTGTTTTTGTTTTTGTTTTGTATTTAGCTTTTCTTCTTTTTGTATTTTGTTTTCTTTTAGGTTTCTTTTGATTTAGGTTGGTGTTTTGTTTTGTTTTGTTTTGTTTTTGGGTGATTATGTTTGTTTGGTGTTGATTGGTTTTGTTTTCTTTTGTTAGGGTTTGATTTTTATTTTTCTTTATTTAGCTATTTTGCTTTTTGATTTTTTGTGTTTGGGTCCTATTTTATTTTGGTTTGGTTTTGATTTTGTCCATTTAGTGGTTTGGTTTGTTTTAGAGTTAGTTTTGTTCTTGCTTTTCTTTTGAGACTTTGATTTTTGTGATTTTATGTTTATCTTTGGTGTTGTTTGTGATTTGCATTGGTGTCTTAGTTTGTATATATTTGTGGTTTTATGTGATCTTATGGTTGTATAGCTGATGTGCTTGCTTTTTAGCGCCTTAATTTCCACAATGAGGACATTGTGAAGTTTTGGTCTATGGGTGAGGTGCCCATTTTTGAAAAATTTTGAAGACTTTTTTTGTTTCTTTTAGGGAATGTTTGTACTATGTCTGATTAGCTTGAATCTCCTGTACTTTGGTTATTAGCTTGTATGCAACTAGGATGTGCGTGAAAAGTCTCCGACTTCAGTGTGTCATTTTAAGCCCTAATTCTAACTCCAGTTGTTCATTATAGATTGTGTAGTCCAATCCTTGTTTATCTTTTCATCATTATCTTTAGGTCTTAGGCTTCCATTAATAATTCTCCCACTTGCTTGTGGCACAATTACTCTGGTTTTTGCCACTTTCGGGAAAAAAAAGAAAAAAAATATTATGAATAAAGAAAAGAAAAAGAAAAAGAGATGGAATGAAATTTGAAATGACAAGTATCCCTTTGAGGCATGCACTACTGGGCGTTACCCTTTTAGGCATGTGCTACTAGGTGTTATCCTTTGAGGCAATACTGCTACTGGGAAAGCTTGCGTCTAATGTTAATATGTTAATAATGTAGTTGTGTCATCATGTGGGATTGAGTCTAATTCTGATAAATCTAAGCCTTGGGCTAATAATACACTTGCACACGAGTACTGGGATGGATTCAGAGCTTTGATGTATAATGAGGTAAAAAGTTAGTGCTTTGATGTCATTTATAGGGTAGAGGGCTTTGAAGTACATTCTATATATATGCAAGTCAATAACTTGGTTACATGGGTGATTTAATTGATTAGAACATGTGCATATCTTTCCCAAATTCTGTACATATTAATTTTGAGAAAAAACCAAAAAGATTTTCTTTTATTTTTGAAATAATTTTTGTGGGTATTTTACTTGAAAACCCCCACGAGACCTCACTCGTCCACTTGGGAGACCGAGAGGTTTAAAGGGCTTGTTGCATACGCTAAATTCAACTGCGATTCCTACGACAGTGAGTTAAGATTTTCTTTTTCTTTTTTTTTCATTTCTTTTTAGTTACTTTAGTTTGTTTTACTCATGGACGAGCAAAATCTTGGTGTGGGAGTATTTGTTCGTACCAAAAATGTGTTATTTTTAGGATACTTTTATACCCGATTAATGGTCGTTATAAGCGTTATTTCTAGGTTTTTATTTTATTTTATTTTATTTTGTAGGTTTTGAAAAAAATTAGAATAATTATGGAAAAATGCAAGAAAAATACTGAAAATGCCGGAAATGAAGAACTGGGCCAAATTGACCCGACCCAATTCCTAAAGCCTATTTCTTGTTTAGCCCAAAGAGAAAAAAAAAAGGAAAAAAAAACCTAAAATCTACCCAGCCCTTGTGCCTTGCCCGTGACTAGTGAACCTCCCGTCTTTCTTAATTCTAATCCTCTCTCTCCTCTATCTCAACCAAACCACCTGAAACTCGATAGACCCCCCCTTTCCTCACTCCATCATCTTTATCCTCTCCCCTTCAATTCCATCTTCCTCATCTCTTCTCTCTCTTCGAACCACCATCACCTTCACCACCATCTTCATCCCCCGTCCACCGCGATTCGAGCAGCAACTGCCATGCCGACATCCACCTTGCATCATCTCCCACCATCCACGCTACCCCTTGGTTGAGCGTTATAGATCGAAGAAGGGCTGGATATATATCAAGCAAACGGAGCATTTGAAGAAGGTTAGGAAGTTTTAATGTTCAATTTTAGGGTAGTCTTAGTTCCCGTTTTTAGAGAATTTTAGGTTTAATTTTGAGTTCTCTTCGTTTTCAAATTCTAGGGCTTAGTTCTTGTTTCCATATTTAATTTCAAAGTTTATATCAGTTCTAGGATTCGAGTGTTAAGGTTAAGAGATTTTCAGGGTTGAATTAGTTCTAATTTTTGAAATTTTAGCTTGAATTTCATATGTGCTTTGTTTGATTTTCAGAGTTAGGGTTTGATAAACTCAGTTAGGGTTTAATGTTAGAATGGGTTCTGGTTTTTGAATTTCATGTAATAATGCTACAATTTCGAGTTTCCAAGTTGTAATTCACGGTTTTAATTTGTTTTAATTGAATCTTGGTTTTGTGAAATTTTGATACATCCCCTCCCCTGAATTTGCCCTGTTTGTTATTTGTGAACTCGAAGCTGGTGATGGTGAATCTGCCATTATGAGCAAGCTTGGAAGCTCATGTATGGTTGGTCTTGGTTGAAATTTTGAAGTCCCTTTCCTCTGTTTTTTTTCTAGTTGTTTTGGTGAATTGCTCGATTTAGCTTTGAGTTTTGCCCTGTTGCTTGCTATTTTCATATTTTAATTTAGGTTATAACGGGTTATGCCCCAGTTCTAGTTTGGTCTTGTATGGTTATGGTGAAACTGAGGTTGCTGGATTAACCATTAATGGGGCGATATTTGAGTTGGGGTTGAGCTTTGTTTAGGTTAGGATGCGCATGTTCCTCTTGTTCTACAGTTAGTTCATTATACATTGCAGTGAGGTAATTAGCTTACTTCTTTTTCATGTCATTCATCTTATCTCTTACTTTGTTGTCTTCTTAATCAATACACCCTAATTATAAAATTAGAGAAATGGTAGGTTTAGCTTTAGTAGTTTCCTTAATACATGTCAAGTGGTTTCTCTTTGATTTAGTTGAATAACTTTATTATTAGTAGTTCATTCGTTAGAATTGTTTTAAGTATCAAATGTCATTTGGCTTAATTAATTTCATGTTAGTTGAATAGTTTTTCTAGTGACTTTAATTTCATCCATCGTCCCTGAGGAAACGATCCTCAAGTACTATAGCGAAAACTGTACTCTCGCAGCACTTTTAATTTTCACTCAAAAATATCCTAATAGTGGACTATTGAAAGTTGTGGTGCCATCTCCTCAATCAGATTATAGGCTTCATCCTCAATCTTGCTCATCAAGGTTCCTCCTGCCACCGCATCAATAGTGGACCTTACAAACTGGGTCACACCATTATGAAAGGCTTGGAAAATCATCCAACGCTGAAGACCATGTTTGGGGCACAAACGCAACAAATCCTTAAACCACTCCCAGACTTCATATAGCGTCTCATCATCATTTTGCATGAAGTTGGTGATCTGATTCCTTAGGCTTGCTATTTTGCTTGGAGGGAAAACTTGGCGTGGAATAGTCTTGTCAACTCATCCCAGGTGGTAATGCATCCAAATGGCAAGGACTGTAACTAAGCCCTTAGCTTATCCCTTAATGAGAAAGGAAATAAGTGTAGGCGAATTGCATCACTAGAGACTCCATTGAGCTTCAATGTGTCGCACACCTCTAAAAAGACCGAGAGGTGTAGATTTGGGCCTTCCAAAGGAGTTCCACCGAACTGGGATTGCTGCACCATGGAAATGAGTGCTAGTTTGAGCTCGAAATTATTAGCATCTACAGCAGGGCAAGCGATGATTGAGGCGATCCCTTGGACTCTAGGGGTAACAAAATCTTGAAGAGTCCTTCTTTGGTCACCTCCTCCTCCTGCCATAATTGAATTCCTTCTTGCCTTGCACCTTTGTTCTTCAATCCTTTGCTTTTTCCTCCTTAAGCAACAAGTCCTCTCAATCTCAGGATTGGGTTCGTACAAGATCGAACTTCGCATAAAAAGGAAAATTTCCTGCAAGCACTTTCACCAGCACTACTAGTGCAGTTAATCAAGAAAAGAAAATAACCAAAAAAAAAGAAGCAATAAAATACTTAGCCACTTTCGTAAGACAACTCAATAGTTAACAGTTTAGTCCCCCCGCAACGGTGCCAAAAACTTGATCGAGACTAACACTGCGAGCGCACGAGTAGCCGTAGTATAGATAAAGATATCGTTCCTCAGGAACTAATGTAACTTACTGAGTTATGCCTGTCAGAATGTGCTAAGCAAAAATTCTAATTCAATTGGTTTTGAATTAATTACTTCTAATTCACTATTCTAAATTAATCAAAGAGAAAATATGTCTAGGAATTCATAGTTATGAAAGAGTATTGGATCAAAACAAGAATCATGTGCTTTTTTTTGTAATCCGTTAATCTCGAGGAATTACAATTTATCCAGAAATTTGGTTTATTCTTTCGAAATCAATCAAATTTGCCTAAACTAGGTAAAAGCGTTCTTTCAAACTAATTTGCCTTAATTCAAGTTAAATATATTCGATTACTCGCTAGTCCTCCTAACATGCAAATCTCTCTTTCGAGACGACTCCACGTTAGGTTTAATCAAGCAGTCCAACAACCAAATGCAACCTTTCAGTTTTTCATTCGTTTGTTTCAAGTGAGCAAGGAAACTTTGGCCAAAAATCTACTCACAATATGAATAACACTTGATAAACAAAATCAAACCAATCATGACATAAGCACAATTCTTTAAATTAAAATATGACCCAACAACACTTCCATAAACTACTAAAACCCTAGATAAAAGAAAACTACTCAGACATCATTAAGAAATAAACAAAACTAACCAACAATCCGGCGAAATCTGAGAGAAAGGCTTGACTGAGATGGCATTCAACCAAGGGCTTCAAACCGCCTTGAAAACCCAACACATACACTCAAGATTTCTCACTAAAACTAAAAATCAAACTAGAAACAACAAAATTTGAGAAAGAAAGAAACTAGGCTAAAACACTAATCTATGCTTTTGTATTGCTCTAGGAATTTCCTTTTCACTGCTGCAGGATGAAGCTATTTATAGATGAGCTTGCTTGATCTCAGCCACACCGCCGAAGGAAGACGAAGAGCCAGCAATTACAGGCTCACCACGGTCTGTGGCATGTACCACAGTCCAACCGTGGTCTGGGCTAGAACCGGATTTCTTCTATTTTCTTACTCCACAGGCATAGCAACTCATGGGTGTCCGTGGGGGGGTTAAAATACATCTATTTATGGTCAAATGTTGTGTAAAAAGACTAAAAATCCTGCAAAACACATAAAATAACTATACCCAAGCATAAATCGGGAATAGGAGTGTAAATAATAACATTAAGCACATAATTCTCCTAAAAATTGACACAAAATAGCCTTAAAAGGATATATACATTAAGCACTTGTCAATAAACCTCTAATTTCACCATTTGGACCCTTTAACTTCACAAACCTTTTCCATACATCCCCCAGGATTGGTGGAAGATTTGGCAAAAATTTGCTGCCCTTTGCTGATAATTATCTTAATCATACCGATTCTCCTTTTTGTAGGTGTGTTGGTCCTAATTAGAAGAATTTTGGAGCTTACTTGCTAAAAAATGAGGGAGGAGTGATATTACAAGAAGCAATAAGGTTTGATGATCTAATGGCAGGGTTGAAGGCTTGAAAAATCAATGGGAAGACACTTGCATGGCCAACCGTGCATGTAAGCATGGTTGTACAAGTCAGAAATTGAAGCCAGAAAGTTGCACGATCGTGCACCTGAGGCAGAAAGTTCATACAGAGTTGCACGACTAGTCATGCCCTTTTGCACGGTCGTGCGTCCTCCCTGCACTTTTGCACGGCCGTGCACCTGAGGTAGAAAGTTCCTGCAGAGTTGCACGACTGGTCGTGCACTTTTGCACGGGCATGCGTCTTGCCCAATCGTGCATCTTTGCATGGCTAGCCGTGTGTCCCCCAATTTTTCACGACTTAATTGTTTGTCGATGGTTATTTTGAGACATCTTTGATTTTCCTTTGAGAGCACCCTTCTTAGGCAATGTCTAGGGTTTTGTTAGGGGATTTCCCTCAGCACTTTCTGATTAAATTGCTAGCATTGAAGATTATTATACTTTTCCTCGCACGATTAATTCAAGTTTGTTCTCTTAATTCTCTCTTTTCTCATCTTTGTTATTCTAGGTGTTGAATTTATGAGTATACTTCCACAAGAGGGGGGTGAATTGTGGT
>JACYFF010031955.1:57316275-57327034 GCA_017589665.1 Selenicereus undatus
TTACACTTGGATTTGTTATCATCAAAACTAAACATAATAACGCAACACTAGGGTTTTGCGTTTATCATGTTTATTGAATTGGGTTTTGTGATGGTTGTGATAAATATGATTGTAGGCTAAATCTCTTGTAATAGCTTGACCCTAAACCATATTTATTTTAATTAATCATGGTTATTTATTTAATTTGTCATGGTTAATTATTTAACCAAATCATGTTTGTTAATTCAACTACACCCAATTTATTTATCTAACGAATTTCATTATGTTTTTTAAATTTTACACCTTCATTTATCGTATTTAATTACCTCGGTAGGGAGATATTTCATTTTGGGTCCCACTTTGCAATTCAAGTCTCATTGATTGTTAATTCAAGTTTCGTTGATTTATTTAATATCGGGTTAATTGATATTAGGCATCGGTGAGTATAGTTTAGTGACTAATTATTTTCTTACCTTCGGTAAACTTTAATCCCAAGCAATATGAAATTTTTCCAACACTTTAAATAATTTTTCAAGCCTGAACTTAGCTTGTTGGGCCCAAAATAAAAGCCTAAAACCTTGTTAACTTTGCTATTTCACTAATTGCTCATTTTAGCACCTAATTTTAATTAGCAAAAAGCTACTTTTTGAGTTGAACATTTCCAGCCACATGTACCTATTAATTGACAATTTTTACACTCTAAAATTCAACAAAAATAACAAAGTCCAACTCTCCATTTTCTCTATCTTCCTCTCGTCCCTTTTGGCAGAAAACAGGGGCAGCAACTATTGCCCCTTCTGCTGCCATTTTTGGTGGTTTCCGACCACCTTTTGGCTACCCCGACTTCCCCTTGTTGCCAGCTATCATGTTCAATCACCAAGATCACTCAAAACAGCCTCTCCTCCCTCTAATTCAAGCCTAAAGTACGGATACCCAAAACCCTGACTTGTTCTATCTTGAGTTTTATGGTTGTTTCATTTATGGACTATGCTTGGGTGATCAAATTGATAGTTATTATGCAATTTTTATTGAGTTTGGAGATGTTTGGAGTTATGTGTATTTGATCAAGAACATGATCAAGTGACTTGAAATTAAGCAAGTATGAGTTTGAGCTTGTTTATGTATCTTGTTGTGATTTCTGTTATAAATAATGAAAAATATGATGTTAGATGATTATTTTGAAGCCAATTATGGTTATTTGGATGTTCACTTGAATGAGCAAGATCTAGGGTTTTCATGATCATGCTTGATTTAAGTGAGTTTTTGTATTAAATATGTTCATTTGGATCACATGAGGTGATTTATGATGTTGGATATGTTATTGGATTGAAAATGAGTCTTGGATGATTATGAAGTAAAAATTATGGATTATGGTTGTCTAAAGTGATGTTGATTGTCACCCCATGGTTTGGTAATTTTAACAAGTGATTTTAGAGGGTAATTATGTGAAAAAGGAGGAGAATAAAGTAGGTAGCAAGTTGTGAAGGGCACAAAAATAGTGGTTTGTTCCGGGAAACACTGGTAATGTGTGGCTAGTTGAAAAATTATGAATTTAAGTAGAGAGCTAGATCAATGAGTAATATTTCAAATGGATTTTGAATCATCTTAATCCGAGTTCTGTGGACAAATTTATGGTTGTTTTGCTATAACTGGGCAGGTTCAATCAAAACTGACACACTTGTGTTCTTACCCCATTTTGGGAACTCTATTATGGGAATCATGTTTTGTGTTGTAAATAAAAGTTTTTCAAAACTTCTTATTCTTTCCATATTGGGGTTTTAGGTCTTTATTTGAGGTAAAGGTTAAACGTTATGAATTTTTGGGTTGAACTGACCTGCTTTAGTGCAAATTGGGCTATTGTTGCAATTTCTATGCAGCGTATACTTGAAGAAAACTTATGAAAATTGTACTGTAGATTGTCCATATTATTTCCGAATTTCCTGTAAGATTTCATGAATTTTTATTGAATATTTTGAGTTTGGTGATTTTTTGAAGCATTTTGAGTAATTGTGTAAATAGCAATAATAAAGATTGAGAGAGATTGATCATGCACTCATTTTGTGTATTTTGGGCGAAGTAAAGTCATTTAAGGGGGAAATGAATATTCATGGACTTTCATGGAGCTTTTAGCTTGATTAATGAGAAAGAAAAAGACAAATATACAATTTGGGAGCTTGTTTATGAGCCTTGAATCAATTATGGATTTACAAAGAAAATACCAAGTTTAGTGAGCTTAATAGCTTCTATTGAGTTCAATGACTCATTAAGATGGATTTTTATATCTAATGAATTTATGAATGAAATATGGGAAATGGGGAGAATTTTTGAATTAGAAACCATATTTATCACACCAAGTTATTACAGTTTATGCTATTTTGAACCAAGATATATCTCTCTTGGCCTCAAACCTTTATTACTTAATTCAGAATGTATCAAATATATTTATTAAGCCAATCTAGTGTACTTGTTGTTATCTTGAACCAAGTTATACATTAGTGAGACTTAAACCTATATCAACAACCTATCTCAGAAAAGGCCACAACCACTCCCTCATTTGTCACCATCAAGGCCTTTTTCTTTGTAATCTCATTTATCTCACTGTGATCTATTTTACTTTCATTTACTTTATATCCGATTTAATTACTTTTATTAATTTAGTTTTGAAGTTATATTGAAATACCCAAGTTATGTACACCATTTAACTACTCAGTTTCTATTACACATACTTACTTAATATACTAACTCAATTATGTGAGTAATGATCATTTACTGACTACACATACCTACAATGACATTTATGCAACAAAATCGAGGCCTAGTTATCATTCCCTATTATGCATAAGTGTTATCAAGTCAAAACATATTTATGAAGTCAGCTGACATTTATGAAACAAATGACATTTATAAAGTCATATGATATTTTTTAAAGACTCAAGGTACGTCCATTGTCTGTATCTTCAGAAAGCAGAATATGTTTATCAAGCTACAACTCTTAATGAGTTTATCAATGAATCAGTTTATACAGTGATTTGCCCTTTAACTTGTGACCCCGTCAGTTATCATCTATAGGGCGTCAGCCCATCATTTATCCGTGCGGCTACAGGCCAACTCTTGATCGGATTGGCAGTTGTACACCTATGTATAGACCATATCATTGCAAGGGGTTCACATCTAGATAATAATGAGCAATTCAGTTTCATATTACTTTCATTTTCATTGTTATTGCAAACTAAATAAATTGCAAAGGTGGATACCCATCAACAGTGTTTCTACGCTCATTTTACAATACAGGAATGCATGTGCTGAGTTTTTACTCACATTTTCGAATTGTTTTCATGTTTTCCATTTTAGGTGATAAAGTATCACATGTTTCTCCATTTAGCAAGCCCTTTTGGAAGTCATCAGATACTCACAGTGGATTCAACATAGCATGAATGTTGGGATCGACCTCATGGTCAAGTTAGGTCTATATTCAATATACTTGTGTGGTGTGGAGTGCATGACAGCACATGGTATGATTAAGTCAATTGTATTGAAGTTGAATTATTATGGACTTTGGTCTTGGAGTGTTTCTGTTTAATAGATATTGTGTTTTGAATATGAGTTGCAAGATTAAATGGTTTAAGTGAGCCTTGTCCTTATCAAGACGGTGGTAGCACCTTCTATCATTAAGTCTTCCACTGCAGTTTTCTATAAATCATGTCATTAGCATTTTGGGGGCATTACATCTCCCAACTTAGGTTGGTATTAACGTCTTTTATGATTAGTGGAATCATGATTTAGCCTCAAACCCTTGCTTCTTCCATATTTGTGTCTATGATTTCTTCTATGAGCACCACGTGTTCGATGAATTGCTTGAAAGAGATTTCATCCATTTTTATTCGGGTTTAGGGGAGCGTTGAGAGACAAAATCCTTACCTAGTGTGACTTACTAGACAATTAGAATTTTAGTATGAAAATAATTAAAGTTCTAATTGGGATTAGAGATTATAAACCTTGCAATCCTCTAACTTTTAGTCTCATGAGACTAGGTGACTATAGTTTTAGGATTAGTCTTCGACCCTTGAGAGAGGGAGGGGATGGACCTAATTGACAATCTATCCACTCATAATGCATGCTAGGGCAATTGATTTGCTAGCATAATCATGTTGTTAATTCCAACCTATGTGCTTTACTATTTTACTTTCTTATTCAATCTCTTAGTTGTTATCGTGTCATTAGTTAATTTTTCACTCTCCAATATCGAATTGTCTGGATTGTGTAGATTGATTATTTCTGGTAGTTGAAAGCAAGTTCCCTGTGGATATAACCCGTACTTACCAGTTGCTAGCTACAGCTACCCCGTGCACTTTTGGTATTCAAGACAACAAGCCCTCAAACTGGGTTGTGTCCACAACTAAGGCTCTTTCCTTAGGATTCAATCTGGATACATTAATATGTTCCCAATACCACACAATTTGCAAGCATCCACTTAAGGATCTTAACTACAACTCACCATTTAAGACCTTTGTTAAAGTGAGTTCTCTTAAGTCCTCGCTTAGGGAGAATAACACTCCTAATCAACTAGGTCCGGCAAAAAAAATTCGTACTTGCGTAGAACCTGCAAAACCTGCCCCAATGGATATGAGTATGGGTACTGAAAATGTAAACAAATGGGTATGGGGAGGGTATTGGTAAAATGGGTATGGGGCGGGTATAGGTCCCATCCGCCCCACACACGTTTTATCAATACTTGCCTCATAGCTGCCCCATATAAAACTCGTACCCGTTTGTTTAAAGTACTAATTTGTTACTTTTACTTGGATATTTTGCTAGTTGCTTTGAGTTGTGTAGTATTCAAGACTTCGATAAGACATTTTGTTAGAAACTATAAGTGTCAAGTGCTAATTTATTCCTTTGATTGACAAACTTTTAATTGCATTAGATGTGATATGATATGTTGTTAGAAGGTTGGGGTTAATGTGACATATTGGCTATTTGATGTCCTTATGGGTACAAAATCGATTTAATTGTTTTTTTGTCTATATGTACCCAAATAAAACTCGCATATTCGCTATATCCAGTCGGTGTGGGTATGGGTATGAGTATAACTTTATAACACCCAATGGGTATGGGCATGGATATGGGTGAGGGTATGGCTAAACCTACCCCTCACCCACCCCATTGCCACCCCTATAGTCAACGCTTTTATTTACAAATGGAATTTCTTAATGTTCTTGCGCCACCAGGAATCTCAAATGTGTGTACAAAGATTACAATGATTTGGAAATTACACAATAGTACAATGACACTTAGAATATGAGTTGAACTCTTTGTGATTGTGTGTATAGTTATTCTTCATGAAGTTCTCTATTTATAAGCAGTGAGAATAAGATCATTAGAGGATACTGAGGATGTAGCCATTAGATGTTTTAGGATATTCTGTTGGATGCTTCTCTGTAATAGCTACCAGCTAGCTTGAGGGTCTTGATGTCCATTTGCTTTTTGGATAACTACTCAGTTAGGTCTTGGCATCTTCACTCTTAGCCTCAAGACCAACCTTTAACTTTCAAGCTTCTTAACCATAATGTGAAAGTGACCAAAAGTAAGAAACCTTAAAAATTCATATTCATAATTTTTTAATTATATAATAAGTTTTAACTTAAATTTTTGGAAAGTTAGTGCTAGTCAACTTGAGCATTATTTGGCTCTTTTGACATAAAAATTTAACCTAACTCAAATCTTTTACTCTTGATCTCATTAAATATATTTTAATTCCCCTTCAATTTCCCTCCTAATTTCCAAAAATGAAATTTGAATTTTTATTTTATTTTGAAGGAATTTAACATGCCCCAAGATCCTCCAATTAGCATGCTTGCCAAAAACCCTTCTCTTCCTTGCATATGCACTAGAGAAAAATAAAAAATAATAATAATTTTTGTTGCCTTATTTCATGCACGAGCAACATGCTCAGAACTCACAAAATGTTCCTCTCTCACACTTTCGCTTTCTCTGTCTTTAACCCAGCCTTTTCTAATCCTAAACTTCATAGTGATTTTCCTTTGATCCCTTGTCATTTTATTGATCTTACCAATATATGTTAACCCAAATTTTAGTTTGAAGGCATATTGAAAGAAAAACATCTCTTGTTATTGTTCATCTCCAAACCTTAAAGGCATAAACTCTTTTTTCATTCAACCTACCTTTCCTTGGAGTTCAATTAGAATTTTTAGCATTTAAAAGTATACATTATATGTTCTAAAATGTTTAGATATGATCTTTGTGACTTCAGGTTTATGGGCATGAAGTTTAGTTAATGAAAAGTGGGTCTATAAAGAGACGAAAACTATGACATATAACAACTTCTCTTTAATAATTTGTCTAGAATGAATGGTTAATCTAAAAGTCATGAAACAACTAGGTGACTTAGATTTATAAGTCTAGTACGTTAGGAATTTTGAATCAGCTAATTTGGACTGAAAATGAGGGATCTATTAATTTTCTTGTATTGAAGCATGGTTCAAACTTTGATTTACTATTTGAGAAAACTTTGATTTTTGGATACTTGTTGTGGTCATTTGATGTTTGCAATTAAAAAGAAAGTCACAATAGATATTTAGACCTTTCATATTTTGTTTAATCACCTAATTTGATATCAAGAGGACAAGTTACGCTCTCTGGAAGTCAGGATTAAAAATTGATCAGGAACTACTCTTGTCCTAATTAGTTTTAAGGTTAATAATTGGTTAATTAATGAGAAAATAATTCTTATGATCTTATAAGAAATAAATTGTTGGACATGGGGATGAAGTTTTATGTTTAGGGCTTGCTTGAGTGATTTAGGTTGGGAGACTAACCTAGAATTTACCCTTTATAATGGTTAACTATTTTGTTAATTTAGGCCCATCAATCTAAATTTTTGCTAAAGTAGGACTTTTTCATTTATCGAGTAATGTACATGTCATAACTCTCCTCAAATTCCTTTTTGAATGTATATTTGGGTGTATATAAAAGTTGTTTTACTACGTAGCATTCCTAAGGGACCTTATTAATGAAAAGCAAAATTGTTCTTAGTATATTAATGTTATAAGCTGAATACTATGTCATCTATTTTGAAATTTGTAGCTCTCAGGTACCCTAAATTTTAGCGCTACTGTTTAGGCATATGTGTTTTTGTAACAAATTTTAGGGTACCCCAGGTTCTATGACAATAAATTCCAAGGCCATTTTTCCTAGTTTTTTGGCTAAAAACTTTCACAAATTGCATTTTTAACCCAAATGGGTTTTTTTAGTAATTTTGCGTCTCGTTGGGATTTTTAAGGAAATATGCTTGCTCTTAATGATTTAACTTCCTATAATCACTTTACTAGCGTTGGTTACCCCAATCTACTACTTATGTCATAATATTATACTTTTTATAATTATAAGCCCACCATGCTTAGCGAAATAATAAAGAAAAAGTTTTGACCATTACCTGAACTTAGTTGGTGTTGAACACTAGGGTCCTTTTAGCACCAGTTGTTAGTAGATTTTTGTGGGAGAAAGGGGTGATGTCATCAGTTAGGATGATGAGTGATTAACCTAAGTTTGTCTCAATTATGAGAGGGATTTGATATGATTTGACTAAACTAAATTACTCTAAACGCAAATCTAGACTAACTACACTCCAAATAAGGGCTTCAATTTAACACAAACAATTGAAATTTAAATTAACCTATGTATCAGCAAACAACGCACAAACATAAAACAGTCAGCGCATAGAAAGGGTAATTGGGGTTCGACATGGCCCACGACACAACATGGACACCAGCAATTCCTAATAAATCCTCAAAAGATCACCTAAAAATGAAAAATGTATCCTAAATAGACTGTTCTACTAATAATAAGCAATAAAATAAGGAGAGAGAAAGTTACCCACAAATCAAGTTCTCTTATTGATGGATTTTTCATAATCAATGTTATTCTAACCAACAACTAAGCACCATAATACAATAATCAATGCCCAGTTTTACCTTCCATTTATGATCCTTGAAATCCCCAACTCAAATTTGAAATGATGAACATGAAGATTGAAAAGTAGAATGTAAAAGAAAGGATGATTAAGTTTTGAGTATATTAAGGGTTCAAATCTATTGAGGTTGATCCAATAATCTCCCCACAACCCCTAATTGATCAAAAGCCATGGTTTGGGGGTGAGTTTGAGTGTGCAGAAATAGAAAATTATGAGAAATCTAAGGGAGAAAAAGTAAGATTAGATGCTAACGAGAGGCGAGTATCAAGAAATTAATCAAAAATCAACGTTCATTAATGGAGAATCAAGAGCCTACAATGGCTAACTAGAAAGAAAGAAAGTTTCTATTATAAAGATAAACCCTAAAAAAATATCATCCACCCCTTTTCATTAGCCTAATCCTGATTTTTATACAAGCGATTGCATGATTTGGCACGGGCATGCCACGTGGCATCGCCACATCGTGCCAAATTTCTAGCTCCTATACCGCTGTGCCCTGAAAAATAGGGGTGGCACAGGCCCCCGTTCCTAATCCCCGTTTGCTTCATTTCTTACTTTTTTCTTGCTTTGGCATACCTTGGATATCTTTTTGACACTTCCAATCTTTTAGGCCTCAAAGTGGGTTGACAAATATTCCAATTTGGAGCTTCTTCACTTCTACTCCTACAAAGCACAAGACACTAGTAAATCACTACATTAATGGTCATTTGCAACCTAAGATCAATTGCATGAGGCAGGTCTAAACTGCATCAGTAGGAATTGAACACCAGTTGATAAAGATTGTTAATTTCAACCACACGTTCTTTATATCAAGCACAACACAGATCTATTTTGTTTTCTACCTAGGGCAGCAGTCGCTAATCAAATCTTCATGCTTCTAAGGATATTTGCAAGTGAAACAAGAAATTATAATGTTCAAGACATAAGGTTTGATTGAAACATGCTTATAGCCAAGAAATTATAACATAGACTATGATATGCAGTAAAGAAACATGCTTAGAGATTATGAGCAGTCTAGAAAATAAAGAGAGGCTAAATATGAAATATGTTTATGAAGTTCACTATCAACTAGGCTACATCTCTGCTTGTTTAGTCAAGAAATCATGAATTCATATACTCCTAAGCCTATGATTTTGGCTAAAAAGGATATTATTTTAGAATTTTTACTTGTATTTTATTTATTTTGTAGAAAAGTCAAAAAAATAGGAAAAATGCTTAATAAGGAGAATAAAGCCCAATTTGCACTAGCCTTGCCCTTCTCCCTCACGGCTCTGAAGAAAACTAGGAAGGAAAATAAAAACCCCAACCCCCTCCCGTGTCATGTGACCCCCATTCATCCCTTAAATTTTCGCCCCCTCAGTCCCCTTGATACACCCTCCAATTTTTTCTCTTATTCGGCTCACCACCATGCACGAAACACCGCTTTCACGCCGATTAAACTTCACGCCTATCATCACCACTTTCCACCATGATCATCTTAAATAATCTTCTCTACTTAGGCTCATTGTCACCAATGTACTCCTCCACACAGATCACAACCCATAATGAACAGCCTCAAGCAACCTATCCCATCGTCACCATTTACCAAGGGTTGAATCAATGGCCAAGAAGAAGTGGGAAGCAGTATAAATGGAAGTAGCAATGATGGGAAGAAGGGGACGTTTTTAGGTTGATTTAATTTTAGTTTTTAAATTGATTTTAGGATTTTAATCTACTATTTATTTTCCATTTCCCCTGCTTTATTTTGGTCTCAAATCTATTTTAGTTTAGCGATTTCGTGTAATTTGATTTTTAATCCCTCAAATTTCTGGTTGGAATTCATTAAGATTGACTTGAATTCATAATTTTTGGCCTTGAATTCCCCATAGTTGGTTTAATTCTATTGTTTTCCCCTTCACCTGTTCCAAGTTGTTACTATATTTTTCTATCAACAATTAGCTCCATACTCTGATTATTTGATTGGGTTGTGTTATTCACTAAACATCTCTATGAATGGAGGTCTTGTTAAACTCAGGTTCAACCCTTGAAGTAGCCGGGATGCTGTTTGTTTCTTCATCTTTTTCTTCCCTTATTAATCTCTTGATGCTGGTTTTCAGTCATGGTAGTCTCTGCGATTGATGGAGGTGCAACAATTTCAGGCTTACCACGGACCGTGGCCATCACCATGGAGGGATCGTAGTCACCTCCATCTCAACATTCTTCGTTTCTCCTTTCTTCTCCACAGGCACGACAACATAGTGGCATCCGCAGGGAGTCCAAACACACTCAATTAGATTCCAAGTAAGGGCAAAAAGGTCCAAAAACCTGCAAAAATAGAAAAGAATCATACCCAAGCGTAAAATGGGAAAAGAAGTATAGATTACAACATAAAGCACATCATTCCCCCTAACATTGCAGCAATACATTCTAAGCATTTATAATACATATACAGGTGTGTGTGTGTGTGTGTGTGTGTGTGTGTGTGTCTATTGTAGACAGACACACGCGCACACACCAACCAACACACACACACACACAATACACAAACACACAAATGTACATGCTTATGCATATGCATATGCACACGTATACGCATATGCATGTGTGCCCGTGTCTGTGCGTGCGTGTACATATATACATATATACATATATACATATATATACATATATATATATATATATATATATATATATATATATATATATATATATACACATACATACCTATATATATAGATCCACACACACAGACACACACACACAAACACTCACACACACACACACACACACACACACACACACACACACACA
>JACYFF010031955.1:57347034-57382390 GCA_017589665.1 Selenicereus undatus
TATATATATATATATATATATATATATATATATATGCATATGCATATACATATATATATTTGTGTATGTATATATATGTTTATGTATATATGTATGCATATATGTATGTGTCTATGTACGTATGTTTGTATACATCTATAACTTTTAATATAAAGCAAATAAGCCTGTTGTTGTCACACTTTTTATTGTCTAAATTACCCTTTCTTATAGCATCCAATTTATACACTTTGAAAGGGGCAATTTAGATTTTATAATAATGAATTTTTGGATACCTGTGCTTTCTTTATATTTTGGACTTGGAGAAGGGCAATTGAGAAGTTAAATAATGAATTTATAGAGACCATTGCTTGCTTTCCGTTCCCCTGTTCTTTGTGTGTCTCGCTCTTTCTTTGGGTGTTGGCATTTCTGTTTCTTGATATGCATCTCTGCTCCTTCTGTGCAAGCCAGCAGATTCATCCCTCCAAGCTCAAGCTCAACGCAAGACATCTCAGGTAAGAAATATGTTTTGTGCTTTTTGACTGATGGGTTTGGTTTCATAGAAGAATAAGATGAGTTTGGTATTGCATTTGTAAAAGTTGGGATTTGTTGATGTAAGTACTCTGATATAAGGGTTTTTGCTGTCAATTTTGTTCTTTCATGTCAAATTTGGGGTCAAGCATTGTGGATTAGGGTTCTTACACATCCACTTCATTATGGTTTTCAATTTTCTTGTTGCATGTTGAATTTAGTGTTGACTTGGCCAAACTAAGGTGTTTAAGCTTTCAATATGCATTATTTGGCTGATTGAGATGGAGGACTTTCTTTTTCGGACTGTTTCTATTGTTGGTTGTTGAATTTTTATAGTGTCCAAGTTTTAAAATTCATTCGTATTTGCCTGAACTCTCAGGTTGGATTCAATTCTTATTGGGACCAGTTAATTTCGGTGGCTTTCACAATGAGGTGAGTTCGGTTTTCCTTATCTTGGTTTCACATCACTTTTTCATATCATTTCTTACCTAGAATCGAATTACATGTATGACGGTTTGATGTAGCAAGTCAAATTGAAAGCGCTAACTACTAATGGAAATTTAAGATTTAGGTTAGAATCTTTTAATTTGTTGTTAATTTCTTTCTGCTACTATAAGTTTGCTTATGACCGAACACTGTATTGCTGCTTTGTACCTCATCCAGGGTAATTACACCTCTGTTGGGAGATAAATTGTCCTATTTTACATGCCTCTTTCACCCACTTTTAGCTCATATAATAACTTAATCTTTAGAATTTTGACTTGTTTTATTTATATTTTGTAGGAAATAACTCCAAATCAAGCAAACGTCGTGGAAAGGAGCGAAGATGGGACAAAGCGAAGAAAACCAGCAAAAACCGGCAAAAGGGACGAACCGGGGCCTGAACCACCGTGCCAGAGGAATGGCATGGTGGGGTCCTGCCATGTGGCACGGTCGTGCCCCCGAGGCCTATCGTCCGGTTTCACGATTTTCTATTTAAGCCCTATTCGGGCGTTTTTGCAAAGGGCCGCTCGGGGTTCTTCCATGTAATTTTTAGGGTAGTTAAGTCTAGGTTCTACCCAATAAAACCCCGATTGAAGGGACGAGATTAGGATTGTATTCGATTAATTTTGGATTCAAGAACTTGAATTTGAAGTTCGTTCGCATCAATCCATAAGTCTTCTCCTCTCTTTCTCCTTATTGCGTTCTTATTTGTTCCTTTTTTTATTATGCTAGTTCAGATTGTATGTAGTTTATATGTTTAGTTATCATTGTTAATCCTTGTTTTATTTGGTTGCAATATTAGATTAGTTGTTTTCGCTTTCCTCCAGTCTCATGCTTGTTATGTTCTTCGTTAGTTTAGGTTTAAGTTTGGGTTTTTGTGTTTTGTTGATGATTAGTTGGTAGATTGTGTTGGCTTGGATTGTGATTAGCCTCTAGATGGCTAATTAGTCTTGTACTTGGCCTAACCATACCCAATCTATGCCTAGAACTTAGAGTTTTCCCTTACGCCCGCCAATTGTTCGATGAAATGCTTGAAAGAGCATTCATTCATATTTTTGGGCGATTGACTTATGCTGAGAGGTGAGGTCAATTAGATAGTGTGGGAGAGGGAGTCGCCGAGTTCGGGACATGAAAATAGTACCTGAATCGATTTAGGTCTGGTGGTTGCTAATTTTGTGGTCTAATTGGGCTAACCCCATGAAAATAGGTGGTTAGGCTAATTAGACTAGCTCATGACCCTTGAGAGAGGGCTTGGGTGGTCTTTGATGGTGTAACCGACCATCTCTAGTTCATGATGCAGTTTGCGTAGGTGAGGACTCGTCTCAATTAGTTGGTTCGTCCATTGATCAAATCACAACTCCAAGTCACTTTTTCTATGTTTGCTAACGTAGTTTAGTTTACCCTCTTTTCCTTAGATTTTGCCTAGCTCGAGACGCTTTAGTTAGCCCTGGTAGTTGTAAACACAACTCTCTGCAGACACCACAACAAGTACTCAACGATACACCTTGCACTTGGGCTTTATAAATATTAAAATTTTGTTTCTCCCCTAACAAGTTTTTGACGCCGTTACTGGGGAGTTGGCACTTTTCGCTATCAGGGTTTATTTGAGCATTTGAGACTAGGCTTTTTAGAAAAACAAAAAAAAAATCAAAAAATTCAAGTTGGCTATTTTTCATGTACCTCAGTTTGAGCATGAACCTTTTTGGCAATACTTGTCTAGGTTGAGTTATTATCGTGCTCAATATGTGCATTTCACGTATGAAAAATGGGAAATATGCGATGTTATGCTTAAGGGGATAACACATGAGACTCGAGCCATCCTTGAATCCATGTATTATGGTGGTTTGCGTTCTTTAACTGATGATGACATGTGGGATTTATTTGAGTCTCTAGCTTGGCATCAATGGCAATCTAATGATGCTAGGGACTCATATCATCACCATTCTTCTTACCCTCATCTGTTGTGCTCTTTTCGTCAATCTTTTGACCATGATGTGAACTCTTGTCCTTATTATGATTTTTCCGACGAATTTTAGGCTAGACTTGATGCAATGATAAGGACAATGAATGAGCAACATGAGCGACTTATTAGTAGGATGAGGGAATGTAGTTTATTGCATGAGACCGACCCTAGTCTACCTTGCCCTAGACTTGAGGCTCGTCTCTATGATGAATGTAAGTCTTCCCTTCCCCTATAGTCTAATGTTGTTGATGATGCACCTTTGGCTGACCTAGGAGAAGTGTTTGACCCTCCCTCGCCCCCATTGACGTTTGTTGCTCAATCCTTTTCTAGCACACCCATAGGCACTACCGTTAGTGCTTTGACCTTACATGCTTCTCCCCTCTCTTTAGCTCAGTGCACAGGGTTAGAGATGGGTGAGCCATACAAGGGTGATGTTACTGTTTTGGAGGATGATTTTCCTACTTGGTCGAAAGAACCTGTCTTGGTTGAGCCATATCTTGAGGAGCCTCCTTTCGTAGAGTTGTGTGATGCAAGTCTAGTGGTTGGTGTCGCACCTAGTATTGATGTTATCGACCCAATTTGCACCGAGCCACTTGACTTGACCCCTATTTAATCCCCCTTACTTTCCACCACGCCCTTCCACATGCATGCATTCCATGAGTCCCTAGGTGACATTCGAGGGTATAATCCCTCCTTGGACCCTTATTGTGCATACCTAGAGGACATGCCTAGAAAAATTGAGTGGCCAAATTTCATTGATTATTATTCTGATTTTTCTATGGCATTTGATAAGTTTAAGAGGGCACTAACTCTATTTGCTACATCTTTACTGGTGTTCTCTTACTTACATCACTTTGAGATGCATGCAAAGGCACACGATAAGCTCTTACAAGCTTTGACGGCATCCAAGTTGACGCCGCAAGTCCTGAGCAATGATGAGGAGTGGCTAATGCTCCTCAGGCCTCCACAGCAGCATCCTACGGAGGCGTAGTTCGGGTACAATTCAGTACCCAACTTGGTATAATCGTTCTCACTCTTCCCCCTTCTTTTTATTTTTCTTTTATTTATTTTCTCTCTTTTTGTTTTTGTTTAGTTGGGGATATTAGGATTGTGTTTTTTGTTGCTGATCATCTTGAGTTGAAATTTGAGACGTTCTTGAGCCATTGATGGCTATGATCACCATTTTTGTGTTTTTTGGATATTTGTGTCTTGTGATTGGTGGTGTTGATGGGTTGGTTTATACATGTTTTTGGTGGTGTTAGTTTTGTATATATGTGTGATCTTGTTGTTGATTGGGTGTGATTGTGTTTTTGGGAGAGGGTGTTAGCCTATGTATATATGTGTCGGTTTAGCCTTCTTGTGTAATTTTGTCTTCTTCGTATTGTGTGTTGTGTGGTTGGTGATGACTCTCAGCTCCCAATGAGGACATTGTGAGATTTAGGTGTGGGGGTGGGGTCATCTCCCCTTTTATTCTTATTTTTATGAAAATTTTTCATTTTTGTGTAATTTTTTCAATTTTTCCCTTTCTGTATAATTTTTCTTTTCTTTTTGGCCTTTAAGGGAGTTTTGTACTATTTTAATCAGCCTTGATCTCCGGTACCTTGGTTATTAGCTCGTATATAAGTATAATGTGCGTGATAGATATTCGCCCCAAGTTTATCATTTTAGGCTTCAATTCTAACCTCAACAGTCCATTGTAACTTTGCAATCCAATCCTGATTATTGTATTATCATTACTTTACATTCTTAGTCTTCCATAATCGGCTCCCCCACTTGTCTACTGCACAGTTACCTTTGTATGTGCTTGTACCCCCTTTTCCAAAAACAAAAGCAAAAACAAACAAACTCATACGCTACTGGGTGTATCCCTTTGAGGCGTTGCAAGAGTTTGGATTGAAAAAAGAAGAAGAAAAAAAGTAAAAAAAAGGGGGGGGGGAAGAAAAGAGTTTAGAATGACAAGTACCCTATTGAGGCATGCGCTACTGGGTGCTGCCATTTGAGGCAATACTGCTACTGAGGGAGCTTGTTTTCCATGTTAGCAAAATCAATAAGGTAGCATGTGTCAGTTAAGTGGGATTGAGTCTGATTTTTGGTAAGCCAAAGTCTTAGGGTGATGATACACTTGCACACCAGGCACCAGGATGGATTCAATGTTGTCATGCGTCGTGGGGTGAAAAGCTGATGTCTGGATGCCATTCTTTGGGATGATGTGTCCTGAAATGCATATAATGCTTGTGTACAGACTGATACTTGAGTTACTAGGGGGTTTTGGTTGATCCAATTGTGTACAGTTTACCCCGATGTATATTTTGTGATTTGTCATTTTTATTTTTCGATTTTTTCTTCTCTTTTCTTTGTTTTCTTTTTCAAGATTTTGTGGGTGTATCTTCTGCAAACCCTCACGGGACCTTACTCGTCCACTTGGGGGAACCAAGGGGTTTAAAGGGCTTGTTGCGTACGCTAAATGCAACCGTGATTCATACGAAAGTGAGTTAGGTCCTTAAGTTAGCTTTTATTTTGTTTTGCTTGAGGACGAGCAAAAGAGAGGTGTGGGGGTATTTGTTAGGCGATAAATTATCCCATTTTACGTGCCTCTTTCACCCACATTTAGCTTGTATAATAACTTAATCTTTAGGATTTTTACTTGTTTTATTTATATTTTGTAGGAAATAACTCCAAATCCAGCAAACGTCGCGGAAAGGAGCGAAGACAGGACAAAGCAAAGAAAAACAGCAAAAACCGGCAAAAGGGACGAACCGGGGGCCGAAACACCGTGCCAGAGGAATGGCACGGTGGGGTCGTGCCACCCTGGCACGGTCGTTCCCTCGGGGCCTGTCGTCCAGTTTCGCGATTTTCTATTTTATCCCTCTTCGGGCGTTTCTGCAAAGGGTCGCTTGGGGTTCTTCCATGTAATTTTTAGGGTAGTTTAGTCTTGGTTCTAGCCAATAAAACCTTGATTAAAGGGATTAGATTAGGATTGTATTCGATTAATTTTGGATTCAAGCACTTGAATTTGAAGTTCCTTCGCATCAATCCATAAGTCTTCTCCTCTCTCTCTTTTTACTGCGTTCTTATTTGTTCTTGTTTTGATTATGCTAGTTTAGATTGTATGTAGTTTATATGTTTAGTTTTCATTGTTAATCCTTGTTTTATTTGGTTGCAATATTAGATTAGTTGCTTTCGCTTTCCTCCAGTCTCATGCTTGTTATGTTCTTCGTTAGTTCAGGTTTAAGTTTGGGTTTTTTGTGTTTTGTTGATGATTAGTTGGTAGATTGTGTTGGCTTGGATTGTGATTAGCCTCATGATGGCTAATTAGTCTTGTATTTGGCCTAACCATACCCAATCTATGCCTAGAACTTAGAGTTTTTCTTCACGACCGCCAAGTGTTCGATGAAATGCTTGAAAGAGCTTTCATTCATATTTTTGGGCGATTGACTTATGCTGAGAGGTGAGGTCAATTAGCTAGTGTGGGAGAGGGAGTAGCTGAGTTCGGGACATGAAAATAGTATCTGAATCGAGTTAGGTCCGGGGGTTGCTAATTTTGTGGTCTAATTGGGCAAACCCCATGAAAATAGGTGGTTAGGATAATTAGACTAGCTCATGACCATGAGAGAGGGCTTGGGTGGTCTTTGATGGTGCAACCGACCATCTCTAGTTCGTGATGTAGTTTGGGTCGGTTAGGACTCGTCTCAATTAGTTGGTTCGTCCATTGGTCAAATCACAACTCCAAGTCGCTTTTTCTATGTTTGCTAGCGTAGTTTAGTTTACCCTCTTTTCCTTAGATGTTGCCTAGCTCAAGACGCTTTAATTAGCCCTGGTAGTTGGGAACACAACTCTCTACGGACGACACCCCAAGTACTCAACGATACACCTCGCACTTGGGGTTTATAAGTATTAAAACTGTGTTTTTCCCCTAACAAGTTTTTGGAGCCGTTACCAGGGGTTAGCGTTTTTCGATATCGGGGTTTATTTGAGCATTCGAGACTAGGCCATTTAGAAAATCCAAAAAAAATTCAAAATCAAAAATTTCAAAAAATTCAAGTTGGCTATTTTTCATTTAACTCAGTTTGAGCATGAACCTTTTTGGCAATACTTGTCTAGGTTGAGTTATTATCGTGCTCAATATGTGCATTTCACGTATGAAAAATGGGAAATATGCGATGTTATGCTTGAGGGGATAACACATGAGACTCGAGCCATCCTTGAATCCATGTATTATGGTGGTTTGCGTTCTTTAACTGATGATGACATGTGGGATTTGTTTGAGTCTCTAGCTTGGCATCAATGGCAATCTAATGATGCTAGGGACTCATATCATCACCATTCTTCCTACCCTCATCTGTTGTGCTCTTATTGCCAATCTTTTGACCATGATGTGAACTCTTGTCCTTATTATGATTTTTCCGACGAATTTTAGGCTAGACTTGATGCAATGATAGGGACAATGAATGAGCAACATGAGCGACTTATTAGTAGGATGAGGGAATGTAGTTTATTGCATGAGACCGACCCTAGTCTACCTTGCCCTAGACTTGAGGCTCGTCTCTATGATGATTGTAAGTCTTCCCTTCCCCTATAGTCTAATGTTGTTGATGATGCACCTTTGGCTGACCTAAGAGAAGTGTTTGACCCTCCCTCGCCCCCATTGACGTTTGTTGCTCAATCCTTTTCTAGCACACCCATAGGCACTACCGTTAGTGCTTTGACCTTACATGCTTCTCCCCTCTCTTTAGCTCAGTGCACGGGGTTAGAGATGGGTGAGCCATACAAGGGTGATGTTACTGTTTTGGAGGATGATTTTCCTACTTGGTCGAAAGAACCTACCTTGGTTGAGCCATATCTTGAGGAGGCTCCTTTCGTGGAGTTGTGTGATGCAAGTCTGGTGGTTGGTGTCGCACCTAATATTGATCTTATCGACCTAATTTGCACCGAGCCACGTGACTTAACCCCCATTTCATCCCCCTTACTTTCCACCACGCCCTCCCACATGCATGCATTCCATGAGTCCCTACGTGACATTCGAAGGTATAATCCCTCCTTGTACCCTTATTGTGCATACCTAGAGGACATGCCTAGAAAAATTGAGTGGCCTAATTTCATTGATTATATTCTAATTTTTCTATGGAATTTGATAAGTTTAAGAGGGAACTAATTGTATTTGCTACATCTTTACTAGTGTTCTCTTACTTACATCACTTTGAGATGCATGCAAAGGCACACGATAAGCTCTTACGAGCTTTGACGGCATCCAAGTTGACGGCACGAGTCCTGAGCAATGATGTGGAGTGGCTAATGCTCCTCAGGCCTCCACAGCACCATCCTAGGGGTGCGTAGTTTGGGTACAATTCAGTACCCGACCTGGTATAATCGTTCTCACTCTTCCCCCTTCTTTTTATTTTTCTTTTATTTATTTTCTCTCTTTTTGTTTTTGTTTAGTTGTGGATATTAGGATTGTGTTTTTGTTGCTGATCATCTTGAGTTTAAATTTGGGACGTTGCTTAGCCATTGATGGCTATGATCACTATTTTTGTGTTTTTTTTATATTTTTGTGTTGTGATTCATGGTGTTGATAGGTTGGTTTATACATGTTTTTGGTGGTGTTAGTTTTGTATATATGTGTGATCTTGTTGTTGATTGGGTGTGATTGTGTTTGTGGAAGAGGGTGTTAGCCTGTGTGTATATGTGTCGGTTTAGTGTTCTTGTGTAATTTTGTCTTCTTCGTTTTGTGTGTTATGTGATTGGTGATGACTCTTAGCTCCCAATGAGGACATTGTGAGATTTAGGTATGGGGGTGGGGTCATCTCCCCTTTTATTCTTATTTTTGAGAAAAAATTTCATTTTTGTGTAATTTTTTCAAGTTTTCCCTTTTTTGTATAATTTTTCTTTTCTTTTTGGCCTCTAAGGGAGTTTTGTACTATTTTGATCAGCCTTGATCTCCGGTACCTTGGTTATTAGCTCGTATATAAGTATAATGTGCGTGATAGATATTCGCCCCAAGTTTATCATTTTAGGCTTCAGTTCTAACCCCAACAGTCCATTGTAACTTTGCAATCCAGTCCTGATTATTGTATTATCATTACCTTACATTCTTAGTCTTCCATGATCGCCTCCACCACTTGTCTACTTCACAATTACCTTTGTATGTGCTTGCCCCCCCCCCCCTTTTCCAAAAACAAAAGCAAAAACAAACAAAATCATGTGCTACTGGGTGTATCCCTTTGAGGCATTGCAAGAGTTTGGATTGAAAAAAGAAGAAGAAGAAGAAAAGAAAAAAAAAACAAAAGGGGGTAAAGAAAAGAGTTTGGAATGACAAGTACCCCTTTGAGGCATTCGCTACTGGGTGCTACCCTTTGAGGCAAAACTGCTATTGGGGAAGCTTGTTTTCTATGTTAGCAAATCAATGAAGTAGCTTTTGTCAGTTAAGTGGGATTAAGTCTAATTTTTGGTAAGCCAAAGTCTTAGGGTAATGATACATTTGCACACCAGGCACCAGGATGGATTCAATGTCGTCATGCGTCGTGGGGTGAAAAGTTAATGTCTGGATGCCATTCTTTGGGATGATCTGTCCTGAAATGCATATAATGCTTATGTACACACTGATACTTGAGTTACTAGGGGATTTTGGTTGATCCGATTGTGTACAGTTTACCCCGATGTATATTTTATATTTTGTCATTTTTATTTTTCGATTTTTTTGCTTCTCTTTTCTTTGTTTTCTTTTTCAAAATTTTGTGGGTATATCATCTGCAAACCCTACGAGACCTTACTCGTCCACTTGGGGGAACCAAGGGGTTTAAAGGGCTTGTTGCATACGCTAAATACAACCGTGATTCATACGAAAGTGAGTTAGGTCCTTAAGTTAGTTTTTATTTTGTTTTGCTCAAGGACGAGCAAAAGATAGGTGTGGGGGTATTTGTTAGCTGATAAATTGTCCCATTTTACGTGCCTCTTTCACCCACTTTTAGCTCATATAATAACTTAATCTTTAGGATTTTTACTTATTTTATTTATATTTTGTAGGAAATAACTCCAAATCAAGCAAACATCACGGAAAGGAGCGAAGACGGGACAAAGCAAAGAAAAACAGCAAAAACCAGCAAAAGGAACGAACCGGGGTCCGAAGCACCGTGCCAGAGGAATGGCATGGTGGGGTCGTGCCACCCTGGCACGGTGTGACCGTGCCACATGGCATGGTCGTGCCCCCAGGGTCTGTCGTCTGGTTTCGCGATTTTCTATTTGAGCCCTCTTCGGACGTTTTTGCAAAGGGTCGCTCGGGGTTCTTCCAAGTAATTTTTAGGGTAGTTTAGTCTAGGTTCTAGCCAATAACACCCCGATTGAAGGGATTATATTAGGATTGTATTCGATTAATTTTGGATTCAAGCACTTGAATTTGAAGTTTCTTCGCATCAATCCATAAGTCTTCTCCTCTCTCTCTTTTTATTGCGTTCTTATTTGTTCTTGTTTAGATTATGCTAGTTTAGATTGTATGTTGTTTTTATGTTTAGTTTTCATTGTTAATCCTTGTTTTATTTGGTTGCAGTATTAGATTAGTTGCTTTTGCTTTCCTCCAGTCTCATGCTTGTTATGTTCTTCGTTAGTTTAGGTTTAAGTTTGGGTTTTTGTGTTTTTTTGATGATTAGTTGGTAGATTGTGTTGGCTTGGATTGTGATTAGCCTCTTGATGGCTAATTAGTCTTGTATTTGGCCTAACCATACACAATTTATGCCTAGAACTTAGAGTTTTCCCTCACGTCCGTCAAGTGTTCGATGAAATGCTTGAAAGAGCTTTCATTCATATTTTTGGGCAATTGACTTATGCTACGAGGTGAGGTCAATTCGTTAGTGTGGGACTGGGAGTAGCCGAGTTCAGGACATGAAAATTGTATCCGAATTGAGTTAGGTCCGGGGGTTGCTAATTTGTTGTCTAATTGGGCATGAAAATAGGTCGTTAGGCTAATTAGACTAGCTCATGACCCTTGAGAGAGGGCTTGGGCAACCTTTGATGGTGCAACCTACCATCTCTAGTTCGTGATGTAGTTTGGGTAGGTTAGGATTTGTCTCAATTACTTGGTTTGTCCATTGGTCAAATCACAACTCCAAGTCGCTTTTTCTATGTTTGCTAGCGTAGTTTAGTTTACCCTCTTTTCCTTAGATTTTGCCTAGTTCGAGACGCTTTAATTAGCCCTGATAGCTGGAAACACAACTCTCTGCGGACGACACCCCAAGTACTCAACGATACACCTTGCACTTGGGGTTTATAAATATTAAAACTGTGTTTTTTCACTAACAACCTCCTCTTTGATTAATGTTATTTCTAGCAATACTTTGCCATTGCCTTTTGACTGTTATATATTACAGCTCCCCCGGGATTTTCATGCACCTAACACATCGTGTGTTAGTATTGCTAGGTTTATATCAGGTTGATGAAAAGTTATAACTATATTATTCCTACCCGCTGTCAGTCTTGCTTAGCTCTGTGAATTTGGTTCCTGATTTTGATTTTACATGATTTCAAGGATTTAGGTGAACTTCAATTGTGAGTTAAGAGTACTTGTGGTTGCATGTCAAATTTGATTTCATCCATTCTAATGGAATTTAGTTTAATTTAATGTCTTCTGAATGATTTGGGAATGAGTCAACGAGACTATTTACAATGGTTTAATTTTTGTTAAATTATACGAGTTTGACATAGTTTGATTTACTGCTTGTTGATTTTTTGGGTTGTCTTCCATCACCTATGAGAAAGCAATCTTATGCTTCAGTCTAAGTATTAGCTTATTAGCCTCTGGATCTGTTTCTATTTGACAGTATCCTAAACTATAATGATAATGATGGTAATTCATGTATGCTTAAAAGATACTCCTGCATGGTACCACTATTTTGGTTCTCGAGTACTAATAATTGCATGATCCAAAGACCTACACATATCAATTATTTTGGACCTGGCAAACAGATCATTACAGTTGGGTTGATTTCAAATCAGGGCCATGATAGGTTGGTGGAATAGTTGAGTTGAGGGCTCTCGAGCTCTCTTCTCTGGAAATTTGTTTGATTATGGTTGGAATAACGTATCTTATTTTCGGGTTTTCTTTTAGATAGGTTGATGGAGTGTGGCACAGTTTCCCAGATAGGGTGATAGAGTGTGGCAAACGAGTTCAGTATGTATATATTATTGGTGCCTCATTTATTATTCCTTAATTAACAATTTTGTCCAATGTAACAAACGTAGACCTAGACCCGAAGTTGATCTAGCGATATTTGGCTATCTACATCATATACTCTGTCCAATTTTAGGCCTAAAATTGTACCCTATGAAAATCTTTGCTAAGCATTGAATGTCTTCAGTTTTCCATGCTCTGCTCGATTTTGTTTGTGTTTCACTAATGTTATGTATTCCATTTTGATTTATGTTGACTGAAAATTATTTATAAATAAGAACATGTCACATTGGAGATTTCAGCAACATATTTGGAGTAGTTGTCATGACAATGTAACAGGTTTAAATTCTTTCTTATTGCTGGTCAAATGCCAATATTTCTTCTCCCAAGTAGTAATTTACTTGACATTAGTTATTAAATAATGTTAAATAGATCAATTAGGATTGGTTAAGTATCAAAGGCTACAATCGCGTCAACGGAAACAACAAAGCCGCAGGAGAAAGCGAGCTGAAAAAGGTGAAAGTTCTACAATGGGAGCTAAGCATTCTCTAGTAGCTCAAGGTATGTTTTCCTACCCTTTAAAACTTAATTTCTCTAACTAATTATGACTAAGCTAAGAAATGCTAATATTATGAATTACTCCGTATATCATTGCAAGTAGTTATAGGCATATTCCACAAAGAGCATTTATACTTCCTCCAGCAACTGTGTGATAAATGTTATGCAAAAAAGTTTGAAAATGAACTAAATGGATTCTGTTGTGCAAATGGTGAAGTAAAATTACTTATTAATGAATCCCCTCCAAAATTACTTAGCCTATTTACATCTAATGATCCATTGTCTATCCAATTCAAAACATATGCTCGTCTTTATAATAACACATTTGCATTTAGTTCGATCGATGTACAGAATGATAAATCATTGGCTAAAAACACCAATGGTGTTTATACTTTCAGAGTGCAAGGCCAAATCTATCATCTCATAGACGACTTACTTCCAGGAGATGAACGACCAAAATATTTACAGTTACATTTCTATGATACTGAGCATGAAATTGAAAATACAGCAAGATTTTTCTCAAGTTTACATTCCGATATAATATCTATTTTAATTAATATTGTGGCATCTAATCCATATGCAAATTTCTTTCGTTTACTACGTGAACTTGATATCAATGAGGAAAGCCAAATTATATTGAAACATGACGCTGGTCTTGATCAACGAGTTTTTAACACTCCAACTACATCTCAAGTGCCTGCAATTTGGTTGGATGAAAATGGATCAAGAAGCAGACATATAGTTGTCTTTGGGAAATGTGGAAAAAATCATAAAATACAAAATTATTATGGATGTTATGATCCATTACAATATCCATTGTTATTTCCTTGTGGAGAAAGTGGATGGCATAAAGGCATTAAAAGAAGCTTTAAAAGACATCATGAGACTAATAATCTGATATTTCAATCAACAATGTTTTAGTACAAATAGACGAGGATTTAATCAATGAAGAAGATATTGGTTAGTTTTAAAGAAAATGAAAAAACCTATAATTCCATAACTATAATATATTTACTTAACATAAATTAATTTTGTTAAAACTTGGAATCTTTTGCGGTTGCAACAAGAAACATGGAAAGGAAGCAAGGGAAGGAAGTGTGTTGCAAGGAATATTATTCCTACTTATTGCAAATACGAAAAAAGGTAAGTAATGTGCTGCTCAGAGCTGGACGTATATTACAACAATTCATTGTTGATATGTATATGAAAATTGAAAGCACACGTTTAGATTTTTTAAGAAAAAATCAAGATGTTAATCGAGCTTATTTATATAAAGGGATACTTGATAGTTTGCGTGTAGGTGAAGACCAAGGATGTAATATTGGACATCCTATAATGCTACCTCCTTCTCTTATTGGACGTCCTCGAGATATGCGTCGTAGATATTTAGATGCTATGACATTAGTTCAAAAGCGTGGGAAACCAAATAATTTTCTTACAATGACTTACAACCCTACTTGGCTTGAAATACTATAAGAATTATCACTAGGAGCAAAAGCCCGGGATACACCTAATTTGGCAGCTCGAATATTTCATGCTAAGTTAATGGAATTGAAACATGAGATTGTAGATAATAGAATGTTTGGTGATGTAGCTGCATATGTATATGTAATTGAGTTTCAAATGTGAGGTTTACCGCATGCACATTTTTTGATTATTCTAAAGCCTAATTACAAAATAATGTTCGCTGAAGATTTCAATAAACATGTTTGCATTGAAATTCCAAATGAAGATAATCAGGATTTACGAGAAACTGTTCTGCAACATATGATGCATGGTCCATGTGGTAATGACAATCCAGATAACTCATGTATGACTAAGAAAGGTTTGAAAAAAGAATGTAAAAATCATTTCCCTAAAGCATTTTCCGAATGTATAACCATTGGGAAAAACTCTTATCTAATATATAGACATAGAGCTACAACAGAGAAAGTTAAAGTAAGAGGATTTTGGTTGGATAATAGATGGGTTATTCCTTATAATTCATATCTATTAGCAAAATTTGATTGTCACATGAATGTTGAAATTTGTTCAACAATTAAAGTTGTGAAATATCTCTACAAGTATATTTATAAAGGCCATGATCATATTGCATTGAATATCAAATTTCCTAATTAAACATATGTTAATGAAATAAGTTCTTTTCAATATGCAAGATGGGTGTCTCTTCCAAAAGCTGCATGGAGAATTTACGCTTTTAAACTATATGAATTGCATCCTTCAGTTCTTGAACTTCAGATACACTTGTCGAATATGCAATCTATAAGTTTTCGATCTCATGAAAATATAATGCATGTAATCAATGACAAACCAAGGACACGAACCATGTTAACTGAATTTTTTGAAGTAAACAAGCAATATGAAAGCAATAGTGATTTTGGCTTATTATACTTTGAAATGCTAGAACATTAAATCTGGGATAAGTCAAACAAAATATGGAAAAAAAGATAAGGTAAAGGAAGTATAGGTAAATTAGTGAGTGCAAACCCAATAGAAGGTGAACGCTATTATCTTTGAATGCTCTGAACTCATGTAAGATCTCCAAAGTCCTTTCAAGATATATTACTTGTACGAAATCGTATGCATGCTTCATTCCGTGAAGCTGCTGAGAAGCATGGATTATTAGAAGAAGATAATTCAATTGAGAATTGTTTGGATGAAGCAATACAATTTCAAATGCCTTTTTCTTTAAGACGTTTGTTTGCAACACTGTTGACTTTTTGTAATCCTAAAAATCCATAATATCTTTGGCAGAAATATTATCATTAGCTTTCAGAAGATTACGATAGACTATATGCAAATGATAATTCTAAATTTTTATATCTTACTGCCCAACATATACAACATTTCTCATAAATTATGGGAAAATCTTTTGAAGACTTTGGTCTTCATGATTTGTATGAGCTTTCAAAATCAAGAGATAGAAATATGAAAGAAATCATTAACACTCGAAATGCTCCTATAGCTCTTGAATATGTTGGAGCTGAATATCTATTAAATGAAAATCAGAAGAAAGCATATGATTGCATATTAGAGAGAGTTGAAAAGAAACAACCAGGATCTCTCTTCATTGATGGTACAGGAAAAATTAACAAAGGTTAGAACAAGTGGTCTAATTGCTATTCCAACTACAGTTTCTGGCATTACAGCATCTAATCTTCCTTTTGGTCAAACAACACATTCTATATTTAAACTTCCTTTAGATAATTAGGAATCAGGTTTTTGTCGTGTACCTAAACAATCTGGATTAGCTAAACTGCTTCGTGAAACTTCCTTGTTTATTTGGGATGAAGCCTCAATGGCTAAAACAGAAAATGTGGAAGTTGTAGATATTTTGCTTCCAGACTTGTGCTCTAGCAGTGAACTATTTGGAGGGAAAATCATTGTATTTGGTGGTGATTTTCGACAAGTTTTGCAGGTTCTACCTGGAGGAACACAAGAAGAAGCAATACAAAGTAGTTTGGTTACATCTCACTTATGGCCATTGTTTGAAAATTTTCACTTCACAGAAAATATGTGATCAATAGAAGATCCATATTTTTCAAATTTTCTATTAAAACTTGGTGATGGAAAGCTTCAGCGATTACCAAATGATTTTGTCAAACTTCCAGGCTACCTGATAATCAATTATGAATAAGAAGAGACATCTATTACAAAACTAACAGAGCATACATTTCATGAGATGATTACCCTAGATTTTGACTCTGACATATTTACAAAACGTGCAATTTTAGCACCTAAAAATAATGATGTTGGTATCATAAATGAGTTGCTGATATCTCAATTTCTAGGCACACTACATGTTTATAAAATTTTTGATGAAGCAATTGATGACACAAGAGAGAATTATCCTATCGAATTTTTTAATACATTGACTCCATCAGGAATACCACCACATAAATTGATGTTAAAAATCAATTGTCCTGTCATCCTCTTACATAACTTGAATCCCTCATCAAGTCTATGTAATGGTACTCGTTTAATATGTAAACGCTTGTTGCATAATGTGATTGATGCAGAAATAGCTTCAGGGCATTACAAACGCAATCGTGTTTTCCTTCCATGTATACCTCTAAAACCTTGTTCTACATATAAATATCCATTTCTTTTTCAGCAAAAACAGTTTCCAATAAAACTTAGTTTTACTATGACCATAAACAAAGCTCAAGGCCAAACTTTAGACCAAGTTGGCATATATCTCTACACGAGCCAGTATTTTCATATGGTCAGCTCTTTGTGGCTTTGTCACGTGCTAGAAAATATGAAAATCTCAAAATTATGACAAAATCATTGAACAATGAAAAAGAATCAAAGTTTACTACAAAAAACATTATATCATTTGATATCTTGCAAAGAGCTGGGATACTTTAATGTAATTTTGGCATCCTTCCTATCAACTTTTCTTTTGAAATTAAGATACTCTTATATGTCTATACTGTGTGATCATAGCTACGATTAATATCTTCAACTGAAGTTTGGAATTGCAATTTGTCATTTCTGATAAGCCATGGCTAGCATTAACTTAATACTAGAATTAAAAAATTCCATATTCGAGCATTTTAACTAAGTAACTCCCTAAGGTTTTTCTCCTCTTTGTTGATACTTCAATGTGATACTTAGTAGGCATGGAGCCTTACTATATACTTCTTTATGAAAATCAATTTTCCAAGTAATTTCCCCCTCATCGCTGCTTCTTTCTCTTTCACCTCCAATTTAAGCAATTGAGATTTTATCTTGTTGATACAATCACTTTGATTCAAGTCAAATTTGAATATCATTTTCATTTTATCTGATTTTAGTTACTTAGATGAACTTTTGTTGTAGTAAATCAAATTCATTTCTAGTTGTATGTTACGTTTAATTTTGGCCAATCTAATAATATTTTATTTAATGCATTTGAAATGTTCTCAATAACTAAATGAGATTGTTAATAGCAGTTTAATTTTCTCAAATTTGGTCCTGTCTATGCTTATGAATATTGCCTTATTTTTCCTTTCCTCCTTTACTTCTCATTTTATTGCAACACAGATATTTGAGGAAGGTGTTAACTACGTAATGTGCCCAGATTTTGACCTCTACTTTGTGGTTTTTTTCAATTGGTGCTGAAGTTAGTCCTCTTATGTTGTTGGAAAGGAGTCAGATGTCCTCACTCGAACAAATGTACTATTTAGCAGGTCCCTTGAGTTTCGTAATGTGCTGAAGTTAGTCTTATTTTGATTTCATTCGTGATACCTCTTATTTAGTTTCATATGAGAATTGCATCTACAATCTTAATTCCTCTAAAATTGTAGTTGGTTTTTCGAGGTTTCATTAGCCATCAAGTCCGTAAAGGCAACATACCTTCTTTTTTTTTACTCCAATTTGATGTTGTCATTTTGATTAGATAAGTTTTAATGGGTGATTTCAGTTAATGGGTTGTTATTAATTTGGTAGGTTATAAATGTGACAAGGAGTTGAAGATTGCAGTGCTGGAAGGCACCGTAACCAATCACGCGGGGGTGTATGAGGTTCGTCCTCTTAAGATTTTCTCTTTGAGACTCATTGAGATTGCCATGACTCGCATTGAGAAGGCTGGTGTGGAGTACCCCATGTTTGAGTGATTGACTCTTAGAGCTCCTCTTGGCTACAACACGGTAATCAATCTCATCCTATTTTTTCTATAGTGTGGATTAATGAAAACTTTTGAACACTCATTTTTTCAGCATTTTAAGATTCTATCCAGGTTGGAAAGGAATTTGTGGGGTTCATAGGAATTCTGGTACACCATAGATTGAAAATGATATTAACTAATGTCTTTGTTAGGCATTATGAGAAACAAGAAGAATAGCATACTGCATGTTTGTTAATATCTAATTCCATAATTTTTTATTAGACAAAGAAAGAAAATATGGTCAAAATGTAATCCTAGGTTTAGATTTTGACCATTCAAATCAGGTTTCAAATTCATTAGAGATGTGCAAATAAGAATCTACAAATTCCATTGGCTCTTAAGATAGGAATCTTTCTTGAGTAGTGTTGTACTTGCACCTATTTTTCTTCATTTAAACAAAAAAAGTAAAACTCAGAAAGAGAATGTTTGTGATCGCATTAGAGACGTGCTGGTTATTTTGAAAAATCGATTGAAAAGAATAGGATTGTAGGAAGGGAAAACTGGCTGTGTGAGATGTATCCAGCAAATAAACCCAATGAAACATCAAAATGATAGATAAAAGAGAACTAAGCAAATTCGAAACTTACATATTAAGGTGGTGTAATGACATTTGATTCAGTCTTGATGACAATTTATAGTAATGCAATTGTTTTAGACCTGGAAAATGAGTCACTACAGTTGGCTTAATTTTAGATCAGGGCCAGAATAGGTTGGTGGAATATTTCAGTTGAGGGCTCTCTTCTCTGGCAATTTGGTTTGAGTAAGGTTGAAATAGCTTATCTTATTTTCAGGTGTGCTTCCAGATAAGGTGATCAGGGTGTAGCACATTTTCCCTGCTGTACTCAAAATCTATTATCTGTTAACAAATTTGATTGTATTTTGAGTGGACTTGAAGCAACTCCTAACCACTATATTTGTACGGATTCAGGTAAAAGAAATAACAAAGACTACAATTCTTATTGTTAAATAGATTGTAAAGGTACACTGACCATGGTAAAAGTATTCTTGTTAGGATAAGTTTCCTAGTGTTTCTATCACCGACCAGCTATACAAATTTGACCTTTTGATATTGAACAAACTGGATTGTTTTGTCGTGTGCAATTTGCATGTTTTCCTTTTCCCATTCAGTTGTTAGATGTTGAAAAAGTATAGGCTTTTCTAAATCTCAATTGTTTTCCTGTTAACATCTATGACCACAGTTGTGATTTTTTCCCCTTGGCTTGACATGAGTTATATCTATTGAATTTTTCTCTGGCTTGATGGTAGCTTGAAAAAAAAAAGGAATGGAAGTAGAGATTCGAATCTTACACTTATCTTTTTGAAAAACTTGTAACCTTCTTGTTTCCCCCAAACCAATTTTTCTGCATTTTGAATTTTGGGCTGCTACATACTGACCCCTGAAAGTTATTAGGCGGTCTACTACCATGATTATTGTTCTTTGTTTCCTCTTGATGGTTTTTAGTGTCCTAAATATTTTGTTAAGTCTTGAACTTGTCTTGAGTACTTGATCCCCCTCTATGATACAGTATCAGGGCTGAGCTTTGTGTTTTTTGGAAAAGTCTGCATGTTGTAGCTATTTATGTAATAAGAATAGTGAATTGAATGGTTAGAATTTCATAATGACTAATATTTTGATTGTATAATAAACTTCCATGGACCTATGTGCTATAAACTTTCTTGGCTCATCAAATTACTTGATGTTTGCAACTATAGTATCTGTCTTTCTATCTTATTGGCAGGGAAAAAAGAGAAGTGACAATGGACCTAATAGTGATTATGATCGAGTGATACGAACAAGGGAAATGGGCACTAGGACAGCAACACGGTCAGCAAAAAGCCCTTATATTAATTAAACGGAAACCAAAATCATAAATATTAAGTGAGTCAGTCAATTTGAATGTGTTGTTTATATGCTCCTCTTTCTTTGTCTTCGTTGCTTTCATCCTTCAGAAGTTTGTAAAGGTTTTATTCCTAAAGTGATAAGCTCAGTGCTGATTGCGGTGATTCATGTTCTTATTGGTTAGATGTCAAGGCCAATCATGTACTAGCAGGATGATATGGTTGGCGACAAATCACTTTATACTTAGGTCAGTTATTTGAGAAATTTAAACAATGTGTTAGATCATTTTGGGCTTTTTTATGTTCATATGGGGCACTTCAAAATCATTGTGTAATGGCCTGAACATGAAACAATCAATTTGAATCCAGTACGTCTATTATTGTTGCCGCTCCATTTTATTGCTCAAATTTACAATTTTGTCCAACATAACAAACATGGACCAAGGCCTAAAGTTGATCTAGCGATATTTGGTTATCTATATCATATGCTCAATCCAATTTTAGGCCTAAAATTGTACAATATGAGAACATTAGCTAAGCATTCAATGTCTTCAAATTTGTTTTCTTTCTTACATTATACAACATCAGACTAATGGAGTAATTCCCTCTTCCATGCTCCGCTAAATTGTGTTTGTGTTTCACTAATCAGAAAAAACATACCATGGAATATATCTTGAGCCTGGACTTGCAGAGCAATGGAGATGCTTCGAGATGTTCTGTGATTCCCTAGTTAATTAGTAAGACATGTGAAAAATCCTTGTCAGCCAGTTAATTATAGGTTGCCTCATGTCCATAGGGTCATCGCTCTCTCAAATGGTGCATGCTTTGCGTTTGTTTTCCAAACTTAAGGGAGGTTATGATCAATGTTGATCAACTATCTGACTTTAGCCGTCAAAATATTTGACGCTAAGCTAAGATCCCTTCCTTTCTTTTTTTCTTTTTCTTTTTTTGGGTGAAACTTAATTGTCAAGAATTAAGTTGGGGCATTAACATCCTTGAATCTTTGGACAGAACTTTAAAATTTTGAAATTTGAAGAAGGAAATTTTAACAGTAAAATCTAAACTTTTACCAAATATTAGTTGTATAAAATATATCTAAATTTCTTCTTTTAATAATCCATCAATAAGAATAATCTAAATTTGAAATATTAAAATTTTAGATTGGGGTCAGAAATAGGAAATGATTTGGGCTTGGTCCAAAATTCTAATTACATGAAGGCCCACATTAAAATACTACCTACGAGCTTAAGCAACTGAAAATGAACTTAACTATTCTTCGAGGATTATAAATATGAATTTCCAGGGCCTTACATTCTACCCCCTTAAACGAAGTTTCGTCCTCGAAACTTCACAAACGACTTAGTCATAAACATCCAAATTTCAGGGGTTTTGCTTCTTACCCCTCTTGAAAGAAGTTTCGTCCCTCAAACTTATTCATACCTGGTACAGCAAATAGACGAAGGTATTTAGATCGCATTCCTTCTTCTGGTTCCTATATTGCCTCGGTTGTGGTGTGGTTAGACCAAAGGACTTTCACAAGTGGGACACCTTTGTTGTGAAACTGCTTTTCTCAGCAGCCTAAGATCTTAATCGGTTGCTGCTCATAGGTTAAGTCTTCTCAAAAATAGAGAGGATCTAGCTTGATCACATGATTCGAATTAGGCACGTATTTATGTAACTAGGATACATGAAATACATTATGGACTTTAGAAAGCTCCTCTAGTAGTTGTAGCCGAGGCTCAACGATAGAGGACCGATATACCTTGGGGTGAGCTTGCTTGGTTGTCCAAATTTCATGACACCCTTGGTGGGTGAGACTCATAGGAAGACTTAGTCTCCAACCTCAAACTTCAAGGGTTTTCACTGCTTGTCCGCATAGCTCTTATGCCAGCTTTAGGCTGCCTTCATCATCTCTTGGATCACTCGTACCTTCTTTGTTGTAGCCGAATCAGTTCAGGTCCAATGGTAAGTGCTTGTCGATCTCTTGCAACATAAGGGGGCTCTATACCTCCTACCATATGGAGTTTCAAATGGAGACATTTCTATGCTAGAGAGGAAGTTGTTGTTATAAGAGAACTAAATCAATGTTAGTTGCTTATCTAATGCCTTCTTGAAGTCCAAAATGTAAGCTCGTAGCTATAAGAATCCACCTCCCCAAGGGTGCAATCCTCCACGAATGGTCGAACTCGTGTGCTAGGTATTTCATATTTTCTAGAAAACTTTTTTTTTATAGAAAATGGAAGAATTGGACTAACGAAGTCACAGGAAGTGGGCCTGGCCAAGGAACCCAACTGGGTTCCCTGGGCAAGGCTAGGGTCAGTCTCCTTAGTTTGGGCCCTAACAGCTTCCTTAGCCTGGCCCAAAATTTGAATGCAAATCTGATCTATGAACCCAAGCAGGTTTTTGGGCTAGACCTTAACCTTGATTCTGATTCAAACATATTACACTACTAGAATCCAAATTTGTTTCTCAAATTCATTAATGCAGATACTAGATGAAATAATGAATAAAAAAAGATGCATTGACCTTTTAACTAATAGAATCGCTAGTGAATTTTAGGAAAACCTACAAACCATGCAATCTTTTAAAGCAGATTAGATCGATAGGGACACCAAAGGGACATCGAAGGGACAAATTGATGCTACTTTTAAAAGGGTTTTAGAAAGGCTCTTGAGTGATCCCTAGTGTAGGGATCATCTTAACTCCTTGGTCTGGAACCGAGGCCCTAGATTTGGGGGGGATCGTATCAAGATGTGATGGGACGCATCTTATCATCGCCAGTCATCATTGACGGACTCTACTGATCGTTGCAGGAAATTAAAACTTAATCATACTAACAGACATCTATGCAATAAATTAGAATCATGCATATAATCAAGGCACAATGTCATCCACAGTTTCCAAGCAGCAAAATTGTTCAGATTGTTACAGCAGGTAACTATCTAAAGATTACATCTTTTCTAAACAAGAATCTATCAAATTCAATAAAGGGAGTAAAAAGAAGGGAAAGAATGCTATAAAACGTGCCCTCAAGATAACCCTATCTAAATCTTCTAAGAATTGAGCAGAAGACACCTTATAGAATTGATATGATTTCTCTCTCTTAACACTGTCTCTCTCTTTTAAAAAAAGGGATTCTAAATTTGTCTTCTTTTCTATAGTTTTGTGGCAAAATTTGTCTTCTTTTCTCTAGTTTTGTGGCGCTCTCAATGATTTTTCCTATTGTTCCTTAACCAAGGATTCAGCCCCCTTTTTATGACTATTCAGAGGGCTACGGGAATCAGCCTAGGAAAGGGAGACATAATCCTATTTCGGTTAAGCTTTCTCTAAAGCAGACTGTCTTGGGAGACTAGAACTCTAATTAATTAACCGAAATTAATTTAATTAGGCACGGAAGTTCAGTCTCAGTGAGGGTCTACCTGACTCAATATAATAGGAGTAGGTCTCGGCAAAAGAGAGAAAGGGGAACCCGGGCGAGTTCTCGCTGTGGTAAACCTAATCAGGTTCACATAGGGACTGGTCCGTTGAGGCAGTTCTTCCTGCGGTCTTGCCATGCCTCTCTTTTTTTTCAGCCTATCATTCTTCTAGGTCCTTAAGCATTTAAGCTTAGCTATTTATATTTGTCAACGAGCTTATTAAAAATAAGATGTCATTTTTAGGCATTTACAATAGCTTATCTTCTAGTGTCTGCATAGTATGCTTGGTTTGACCATCCATAGCAGGGTGAAATATCGTTCTAAAGTTCAACTTGGTCTCAAATGCTTCCTATAGTTTGTGCCAAAATCCTACTTGGAACCTCGTGTCTTGGTCAGCAACTATAGAGCTAGGCACCCATTTAAGCGAACAATCTCATTTAGAAAAGTACGAGCAAGTTGATCCAAAGTACAGGAATTTATCATGACTATGAAATGGGCAGACTTAGTCAACCTATTGACAATCACCTAAATGGCATTATTCTTACTCCTTGTTTTCGGCATTCTCATCATAAAGTCCATGGAAAATGAGTCCCATTTCCACTCAGGCACCTCCAATGGTTGCAAAAGTCATGCAGGTTGTTGATGTTTCACTTTCAACCATTGGGAAGTCACGCACTTAGACATGTAATTCGCTATTTCTTGCTTCATATTGCTCCAGCAGAAAGTTTGCTTAAGGTCCTTGTACAGTTTATTCCCACTAGGATGTGCCGAATGTAAAGTATTGTGACCCTCGTCTAGAATCTTCCTCTTAAGAGCGTCTACTATAGGAACAAATACTCGGCTATGGAACCCTAGAGTACCATGCTCATGGATCACGAATCATGGTGCTTTGCCTTCTAGCACCTCCATCTTTAACCTCACCAATTTTGGGTCAATTTCTTGGATAGCTCAAATATCCTCGGTGAGTGTGGGTTGCACTTCCATTGCAAAAAACAATTATTTCGCTTTTGCTACTACAACATTGATATCCAACCTCTTAAACTCCTCACACAACTTTATTGGTATGGAGTGCAAGTGGTTGAGGGTAGGGTATGGTCTACGACTTAAAAGCATCGGTGACTAGGTTTGCCTTTCTAGGGTGATATTGGAAGTGTACATCGTAGTCCTTGAGAAATTCTAGCAACCTTGTCTGCCTCAAGTTATAGTCCTTTTGAGATAATACGGTTTTGAGACTCTAGTAGTCGGTGAAGATTTTGTAGTGCACACTGTACAATTAATGCCTCTAAATTTTAAGGGCAAATACCATGGTTGCCAATTCTAGGTCATAGGTTAGGTAATTCTTCTTGTGGTTCTTCAGTTTTCAGGATACATAAGCTATAACTCATACATTTTACATCAATACACATCTCAAAGCATGGTGAGATGCATCATTGTATACCATAAGCCCTTCTGTTCCTAATGACAATGCCAATGTGAGTGCAGAAGTGAGTCTCTTTTTAAGTTGTTAGAATGCTTGCTCACATCTTTCTGTCCATCATACTTCACTACCTTCCTAATCAAATTAGTGTGGGGCATTGCTATTTTGAAAACTCTTGGACGAACCTCCAATAATACCCAGCTAGGCCTAAGATACTTTGAACATTTGTGCCATTTTTTTGTGCAGGCCACTTGCTAATTGCCTCAATCTTTTGTGAATCCACTGACACTCCCTCCTTAGACACCATATGACTTAAGAAAGCTACTTTCTATAGCAAGAACTCACACTTCTTCAACTTATCATGGAGTTTATTTTTTTCTTAGTACCTCAAGGGCAGTCCTTACATGCTGAGCATGCTCCTTTGGAGTTTTTGAATACAACAGTATGTCATCAATGAACACCACCACAAACTAATCCATGTATAGTTTAAAGACTCACTCCATTACATCCTTGAAGGCTGCTAGGTCATTAGTGAGTCTAAAGGGCATCATAACAAATTCAAAATGCCCATATTGGGTACGCAAAGCAGTTTTTGGTATGTCCTCCTCTTGGATGCGTAGTTGGTGATAGCTGAATCTAAGTTCTATCTTCGAGAAGGTTGTAGCTCCCCATAGTGGATCCAAGAGATCATCAGTTCGAGGTAGAGGATGCCGATTTTTTATGGTGGTTTTGTTCAATTCCTTATAGTCTATGCACAACCATAAGCTACTATTCTTCTTTTTTTACAAATAACACTGGTGCTCCCCAAGGTAAGGTACTAGTTGACCTAATATACCCCTTTTCCAGAAGTTCATCAAGATGAGTCTTCAATTCTTTAAGCTCTACTGAGGCCATTCTATATGGGACTTTAGAAATAGGAGCAGCTCTTGGGATTAAGTCAATATAGAAACCCACTTCCCAACACGGGGTGTGCCAGGGACTTCTTCTGGAAAAACATCAGGATACACACACACTACTGGTATACTCTTTATTGATGGCTTAGTTGCTATTGAGTCAACCACATTACATATGTAGCCCTCATATTCTCGCTTCAGGAGTTTATGTGCCTTCAGTGTAGAGATCAACCTAACCCCTAGTTTCAAGTTGGTCCCTTTGTGTACTACCCTATCCCCATTAGGACCTCTTAAGGTCGCTTTTTGCTTAAGGCAATCTATTTGGCATGATGTTTTGATAGCCACTTCATACCAAAGATCACATCATAATCGAACAAGTCAAAGTGATATAGGTCAGGTATGAACTCTTGGCCAACGATTAGGATAGGACACCCTCTAAACAACTTTCCACACCTCCCTATATCTCTCATAGGTATAGTATCATATATACAAGGTGATTTCAGATAAGGAACTAACTTTAACTTTTCAAGAATACCATATGCAACAAAAGAGTGGCTAGCTCCAAAATCAAACAACACAGTTACTGGGCAAGAGCGGATAGAAAAGGTACCCATAATCACATTAGGAGTGTCCTTCGCTTCATCCTTCTTCATGACATAAAATCTGCCTCCAATGTTACAAGGCAGTTGGTTTGATGGTCGATACTGACCCTGTAAAGGAGGTTAAGCTAGGTTGAACCAGTGTCCTTGAGGCCTCTCTTGGCCCTGGTTGGGAGGTTAGGCCCCACCTCGGTTGTCAGTCCTTCTCTGATCGGTTGCCACTAGTGGTAGTGGGTAATCCCTCAATTGGTGTTGTTGACTCCCACATCTAAAGCAAACACCCCTTCTTTGAGTGGTCCTAAAATGGAGGGCATAGTAACCAAACTTTTCACAAGTTCGACATATCACTGCTTAGTGTTACCATCTTGTCTGGCTACCTTGTGGATCATCCTATCTTGGCCTCTTGTGTTGGGATTGTTGGACCCGGTGGTCTTGTAATCTTCTTCCTCTTCTCCCCTTACTTGTTAAAAAAGGCCTCCTGTTAACTATGAGCCCACTTCATATTAATGGCGGTGTCATACATCTCTGGATAGGAGCTACATGTACATACTGACATAGCAACCTCTAGCTTATGTTTTAATCCAGACTTGAACGCGTTCATCTTGAGGTTCTCATTAGCTACATAGGCAGAGGCAAAACGAGATAGTTCCATGAACTTAAAAGCATATTACAAAATGCTCATCTTTCCTTGCTCTAACTCGAGGAACTATTTCTCCTTTGCCTTCTGGAGGGGTACGGGATAGAAACGATTCTTTATGAGCTCCTTGAATTGAGTCCATATAAATCTAGGCTCATTCTATTTTTCCTTTACAGTGGTCCACCACAAATCAGCTTCCCCTTTGAGGTAGAACCTGGCGAATCTCACTCTCCACTTGTTAGTGAAAAGGAGAGCATCGAACATTTCCTTTATATCTCGGATCCACTCCTCGAAAGCTTGAGGGTCAACTGCCCCGTTATAGGTCGGTGGATGAAGGTTAGCTAGTTTCTTAAATAGATTAGAGTTGTCATCCTCGTCCTTGTTATCCTTCTTCTCACTCAGCTTATGTAGTTTCTCACCCTACTTCTCCAGCTGCCCGATGACTAGGGGGTTGGTAAGGTTGAACCTAGTATGTGTAGGATTCTCCCCCATAGCGCCAGTCGAGAAGCCTCCATTTTCAGGACGAAAAGCCTCCAAATGCTTCCTCAGGTCAGCCATCAGGGGCACAGTCTCTTGGTAATGAGATTCTCCATTGTTGTCAAACATCTTAAGGGAAACAATTTTAGGCTTAAGCTCTAACTATATGCTTTTTTTTTCTTTGGTTTCACCCTAATAGTTTCTCTACTATTGTATAAGAAAACTTCCAGCATGCTTAGCATTTTTACATGTGCCTAGTTGCCCTTACTTGCAACAAGCTATAATACTTGGTCTGGGGCTTATAAGCCCACACACATCTGGGAACAAAATTAGACGTGTAGCACAAATTAAATCATGAGGCTAAATCATATACACAATCAAGTAACTCATTGTCATCCATCTATCCATAAGTCCAAATTGTATTTAATATTCATCTAAGTTTATAAAAAGGAAAGGCAAATAGAATCTCAACTAACACTTATAATACTAATAAAGTTCACACCAAAGTTCTCCCCTACACTGAGGCTATTAATAAAATATTTCAAATAAAATCAACAAACAATTCAAGCTTAGTCTACTAATCAAATCCCTATCCTAAATGCTCTAACAAGTCCTACTACACTTCCTCCTATCATTGAAGGTAAAGTGGGTGCAGGTAAAGTGGGTGCAGGTGATTCCAAAGCTAGTTCCCTTGTAGTTTTCTATTCTTCATGCTCTTCTTCTTTGTCTTCAAGGTCAAACTTCTTGGTGGGTTCCTCTTGGTTCTGACTCTTCCAAGGGGTTTTCCTCTTCAAAGTCAGAGTCTCTTTTTGGCTCCTCCTCTAATTCCTTATTCTGTTCTTCATCAAAGTCATTGAGATGATCAAGGTCGTACTCTCCAGGGTCACTAGCATAACCATACCAAACCCCATTCCTTACTCCCTAGTTGTTCTCAATGGGGTTACCCTTAGAGTTGACCTCAATGGGGTCACTCTTAGATCACCAGTCGCATCCTCATGGCATGGTGACTCTTTTTCTTCCTTTACGTTATCTTCCTCCTTAGCAGTGGTGTCCTCAACTTCATCCTCACTGATTGGAGATGGTAGGTCCTAGTTCGATGACTCTAGTGACTCTAATAATTCATCATCAGCGCCTCAATGTGCTAGGTGATCAATCAACTCATTTATGTCCATGAGAAGTCATTGACAATCACACCAATAGCATCTACCCTAGCTATTAAGAAGGAGCTCGTAGGGAATGAGCTCATCATACCCATAGCGCCATACGCGGTCCTCCCATAGCATCAAGAGGAAGCAAGTTGCTTGGTTTACCTCCTCCGCTAAACAACTATTTGGGAAATCATCTAGATGGAGGTTGATAACCTTCTAAATGCGAATAGCTTGCTCAAGAATGGAGTGTTCTGGAAGCTTGATCAACCTCCAATGAAAGCAATGTGCACCGTGAGAGTGACAGTGTCGTAGGCCATTCATTTTCCTATAAAGTACACAAAGAACTTATAAGTGCCTAATGCAACCTAAGAATACATGCATCCCTACCATCTAACTAGAGCTGGGTAATAGATCATATCGGGTCGGGTTCGTGTTCGTGTCGAACTTAAACGGGTTGAGAATTCCTCAACCTGAACCTAACCCGTTTATTAAACGGGTTGAAAAAATTTGACCTGTACCCATTTAATTTTTAAACGGGTTGACCCGCTTAACCCATTTAAGATAAACATGTCAAGTTCAGTCACTTAATTGACTATTCACGCATTTAATATTTTCAACTAATATGCAATTATAGTGTTAAAAATTAAGTTTACATATCCCATTAAATAATTACTCTTTGAAATTCCCCAAATTCGTCATAATTCACAATTTCTAAAAAGTTTGATATTCTTAATTATCTAATAAAAAGTAAATAGATAGATGAAAAATGGAAAAATGAGTTGACTTATTTAACTTATTTAATTAAACGGGTTAAATAGGTACTTTTTCGTGTCGAGAATCTCGACTTGAACCTAACCCATTTAATTAAACGGGTTGAACGTGTCAACCCATTTAATTAAACGGGTTGAAAATTTACACTCAAATCCACTTAACTTCATAACGGTTTCGGGCCGATAGTCATCTCGGGTCAGCTTTTCCCAGCTCTACATCTAACCCCTTGCTCATGCTCTAGTAATTTCTTATGTCTATATATTTTTAAGACTCTGCCTCAAGGTATAGTACCCTAAGGGAGCCACTAGGTCAAACCTACGCTTTGATACCACTCTGTGACACCATGAAAATTCCAATTCATTTTATTACTAACTATTAACCAATTTAATGCAGCAGATAATACTCTAATGGGTGTCAGTGTCGTACTTCATTAAGAAATACAAGGCAAAAAGGAACTAATTGAAATAGGTTAAAATAAAATTCAAAGTCAGCAATTTAACACCAACGGTCAAATAATTAGCTACAAGTCCAACATTTATTAAACTAAGAAATGTTTAACTAAAAGAAATCTTCTTAGCGGCCTCGCTCACATCCCATTCCAATGCAACACGTTGGTACCTAAAATCAAAACATTTTGAACAATGAGGTGGAACTCAATGATGTCTACAACTTACGGTAAGACACCTGCCTAAATTCTTTTCAAACATTTAGGGGTGAGAGGAAAATATTCAAAAAGGACTTCCAGCCATTTAAACATCTTTACAAATCAAATGTTAACCACTATTCAAAACCAAACAAAGTCAATTTCATCGGCGAGCGACCCCGCCAAAGGGTCTCATGGTCTTTCGTTGAAAAATTTCATGGGTTGCTAGAACCCATCTTGTCATATGTCCATTTATGATGGAACATATTTGAAAATTGTATGCAATAACTCGAGGAGACTAACTTATCTCTATATTAAATTTCAGGAGGCACCTTCCTACAAACTCGCCTTAATCTTTCACTTTAGGATTTAATATGTATGAGTATGTTCATTTGGCTCCCAATAAGCCCAACCCATCTCAACCAAAGCTTCTATTGACTTAGTAAAACTACTTTGAAACATGGACTGCTTGAGTAAGAACATTCAACCACAATAGAATATCACATGTTTAGAAATTCATAAAATCACGTGTTACAATTTAGGTTTTACAAATAAGGTCTCGTTATCATACAAGATCTCATAATCAACTTATAAACATCCAAAGACATTTCAAAAGAGAAACCAAGGGGAGTTAGGCAAAGGCATTACCTCAAAGAAGAGTAAAGTACTTAACTTGAACTCGAACTAGAATATTAAGCCTAAGTGATGAGAGTGCATGAATGTTTCCACGATTGTTGGCCTGGTACATAAGTGCAGTTTATTTCGTAAAGTTGGCTCATTGCAGGTAGTGTTTTTAGTCTTGGCTAGACTTGTAATTCATGCATGAAATCACGATACCCATTTAAGTAAACTCACCAATGTCAATATAAAATCATTCCTAACCATCAACATTAAGCCTTAAACTATTAAAACCCTATCCAAGCCCTTTCAAGGGAGATTTTTGTAGAGAAAATTTCAGTTTTACCTTGAAGATGAGAGTGAAAGATGAGATGCTTGTACAAGCGCTTTCAAACGCTCCAAAGTCTGAGAATTTTGATTGCAAACATGAAAAGGGATTAACTAGAGACTAAAAGACTAATCAACTTCCTGTAAAAATGCATCTATCTATACATAAAGGTTTTTTAAAAACTAACATGAACAAAACCTTAAAGTTCTAACCCAAAAGCTCAAAAAAGAAGAGGAAGGTGGTGTGGTGGTGGCGAAGGTGGTATAATGGCCAACGTCACAACGTGGTGCTGGTGCTGGTGGCTGAGGTTGTGGCGGAGGAAGAAGTGAGAGAGGGAGAGGTTGTCGCTAGAGACATGTAAGGAAGAGGGAGGTAAGAGTGTGTTGTTAGGTAGCTGTTCATGTAAAATAAAAACTGCAGAATTTTTGCTCCATGACTGCCAAAAGAGGGAGGGAGACAAAGGAAGATTCAAGCATTTTAACATCCGTTCTCCAAAATACTATCCAATTTCAAATTTTTCGAAAAGTGAAAATTTTAATAGCAAACTATGAATTTTTACGAAATATCACTAGTACAAAATAAATCAGAATTTCTTTTTTTTTATAATCCATTGATAAGAATAATCTAAATTTGAAACATTAAAAGCTTAGATTTGGGTCAGAAATAGGAAATGGGCTTGGTCCGAAACTCTAACTATATGAAGATCCATGCTAAAATACTACCTATGAGCTCAAGCGACTAAGATCGGCCCAATTATTCTTCGAGGACTATAAATACGAATTTTCGGGGATTTATTGTATGTAAACACACACACACACACACACACCCATGCACCCACGCCCCCACGCCCTCACACTAGATGTGTTCGTAAAAAAGAATCTAGTAGCAAGTTAGTTTAATTACAATGCTAATTGCAATAAAGTAAGGTATAAAAATTCAAAATAGACCCAAATCTCCAGCAAAAAATAAATGGATACCTGCTCATTAGCCTTCCAACTTCAACTCGATATCAAGGAATTGGCAATATAACCTCTTCGATTCTTTCCTCCTTGTTAACCTCCATTTAGAAAGAAAAAAGAAGTATTAATTGTACTTGCCAAAAAAAAAAAAAACTAAATAAGAGCTATAGCGACACCAAACTTAAAGAAATTCAAACAACTATAATTCTAAAGGATTAGCTCTCTCTTCTTCTTTACTCTATGAAGAATACGACACCAATCTACCCCACACAGAAGGACCTTAACAGTCTCTGAACTTAAAGAAGCATAATACGAATCAATTAATCACCCTACCCCTGGCACTAAAAGTTGCCTCTGAAGCCACTGTAGTGACGGGGATATCAATAGCCATGGTAGATAAGACCCAAAATTTTAGGTTATTAGCACTCCACCATTTCAAAGCATCAAAGCTATTTGCATCCCCATCACAAATATAGCATCCCTCTTCCAAGTAAATATCTAACTTAGATTTTTGGGATTGAACTGTTGAAGTTGATCTCACATGATTTGAAAACCTCTTGGTAGCCAAACTCATCATCCAAATAAGAATTTCTAATACCACTACCACTAGGTGTTTCTCTATCTACATGTTCATCCATAACAATACAATATTCAAGGACATACTCATTAAATAGTTCTTTTACAGCATTCTTAACTTGCAAAACATGATCACTAGCCTTGTCAAAAGAAGGGAACATTTTATGATAAATGAACTCAACACCACCTATTTTGCGCCTAGGATCTAGCAAAGCACCAATAGCCATCAACAAGTTACATTCATCCCAATATTTATCAAACTCTTGTTTCATATTTGAAATCATCTCCTTTAACCAATCCTCCTCAAGCTCATAATTCTTATCCAACACCTTATTAATCCTATACAACTCGGTAAAGAACAAGTTGGATGTTGGATTATCAGAACCTAAGACTGAGTTCATGACACTTTTAAACACTTCCAAGACTCCTCACACTTTCTAGTCCCTCTTCCAATCATCATTAGTAGCGCAACAGGTAAAATGCGAATCTTAGAGACTATAACTAGGAAAAACATCTTTTAAATTGTAAGCAGTCACCAACACATCATAAGTTGAATTCCATCTTGTTTTAGAGTCTTATATCAATTTTCTAACTGCCAACTACATTTGTTTCACTATCTCGACAAATAGTTTAAGTCTTGCTTCACTAGAATGAATATAATCCACACTATCATGTACTTTTTCAATGATAGGCTTGATTACCTGAATGCCAAATTGGACCATAATATTTAGAATATCTGCACAACGTCGAAGGTGAAAAAGCTTCCCACCACATGCCCACCTATTGGTCATTGAGAATATATCCTTTAAGCTTCTTATACAAGTGTCATTGACAATTGTATTGTCCATCAACATTATAAAAACCTAAAAAAAAAATGTTAAGATATCATTAAAAAATGGGTTAAGGAAGGTGTACCTAGATGTTATATTGTTTGAAGTCTAATGATAACTAAGTAAGACAATCATGAAAATTATAAATTATAAATACAAAAAGGAACAAACTTCCAATGTGAACTCATATTTAGTTACCTTGTTCTCAGTGCTCCATTCTTGCAAACATTTAAAAATCACACTTGCTAAATCGGGGTTGCACTAGGAGTTGGCAAGTGCAAGAAGTTTAAGGTCAGCTTCAGTACCTTCCAATTAGAATTAACCAAGTGATAACCATATACTCAATCTTTTAAGGCTTAAACTGCCACAAGTCTATTGTCAAGCAAACCTTATCAAAAAAATTAATATTATTTTTCGAATAAAATGCTACAATAGACATTGTTTATTCTATTTCTTGACTTTATTGGTTGATTACAATAATCAACATATTAGAAAATATAAAAAAAAATAAATATGGGTGATGTCAACACCAATATGAACCTACTATCAATAATAATACTTCATTATACAACCAACCCTCTGAAAAATGTTTGGAAAAAAAAAATACAAATAAGAAACTAAAATGAAAAGTACAAAAAAAAATAATGAGTGTATTCAATATGCTTTTCTCTTTTTTATTTTTTTTTTGCAGACAAATAAGATGTAGACGTTTACGTAAGTGGCATTTAAATCTAGGTCTTTCATAACTACTTCTAAAAACTTTATCAGTTCAACAACTAATACCAATTGATGCAATCGGCTCTCCACTGAAATTTGATCATTAATTAACTTGTTAGCCAAAGTCCTCAAATCCATGGCACCTTTTTTGTCTTTTAGTAACAAATTTTTCACTGAATATATATTGGTATGGCATATGGTGATTATAAGTAGGGCTGTCAAATAGGTCAGATCGGGTTGAGTTTGTGTTCCTGTCGAATTTAAACGAATTAACAAATTCTCGATCTGAACATAACTCGTTTATTAAACGGGTTGAAAACCTTGACCTGTACTCATTTATTTTTTAAATGGGGTGACCTGAAATTTACCCACTAACCAATTTAGCATAAACGAGTCAAGTTCAGGTTGTATAGTTACCCATTTACCCACTCAACATTTTGACTAAAATATTCCAGCACTATAAATCAATCTCTTAAGTTTAATATATCATCTTAATACAACCACTGTCCATGATCCAGAAGAACCATAATCACAAAGAAAAGTTCAACTTGATTAAACCCCCACATTTTCACAATTCCCACCAAAAAATGCATGGTAATTGAGTAAATAGGTCAACCTATTTAACCCATTTAATTAAACGAGTTACATAGATATTTTTTCATTTCAAAATTCTCAACCTGAACATAGCCCAATTAATTAAACGGATTAATCGTATCAACCCATTTAATTAAGCGGGTTGAAAATCTTTATCCAAACCCACTTAATTTCGTGTTCGTTTCAGGTTGGTAATCGTGTTGGGTTAACTTTTGACAACCCTAATTATAAGTGGAACATAAAGGGCACATTGGTCGTATGTAAAAAACAAACATATGATACACATACATATATATGGATCGGAGCCTTTTAAATTGAGCCGAGGCGAGTTGTCACCGAACCGAGTCAAACCTAGCCGATACCAGTATATATCTGAGCCATACAAGCCAAGCCAAGCCTCGCCTCCATAAGCTCAAGCTTCGCTCGTTTGTACTACCGAGATGGCTCGTGCTTGGCTCAAGCTCGATCAAATCGAGCTCAAGCCAAGCTTTGATCGAGTCCGAGTACTTGACTCGATGAGCAGACTCGGTTTCGTTACAATACACACACACACACACATATATATACAGACACATA
>JACYFF010031955.1:57397390-57503891 GCA_017589665.1 Selenicereus undatus
TTTTTTTTACAAAAAACCTCTTTTAATCTCAACCGTTCATCTCAAATTAAATGGTTGAGATTAAAAGTTCACAACAAAAGTGGGAGTGCACACCTAAAGGAAGGTTCACACTTGAACCCCTCCATATATATATATATATATATATATTATATATATATGTACACGTCTCTTTGTCTGTGTCTGGAGACTCTTTTTTTTTTTGGAACAATGTGTTTGGAGACTTGGGTGACGGAATAAAGTAAACTTGCAGGCATTATTGGTAGGTAGGACTGCTGTGTTGGGGCTGGTAGCCTGTCAATCTTTTGTCTGACGCAGGCAGCCAATCAGTCGACTTGACAGAGCAAACAAGGAAGAGAGAAAGAGACAGACTCTGTTTGAACCAACAAAGACTCCAAAGAAACGCGTTCATCCTAGAGAACATGGACATAGGCACTGATTCGATTCTCTGATTCCTTTTGCCTTGATTTTTAGTTTTCATCGCCATAGAAGTGATAGAACATCGATTACATGCAATTGCTAATGAGCTGCTGACCAAAACTGGAAACCCAGAAACTCAAATCCAGAAATTTGGAAGTTTCACAAGCTTTCGAGAAATCGGCATGGGCGTTAATCAAATGGGCTTGTCCCAAACTGATGGAAAAATGGAAGGTTGGTTGTGCATAATCAGGTCCAATCGGTTCGGTTTGCAGAACTCGCGTATGCGGTACTTTGTTCTTGAGGATCATCACTTGAAAATCTACAAATCAATCGCTAATTCCAAGGATGAGGTTATATCTGCAGTATGCTCTCCCGCATCCCTCCCCCCCACCCAAATTTCATTATCTTCAAATCTTGTTTTAAGTATAATTTCCCCTTTCCTTTATTTCATTATCTTTCAGTCTTGTTTTAAGTTGGAAATGAAATTCCAATGTTTCCTCAATTTGTTTTCTTGTTTGTTTTAAGTATAATTGTTAGTACTTCATTTAACTGGATATTGCTGAGTCTGAAGTTTTAATAGCCTGTGGCATTTTATTCTTTTGTTGGTGCTGATAGCTTCGAGTATGGTGGATACTGGATTGCCTATACCTCGACTCCTAATCCTGCTCTTGATGGAGTTGCTCTTGTCCGTCAGACATTTTTACACGGTTAGACTGGAAGGAAATTGAACCCATTGTTGATAACAATGATTTGATTAGGAGTGGGCTGGAGTTTCGTAGTGATTCCTGTTCTTTGCTTGTTTCTGTCGCTAAATTTGCTCCTTGCAATAACCTGTAGCTAAGTAACAATTGTTGATAAATGATAATGCATGGGCATTGGCGCAGTCTCCTGGGACTTGCTGGTAAGTCTGTTGCATGTAATACCATATTCGTTGTGATGCTTCGAGGTCTCAATAGTGATAATGTGAAACCAGCATATATGTGCTGTTAAAATGTGTGGTGTTGCTCTTTTGATGATTGACGTTCCATCTTCCTGATGGTCATTACGTTGGATGTGTTGAGCATAAGCAACTCGTAGCCATATTGGTTTGGTGCTGCTATCTGAAATAGTTAGTTTTTCTGTCTTAAATTGCTGGTATTTTGCAATAGTGAATTTGCGTATCTCAGATGCTGATGCTTGTCGTTGTCCTCCAATTTGCCTTTTCAAAGCTAGGCTTGTGAATGTCATTTGCAAATATACTACAATCACCAACCCTTTCCCCCTGGCTGTATGAGCTAATTTCTTCCAACTTTTGTGCCTGTTTCCTTGTTTGTTTCAGAGTCCTATCAAAAGCACCATAATAGACTCCTGCATCCGTGTGACTGATGAAGGCAGGGAGAGTATACACAGAAAAGTACGAACTGTTGCAATTCAATCCTTCAATGAGACCCTTTTCTTGCGGGAAATTGAGATAGTTTCTTGTGTATAGAATTTCATTTTTTTAATCCTTCATGTTCTCTTCTTCTTCTTCCTCCTTTTTTTTTCATTTGTCTAATTTGGCTTTTAGGTATTCTATATTTTCACGCTATATAATACTGGCAATCACAGTGATCGACTAAAGGTTTGGCCATTCACTTTCTGCTGGATTTATCATGAGTATTCTAGAACTTCCAATGTCTAAGGAAAATGTGTATACAGTTAGGGGCAAGTAGTTCTGAAGAAGCAGCCAGATGGATACATTCATTTAAGGAAGCAGCATTAAAGGTTTGAATTGTTTGATGTTGTTCACTGTGCCAGTATCAATCACCAGTTTGGTGTTCATAAAAGAAACTATTCTTTTGCCCACTTTTAGATGTGTCCTGTTGCTGGGATTAATAGCTTGGATTGTCCCAAGAATATGTGGCAATCTTTCAGGTGAGTTTGTTCATCATCTAGCATTTTTCTTAGACAGTAGTGAAGCGACTTCCTTTCGTATATGTTTGGTCCTTTTTATCTAGGTCAAATAACTGGTGCGATGGTTTTAGTCACTAATACATCATATTCAGGAAGAGGAAAAGAAATTGCAGGTTCCAAATGGGATTGTGTATGTTACATTTACAAGTTAAACCCTATATAAATCTAATAAGTAATGACTTCTGGACTGCCCCATTGGGTTAAGCCTGGTACTGGTAGTAGGATGTTTAGTTTCCACAAGAGTGAACAAAGTTCGATTCTCCCTAGGTTGTGTTCGTGCGTAAGTTTATCCATGCCACAAAAAAAAAATATAACTTCTGGACCAGATTGAACAGTTCTGGCAGGATACGCCATTCTAACTCCACAGATTGGGCAATGGGTTCATCTTCTCGAATTGACCCAACAACATCTGATGTTATTGCACCATCATCATGGACAATATTTGGTTGTCAGAATGGTAAGCCTTGATGCTTTCCTTCAAATTGCTTCTATTCTGTTTTGTCTTTTTTCATCTTAGTAGAAGGTAAATTTCTGGTTTAGGTTTTGGTCTTAGGAATTCTTTTTATTTATATTTTACAGGATTACGGCTTTTCAAAGAAGCCAAAGACAGGGAATTTCATGGCAAGGTGAGTAGCTTTGTAGAAATTCCCTGTCCTTGTTTGAACTTAAATGTCAGCTCACTGATCTTTAATATCAAACAGTGGGATGATCATCCAGCAATAATGGCTGTTAGTGTTGTAGATGGAACATCAGAGGCCATTTTCCGAACAGTCATGTCTCTTGGTCCCTCAAGATCACAGTAAGTTTGTCAGATGCTTGATAAAACTTTTCACCCTCAGGAGCATGTGTATGTTTGCTTTATTCTATTCGTATGCTGACTGTTTTCAGATGTCAATTACGACCTTTTTTCTTAAGAATATTACTGCTTGTGGTTTGTGAGACAATTGCGTAATTAATATACTTTTCTTTGCCTGAGACTACTCGGAGACCTGTTGCCAATGCTTGATTATAATCTTTTAGGATCTCAATCTGAAGAAAGGCTGCTTGGGTTCACCCATGATCTGCGAAATAATAGATAAGGGTCTAAGCGAACCTCTGTGCTTTGATTAGGAAAAAAGCAATACCATTTAATAAAAGAAATACTAGAGAATCATCAGGGTACAAATACTATGTCATATGCCTGTGTATATCCAAGTGTGGACATTAACGTCTGTAGGTTTTATGAAATATTCTTGGATCTAGTGAAAGTGAAATCGGAGAACTTATTTGGATTCTCATGTTGTCTCTCATTGAGAGCTGCCCCACATCAAGGTGTTTGAAGTGATGAAATCAATCTAATTCTATAGGCCCTGCAACAGGTCATGGATGTGTGTATATTTGAGGGAGGGGTTCAAATGTAGCAACCTTAGACCGTAATGCATGTATATAGGACTCTAGCTTAAAAGCTGTTGATTGTATTCTAATCTTTAGAAGAAGAAGTAGATGACAATCTGGTGAGGCAATTTGCTTTAGCCCAAAACTGGAAAAGAATTGTCTACAATCTGCCCAAACGTGGAAGTAAGGTTTCAAAATGCAATTGTGAAACCCAATTTTGCAGAAGTGAACTGTGACTCACATGCATAAAGCAGTGGCTCACAATGTTTACCTGCGAATGGGGCCATTAGCTTCAGGCCTTGTGAATCAGTTGTGATAGAGATTGGTTAGAGACAATGGATGAAGCGAGAAATTTACTGAGAAATAAGGAAGAAAAGAACTTACATTCCTGTGCTCAAATCAATATACATTCAACAAACAATATTTAGTAATGATGATAGTTAATCATAACCTACGACAAACCATCTATTTATAACAGTTTGTAGACTTAGAATACTATTAGGAAACTACATAAACCAAAAATATATGAAAAAAGAAACTCAATATTATCTAGATACTGCTAAATATCCTTATTTTGATTTATCTAAAATAGCCTATAAATAAACCTGCAGAAATTGCATAAAAATATCAAAATTTGGAAATACTAAAACATGTTTTAGAATCCTAGTCTTATACAAATTCCGTTTCTTCTTCATCTGCAATATTCTCCTTCAGTTGGAAAAAACTCGTTCTCAAGCTTTACAATGAGTTAAAATAATAGAGTTGCCAACATCAATATTAAGGAAGAAGCAACAAGGAAAAATCTTTCTACTTTCTCCATGAGAAGCAATCTTGAGAGAATTGGATGTAAGTCTTTGATAGCCAAGAGATAGGAACTCATGATATAGGCAATAGAATGAACATCCTTATGTGTAATTCCATGCTTAATTTCCTTGTTCAAAAATCGACTTTCTGCATCACAGGTCTCTTGAGCTTCTATTTTTGGAGTAAGACTGTTAACTTCAGTAGTTTTGTAGTAGCTTCAGTAACCTCTGATAGAATTGTCAAAAAAACTAAATCATTCGGCTTTTCTAACTTTAATGCTGTGTGGTCGAGCTTCAGTTTTGCTGTATTTTCTCCACTTGCTTTATGCTATGATTCTTTGAGTTTATGCCACTTAGCATCCATTACTTTGGCTAATTCTAGAATATCATCGTTAGTTTCTTACTTTCTTTGGTAAATTCTTCCATTCTTTTCCCAAGTTCTTCCAATCGATCTCTTATCACTGAAAACTTGGTGTTCAATTACTCTTGAGTACGTGATCATAGTTTTGCACATCAAACTTAGCTTTAATGAGGACTTCCTCCTTTTCATTCTCGTTGCTCTTAGGCAGTGGAAGTGAATTAGCAGCACCAGGATGATACCTCACAGCAAGATCATAAGAAGCAACCCCATAGGTTTTCTTAGATTTCAAAGATGCAGTGACTAAATTAGCAGGCTGCACAATTATGAAAGATTTCTAGAGTATGCAGGCCATAATTCCAACTTACAGCAATCATTGTACATGTACCTTCCTTGAAGTTCATGAAAAGTTCTTCCATCTCTCCTTGAGTGAAATTTAACAGAAGCATGAAAATCAATCGACCTCTTATATCTTATTACCAGTTCCACATATCCATACAAGGAGAACACTTCATAAAGAACCCTCTTTGTTATTGGAAATAGTTGATGATGAATAATCACATCTAATGAATATTCCTGGTCATGGTATGTCCATGTCACTGACAAGGCAAAGAATTCAGATTTGGATGGAAGTATCAGGTGCTGGAAGTGGGAAGTTGGAGATTCAACTATGAAAAAACTACAAGTAGTTGTGTGGCAATAAGATGAGATCAGCAAACAGCTACTGTGATGGTGCAGCAGCATCAACAGATGGTTTCGGGAAAGAAATTCCAGGAAGGTGAAAGCCTTTTTGTTTGAACAATTTTTTAAAATTTGAACAGTGTTCAAGCCTTCAAAGGTGGCTGGCAGCGGAATTCGGTTGGGTTGGCTTGGAATTGAGAACTTGCTCTGATACCAATTTGATAGAGATCTCGGTTAGAGAAAAGGGAAGAAGGGAGAAATTTGGAGAGAAAACGGGAACAAAAGGATCAGCATCTCCATGCTCAAATCAATATACATTCAACAACCAATATTTAGTAATGGATGAGATAGTTAATCATGACCTAGGACTAACCATCTCTTTATAATAGCTTATAGACTTGCAATACTATTAGGAAACTACCTAAACCAAACCTATATAGAATCGAAACTCAATATTACCTAAATGCTACAAAATGTCCTTATTTTGATTTATCTAACATAGCCTATAAATAAACCTGCAGAAATTACAGAATAGTGTCAAAATACCATAAATTTTCAAATATTAAATATATTCTAGAATCTTAATCTTAAACAATTTCCCTTTCTTTTTCATCTATTTATAATAGCTTATAGACTTGGAATACTATTAGGAAACTACCTAAAGCAAACTTATATAGAATCGGAAGCTCAGTATTGCCTACATGCTCCGAAATATCCTTATTTTGATTGATCTAAAATAGCCTATAAATAAACCTACAGAAATTACATAAAATATCAAAATACATAAATTTTCAAATGTTAAATATATCCTAGAATCGTAATCTTATACAATTTCGCTCTCTTTTTCATAAAACATTGCCCTGTTTATTTAGTTTATTTAATTGTGTTTTTTCCTGATGCCTCAACTTAAGATGTTTATTTAACTTCTCTTTTGTTGTTTTATTTAATCCATATCTGGTGCAAATTGTCCAAGTAATATCATTATTAAGCCATTTTTACCATTTAAAGTACCAGGGATTGCTATATTTCATTGGATCGAGGGAGAATAGTTACAAGAACCATGCATAGGTTCCACATAAAAACAGTTAGCAGATTCATAATTGCTTATTTATTGATGCATCCATTAAGCTATAAAGATACCTATATTGTTAGAAGTGTGACGCCAGTTTTCAGTAAAATTGCTTTTACCTTTTGGAAACTTGTTGCTCCTTTTAACTCAGTTTGCTTCCTGGCACTGACAACTTATTATACAGATGGGACTTCTCTTTCTATAGAGGCAATGTTGTTGAGCATCTTGATGGCCATACTGATATCATTCATAAGCAGCTATTTAGTAATTGGCTACCTTGGTGAGATATTTGACCAAATATTATACAGTGGTTCAATACATCAAACACTCAGTTCAAAATAACTTTAATTGTCTTCTAAACAATGAAGATTGCCTGTGGTTTTCAGGGGGATGAAACGAAGAGACCTGTTGTTGAGGCGTTATTGGAGAAGGGATGATGATGGAACATATGGTATATATTGTTTCAGTGCAATGGCAATAATCTTTTGCTAATAGTTAAGTTTGACTATATTGCCAATGGTGGTTGTTTCACAGTGATCCTCTACCATTCAGTATATCACAAGAAATGCCCTCCGCAGAAAGGCTATGTTCGTGCATGCCTTAAAAGTAATGTACGCTTTTATTATAGATTTGTATTACTGTCCACTATTTATTTATCATTTGTACATGCTGCAATCGAGCTGTTTCTGAGTGTCAACACTTGTCTGATGGAAAAGCTGCCAATGCTATCGTGTGCATTTCCTAGGGTGTATGCTTTGCATGTGTCTTCAACCTGAAAAATTCTTTGGAACAGAAAGAAAGGGAGACTAGTCATCTCCTTTTCAAAGGATACTAGTTTTTTAAATCTACATGTTCGATGCTACCAGAATGCAATAAATTGAAGTTTATGGTTTTGTTTTAAATTTTATTGTATCATCAAAACGTTTGTTAAGTGTGTTCTCTTGCCTAGTTGATTTTTAGGCTTGTGGCGAGCAATGTAGTAGCTTCAGCCAGTCCTTCGTGGGGTAATAGGGTTAGGAGGGGTGTAGGGTTTCGGAAGGTGCGCCTAGCGTCTTGGAATATTGGGTCTCTTACGGGTAAGTCGATAAAATTAATTAAGTCTTTGCATAGGCGTAGGATTAGCATAACTTGTGTTCAAGAGACGAAGTGGGTGGGAGCTAATGCTAGAGAAGTTGATGGGTACAAATTATGGTATTCGGGGTCAATCAAGGCGAGGAATGGAGTGGGCATTTTGGTTGAGAAGGAGTTGGTAGACTTTGTGGTTGAAGTGATGCGTAAGAGTGACCGGATTATGGCCATTAAGGTTTTGATGGTTTCAGAAATCTTAAACGTGGTTCGTGTTTATGCTCCTCAAATAGGTCTGTCGGACGATATTAAGAAGCTATTTTGGGATGATTTGGATATGGTCATCCAGGATGTACCTCGGAGCGAGAAACTTTTCATAGGAGGCGACTTTAATGACCATATTGGTGTTGACTCAGACGGGTATTATATGGTCCACGGGGGTTTTGGTTTTGGGGGAGAAACAACGGAGGTGTTTCTGTGTTGGACTTTGCGGTGACCTATGAATTGTTGGTGGTCAACTCCTATTTCAAGAAGAAGAATGACCACTTGGTGACCTTTAAGAGTGACCCCTTAAAGACCCAAATTGATTACTTCTTGATGAGGGCGGACAGTCGGAGGTCTTATAAGGATTGTAAGGTGATTCCTAGTGAGTATCTAGGGACCCAGCATAGGTTACTAGTGTTGGATGTGGAGTTCAAATGTTCAAAATGGAAGAAGAGGAGAGTCGGGGATCCTAGAGTTAAGTGGTGGATCCTCACGAAAGAGAACGTCGGGTTATTATTAGAGAGGATTACTGAAGAAGGAGCTTGGAGGCCGGTAGAGGATGCAGATACAATGTGGGAGACAATGGCGGACTGTATTCGAAGGTTAGCTAAGGAAATCCTAGGTACTTCTAAAAGAGGTGGTAACAAAATGAAGGGTGTCTGGTGGTAGAACAAGGAGGTAAAGGAGAAAGTCAAGGAGAAAAAAAAGGCTTACACTGATTTCATGAACAGTGGAGCGGATGAAGAGAGAGAGATTAGGAGAGTTAGGTATAAGGCAGCTAGGAAGGTAGCCAAGAAAGCTGTGGCCGTAGCTAAAAGCATGGCTTTTGATAGGTTATATCATAGACTGGAGACCAAGGAAGGGGAGAAGGAAGTCTTTAAACTGGCGAGGGCTAGGGAAAGAAAAACAAGGGATTTAGGCGTTGTGAGGTGCATCAAGGATGAAAATGGTAAAGTATTGTCTAAGGATGCAGAAATCAATGAGAGATGGCAAAGGTACTTTTCCAAACTCCTCAATGGGGAAGTGATAGAAGATTCACGTAGTAGGGACAAAGAGTGTAATGAAAGGCGACTTGATCCGCGAATGCGTGGTCATATTACCAAGGACGAGATTAAAGAGGTCTTAAAGAAGATGACCAATGGGAAGGCAGAGGGTCCAGATCAGATACCGACGGAAGTATGGAAGTGTTTGGGTGAAGAAGGATTAGAGTGGCTGACGGAGCTTTTCAATGTTATTTTTAGGACTGTTAAAATGCCCAGAGAATGGAGGTCTAGTACAGTCATCCCTCTGTACAAAAACAAGGGTGATATTCAAGATTGTAATAATTTTAGGAATGTTAAGTTGCTTAAAGTTATGGGAGATGGTGATTAAGAGAAGGTTGCGGAAGGATGTTTCTATCTCAGAGAATTAATTTGGTTTTATGTCAGGTAGGTCGACCTTTGAGGCGATTTACTTCCTTAGAAGGCTCATGGGTTTGTATAGAGATAGAAAGGTGGATCTTCATATGGTGTTCATTGACCTAGAAAAAGCATATGATAGAGCTCCGCGTGAAGTGTTATGCAGTTGCTTGGAAAATGATGTAAGTTCGGTGGCTCTAGGTAGGGTATGTCAAACTAGCAACCAAAGGAACAATACATGCAAGGGAAACAAAGGAAAGTGGTCACATGAAATGATGGTTGTGAGGCATCAAGTATGTGGAGGGAGAATGGAAGCTTAGATTCAAGTGATTCTAAGTGGGAAAACAATGATCTTTATTGTGAATTTGAAGTACAAACAAGGGTGGAAATGGACCCAAGCAACAAACTAGCAAAAATACAAAGCAAGCAATGAAATCTCACGAAATGGAGGGAGGCACGGTCGTGCCCTTTGGCATGGGGTGGCCGTGCCAAAGTTCTGTCCGTACGTTCTTCACTTCATGAAATGCCACGGTTGAATATGTTTGACTGTTTGGGTTCAAGCTAAGCCCAAAGGGAGTATTCTTAGCAAGAACAAAGCATAGGGATGGATATGGAATAGGCTTATGGATGTGGAGGATGGGAAGAAGAATCAAAGTATGATTACTAACTTGTAATTAAGCTAGCAAAGTCAACTTTAATCCTCTTAGGAAACCTTGAGTAATACAATCAAAGGATAGTGCTAAACTCTTGAAAAGGATACAGAAACACCACCAATCCTTGAGTTTAGGGCCCTTAAACAATTATTAAGATACAGAAACACCACTTAATCATATGCTTAAGACTTACTTGATCACCACTTAGTTCGGCCTAAACTAAGATAAGCAAGTTAAGTATTTGAGGTTAGTGCCTAAGCACCAAGAGGGAAGCCAATGCTTCACAACTTTGATTTTCTTCAATTAATAAGGGGTTCTATTGTAAGCTAGGCCGTGGGGCTTCTTAAATAAGCAACCAAGACCTTTGCTAGCTAGTAAAATACACCTTACTACCTTTCTTCATGCTTAGGAAAGGTATTAACACTAATTACAATCGGTTAGAACATAAATTAGATTACAAGCTTTCTAAACTAATCTAATACATCAAAATATAAATCTAAACTATGCCTAAGCTTAATTATACACTAACTTAGTCTTACTTAAGCTTAATATATTCAGAATGCTAGCTTTATTCTTATTGGTCAGCCAAAAGGGTATTACGGCTAGCCAATCAGAATTAAGGTGTTGTTTTCTTCTTCATTTTCTCATTGGTTCACACACTTCAAAGCTTCTTTAGCAGCAAATGAGCATGTGTCTAGCAGCCTTGGACGTGGTGTGATGTAGTCAAGTGGCCATGCAGCTGGGAAAACCCACTTGAGAAGGAAAAACACCTCATGCTTCAACCGAGCTTACTAGGCAGTTTTCTGGCTGTTTTTGGAGGCCACGTTTCCCATACCAAACGTGGTGATAATCTGGCTTGCCACATATGGATGGAAACCTCAGGAAGTCTTCTAACTCCTCCAAGTGGAATTACTCATTTTGGATTTCATTTGCCTGGTGAAAACATCAAAATGGCCAGACTGGTCTGAACCGGGTTCAATCTGCACGGTTTGGAAGAATGGTCTGGTTCTTCATCTTCTACTTGATATAACTTGATTTTATCACTTGGACCACGTAGCTAACATCTTAAGGATCCAAAATATGTAAAAATACAAGACTTAAGCCTTAATATCGCTTAACTTATTAATTAAACAAAACCGGGTTGTTTCTGGTTTGCTGGGCAGTTTTGACACCTTTTGGTTTTTGGCTGATTTGGATGACCAAATGAACTCCAAATTGGATGCAACTTTTTTTGTTGGAAAGCTTACATCTTGAACTTGAAATCCACGCAAAAATATCAGACTTAAACCATGTTGATGCTTGCTGAATTTTGCTCTCAAAATCGGGTCAGTGCTGGAATGATCCTTATGCCCTGCAATAGAACAACTTAAACAAAATTTGGTTGAATTATACAACCTTTAACCAGCATATTAGTAATGCCAAATTGATTTGATTCTTTTAAATCAAAGGGCATGGTGACATCTCCATCATCAGAAAGGAGTGTTACCCTTATATATTCGAGTTATTAAGGATATGTACGAGGGAGGTAGGACGAGTGTTAGGACGCCAGGAGGGGTCACCAATGACTTCTTTGTTGGTATGGGCCTGCATCAAGGTTTCGCCTTAAGCCATTTTCTTTTCACTCTAGTTATGAATGAGCTTACAAATGGTATTCAAGATGCGTTACCATGGTGTATGTTATTTGCAGATGACATGGTTCTTATTGATGAGACCAGACAAGGAGTTGATGTCAAGTTGGAGCGATGGAGGCATACGCTGGAAGCTAGAGGTTTTAGAGTTAGTAGATCGAAAACGGAATACCTTCATTGTTGTTTTAGTGGATGGGTAGATGCGGGGGGAGAAGTCACCCTAGATGGGAGGTCGATACCTAAGGTCGATAAGTTTAAGTATTTAGGCTCGATCATTCAGGAGAATGGAGATATTGATGAAGATATTAACCAACGAATAAAAGTGGGTTGGCAAAATTGGAAGTATATCTCAGATGTGCTGTGTGATAAGAGGGTGCCTCTAGGATTGAAAGGCAAAGTCTATCGTATAGTAGTTAGACCGGCTGTTCTCTATGGATTGGAATGTTGACATCTAAAGAAGTCGCATGTTCAAAGGTTGATGGTAGGCGGTAGCTGGGATGAGGATGACTAGGTGGATGTGTGGTTTTACGAGAATAGACAGAATTAGAAATTGAGTAATCAGGGACTTAGCTAAAGTAGCTCCCATCGAAGATAAGATGAGAGAAAGTAGACTCAGATGGTTTGGCCATGTGAAAAGGAGTGTGAACGCTCCAATGAGGAGATGTGAGATGATCAACATCCCCGAAGGCAAAAGAGGGAGGGATCGACCAAAGAAGAGTTTGGACGAGGTGATTAGAGAGGACTTGAAAGTTGTGGTTTGACGGAGGACCTGACTCAGGATAGGAGGTTGTGGCGGGATAGGATTAAGATCTTAGATCGCAGAGAGTCGTCCTCGTAGATGTTTTTTGGTTGCACTGGCTTAGTGTTGGTAGTGGTTTTGTATGTCGTGTTTGTTTGCAGGTAGTACTTTCTTGTGGGAATAGACAACCTGATTGTTAAGATATTTTACCCTCCTCTGTTATATTGTTCTTGTGTTTCATAGCCTCATAAACTTGTCCTTTTAATTTTTCTTAGTTATTCCTTGTTATTTGGCCGTAATTTTCCCATTAATTATTTTCGTGAAAGCTTTCTTCTATAAAAGATTTTCACAAAATCCTTTTTTGTGGGTCTCTTGGAATCAATCTCTCTACGGGTAGGAATGCCAGTAGAGGTAAGGTTTCCTACAGTTGGATCTCCCCAGACCCTGCGAAAGCGGGACCCACACTGAGAGGTGTTGTTGTTGTTGTTGTTGTTGGTTCGCTGACGAATCTTATCTGCTATCCACTTGGCGTCAAACTTACGCAAATTTACTTTTGACAATACTATTTGGTATACTGTTTGGTCTCTACTGCCTGTGAGATCAATATTCTATTCCCTTCACTCATGGCACTGTTGCCTCTTTGTTTCTTAGGATTAATTAATCCTAGACATCTTGTGTGTGCTTTCTAGTGCTTATCTTCCAAGAGCATTCTCGGTAGCAATCTTTAATTGGTTATTTGTTACAAGTTTATCCGATTGTCTCTTTTATACAATGCCGAGTGTGGACGTAGTTGTAGGCAGCTGGCAGCTGGCAGCCTACCCCTCTTAAGTATCCATGCAAGCAAAGAGACTGATTCCAAGAGACCAGCCAAAAAAAAAAAAGTTCTAGAAAATGATTTGTTTGGGGGACATCTCTATTGTCTCTTTATACAAAATTACAAATGGAGTTTTGGATTTATTATTTTCAAAAGCTTTGCATTGTGTATGTACAAACGTCACCTATTGTTCCTCTATGAACTTCATCTAGAATTCAGATATTCACGCAAAAGGGGGTGGGGGGTGTTCATGAGTGACTCCATCATGCAAGACATGTGTCTTATTCTCTCTCTCTCTCTGGCCGAGTAGATCTTGCTTCATTGGCTTGTCTCATGATGGTGTATCAAGTTCTATTACTTTTAACATGGGATAGATGTTTTACTCTACATAATAACCCTTTCTAAGATGTCACTGCTTGTTCCTTTCGAGACATTTTAGGATTTTGGTTAGCCCAGCTTTAAGTTTCACTGTCGCCGAGAATTTAGTCCTTTTTCTGGTTTAAATCTGTAGAGATGGTCACCTTAGTGCTGAGGCAGGTGCCAAGGATTGTGCCTCTGCATCAATCATCATGGATACAATATGTGGCCGTTCTACAACAAGATGGTGCATTGGAAAGGTTTTGAAGTTGTGTGAACAGCATTTTCACCCCACGACACCTGCAACATGCAACGTGACTGCTGCATTTGAGTGAATTTGTGGTTTCTCAACCAAAACCACCACAATGAAACCAATTTTTGAATCCTTGCTGAGTCTCCATGCTGACTGTCTTTTCAATGTGCTCATTATTGCGTTCCAGAGTGAGGAAGACTTTATTTTTATAATCTTGTATGGACCAAGGAGTTCGATTTTAATTGAGACTGTCCTTCCGAATTGTTGAAGAAATATTATTTGGCACTGCATATAAAAGCTCATAATTCTGAGTTTAGTTTGATCTTGCAGAGTTATAAACCAAATGTAATTTAGAGCTGCAAGCTAAGGGTTTGATCAGAGTGGGTTAATAATTCCCATTAGCAAGTGGCTGAAAGAGTTCCAGTCTATTTTCTTAGCTTTGAGTTATGGTGGATTAAAAGGAAAATGGCTCCCTGAATTGTCAACTACTTGTTATTTAACTAGTTGGAAGAGGTCTTTCAATCTTAGGGTCAAGCAGAGATGGCCTGTTTACATTTCATTCTGTGAATGAGCCTGTTTACATCTGAACTCCTTTCCCCACGTCCCTCTTCAGGTGGGATATTGGGGGGTAATGGTTTTGTTTTGTTTGAATTTACAGCTACTTATCAGATTTTAACTTGTTCAGCTTGATTTTAGGGTTCTTTGTCTTAAGATTCTCCTGATTTGAAATTTCTTTTTCTTTTAGGTGGAGGCTATGTAATAACTCCTGTTAATCATGGAAAGCAATCTGTTGTGAAGCATATGCTTGCGATTGACTGGAGGTATTGGAAAGCTTATCTGCTGTCCTCTTCAGCTCAATCTATCACTATACGTATGCTTGAGAGAGTTGCTGGTAATGCTTGGCACTTTTAACCTGTTGACTTGTGGATGTGTTAAATCAAATTTCTTCCATATCTTAGAAAATTGTGTCTGCAGCACTACGGGAATTGTTCAGGGCAAAGGCAGGAGATTACTCATCTGATTTCTTATCGGGAAATCTGCTGTTTTGCAATGAGGCACACACTGAAAATAGGCCTGAATTTCAGACATTTTGTGAGAGTAGAGAAGGGAAAGTGGATGAGAAAGAGTTGGATAAATCAGAGCATGGCAGCCTTGTGGGATTAGATGATGTCAGTGATGAATTTTATGATGTTCCAGAGCAATCAGATTATGATATGGAAGATGAAGGTTGGCCATCTGACTGTGGCCAGGGGGCATGTTTGCAGGTAAAAGCCGTACTATTTTTGCCGCAAGAATGTCCTGTAATTGGTGAGTAAACTCTACTCCAATGTTGAGAGAACCGACCCGGTAATCGAGCCGGTCGGACCGTTTGAACCAGGGTTGGACCGGTTGACCCAGTTTACTGTCAAACCGGGTTAGACAGGCACAACCCGGTGAACCTGGAAAATTTTTTACATATATTTGTTATAATTTTTTTTTCAAATTTCACATCATCATTCTATACAACACGATAAAGTACGACATAAACATCAATTTAAGGCTCAAGCTTTCCACACAATTTGCATATGGATCACAATTTGCAAATTGCAAGAACAATTTGACATTTAAGAACACCCAAGGTTCAAACATGAACCAACCATTTCAAGCAAACAAAGTTACTTGAAATTTCAAGCTTAATCTAAATTAACAATTAGTCAAGCAACCAAATTTACCAATCAAGTGAAGCAAGTGAAGTTAATTTACATACTTACAAGTTGCAACCAACCAATTGAAGCAAGCAAAGTTAATTGAAATTTCAAACTTAATCTAAATTAACAATTAATCAAGAAATTAAAGTTATCAATCAAAGTTAGTTGAAATTTCAATCTAAATTATCAATCAAAGTTATCAAAGTTAATCTGAAGTGAAGCAAAGTTATCAATTAATCAAAGTTAACAAATGAACTAAATCAATCACTCGGTTCTTCTGTCCAGTGCCCATTGCCCAGAGCCGCGGTTCTGCCCACTGCCCAGCAATGGAGCCTCCCAATCCAGCACTATACTCGAGCCTGAGACTGAGAGAAAGAGAGTTTGACAGTTGAGAGGATGAGAGTTTGAGACTTGAGACTTCAGACTTGAGAGATTAGAGGTTGAGAGTGAGAACGCAGAGAAAGAGAAGGAGGGAGATGAGGAGAGTGGCGGCTTACCTTTAGAGGCTTCAGACCTTGACCGTAGAGACTTCTATGCTTCAACGGTTGATGTGTTAAAGTGTTCTGCTCCCCAATCAAGTGGGGATGATAGGCTTCGATCCAAGCAAATGAGAAAAGCAACAGCATTATGCATCCCTAATTCATGATATTGATTTTTTTTACTGTTTCATTGCACTTCTTGTTTTGACCTGTGCTCCTTTCGATAAGACCTGTAGTCCTCTTGCCTGTGATCAACATCAAAAGGGGTAGGGTTAAAGATTGCATATAAACATCTATGGCTTATGTGACAATTAATCTGGAAAATGTCATCTTCAAGGAATTAACTGATGCAAGACAAGAGTAAGGGAAGAAAATCCAAATATTGGATATCAGGAAACATTATGAATTACTAGAAGTTTTATATTTTGATTATGTTCATAGTTATTTTATAGTATATCTTAGAGCAGCCAAAATAAAAAGATCTTATAGTCTTTTTGGAAGATTAGGACCTTAGATTAAAAAAGCTTGAGGCGTACAAAAGCGCAAATGGTCCTGGGGCTCGGGGCGCGGACTTCGAGGCAAAATCGTTGGCGTTTGGGACATAAGGCACACTTTTACTCATAAATGCTTGAAAATGATTTCCTAAACCATATGACAAATAAGTTAGATGATAGCATTAAACACGTGAGTAGACATCATAGCTGACCATACTATAGTATCTTATATTGGTTTCATCAATTCAGAAGGCATTTTAGGAAGGAGAGGAAAAAAAGGAATGAAATAATATTTGACAGCATATTAGGATGGAAGGGAAGTATATTCTTTAATCCTTCTTTCCATATTATTGGCGGCACCATATTTCCCATTTAGAGAGAGGGAGAGACCGACATAGCTCGGCCATCGGAAAGTTATGGGAAAAGATTGATCAACTTTGTCTCCATTAGAACACTATGCAGGTCTTCAACTACAGTCCAACCCTCCATCCAAAAATTAAGGTTTCTAAATTGGGGTTCTTCCATGTAGTCTACTGATGTGAACTAAATTAAACCGCAAGCGCACGGTGTAGCTATAGGTAGCAACTGGCAAGTACGGGTCGAACCGTCAGAGAAGAAGTTCTTAGATTACCTAAATAATGAAGTGGATTGAATCTAGAAAGATGAAAAGCTAAGGTTAAGAGAACAACTAAGAAAAACTATTGACAATTGGTGGATTAAATAATGAAGTGGATTGAATCTAGAAAGATGAAAAGCTAAGGTTAAGAGAACAACTAAGAAAAACTATCGACAATTGGTAGATTAAATTCTGATAGGAGAAGTCTTGAGTCGGGAAATTCGTTACTAGAATGCCAATTTATTCCTATTAGGTGTGAGTTTCCTCTTTAGCTTTGCCTGTAATACAACTTAGGGGGTTGGTTGGCTCATTTAAAAGCACCCAAACCTCCTTTCCAAGGAGAAGGGCGACCCCAATCTCCAAGGTCTCCTATTTTCATGGGAGCTTGGGAGATCGGGGTTTAGGATAGCTAACCCTTTACCAAGGAAGACCTTGGGTTATTTTCATGCCCAAGGCTTGCTATCCTTCCCTCTACCCACACAAGGCAATAACTCACATCTCAATGTATTTATTTGCCCCAAGTATAGAGTGAAATGCTCTTTCGGGCATTTCAGCGAACACTTGGTAGGCGAAGGGAAACCCTTAAGAAATTAAGAAATCAATCCAAAGAATAAATTATACCTAGCTTATTTAGGGCATTCTAGAATCCTAATCCCAAATCAAGGGGAGAAATTACTCACTAATCATCATCATCCAAATCAAAAAATCATAAGCAACCAACATCAAACAAACCATGAACAATGATAAAATAAAAGAGAGAGGGAGAAAGAGAAGCAAACTTGAGATTAAGGTGGTGAGATTAATCTTTAAATCCTTCAACAAAGATTAACGAAACCCAAAATCTCCTTCAGTAAAAAGGCTAACTATAGAATATTTTAGAGTGCTTTTAACAAGGAAAAATATGTGAGAGTCCTCGGAATTAGGAAAATCCTACTTATGTTTGCAATAACTGACACAGGAGCCACAGAGGGTGGGAATGGCGACGAGCAGCCGTTGGAGTCTAGGAAGATTTTAGGGGGGGGGGGGGAGGGGCCGTCGCCACCACGACGGGTGGTCGTTACCACTTGCTAGAAAATGGGCTTCACTACGAGGGGGCCACGATGCCTGTTGCCATAGCGACAGACACCCTTGTAGCCCTTCTTTCTTGGGTCCTTCACTTCCTTGCTCACTTCCTTATTCCTCCTCGAAAACCCTGCCGTGGTTGGGCTTCGCTCTCGCGTTGTCTCTTCTCTAGTAGTTACCACCCCTTTCTTTGGTTATCACTAAAAACATCTGAAAAGAAAGAAAAAGGGTTAAAATGAGGCAACGACTTTTTAGGAGGTCAAAGTTTCTCAAATCCCTACTTGATCAAGGGAAAAGAAGGAAAATGAGCCAAAAGGAAGTGGGAAAAATCAGACAAAAGTGAGGTTTATGAACTCCTCCATGCTTATTACTTGCTTGCCCCCAAGTAAGATTAGCTCAAAAATGGACCAACGGGGAAGTTGACCCGCTAACACCTTTCTCAGTCAAGGTGATAAAAGCTGATCAACCACACAAAAGAAGTGAGACCAAGATACAGATGTAGGATGCTTACAAGACCCTCAAAGAGTCACCTTGCCTAAATGCACATACCAAATTACCAAATATGATTCGTAAATTAAGAGAGGAAGTAACTCAACCAGTGGTTGGCAAGTGCGATTGGGAAGAACCTCACTTAGGGTCAAGGAGAGCACTCCTCTCAATGTGTTTAGGTATGGTCATGGGCGCTCTGAACACTCAATCCAATCATGCAAACTACCATAGGCTTGGAGCCCTTGATTCTCCATTACTAGGGACAATATGCACAAAATTCGATTAAGAGGACTTTTGAGAAGGTTGTAACGGGGATGGGTTATGGATGACTATAGGAGGGGGAGAACTTTTAGGATAAGTGGAGCTATTTAGCTTAGGGGCTAGGGAGTAAGAACACTTTCCACAATATTAAAGGGAAGTAAACACCCACTTCACAGCCAAAATTGAAAATCTCAACACAACCCCATGCTTGAACACCTAGGGAAGGAGCTGAATTTGGTTTGAATATGAGAATACCATGGCAAGCATCTTATTTGCAATCTCTTCTCTTTCTCTTTTGTTTCTTTATTGCTACTTTTCTTGCATTTTTTTTAATCATTTTTCTCCTTTTTTTCAAACAAGCCTTGAAAGGAAGAACTAATGCGTGGCATGTTAAAAAAGAGATTTTCGGCTTTCCCCATTTCTTTTTAAGTACATGCCGTCAAGACAAGCACCCAAAGGATGCATCTACCCCCAAAGGAAACCCACTTCAATGAAAAGTGTTGCTTCACTACCCCCTTGGCAGAGGGGATGAAGAATATAAATTGGGGCCACGGGTGAAATGAATATGGAAGCAACAAAGACGGGTAAGGCAAAGGCGCAAAGGGGCTAACAATGGGTAATTAACATTGATAGGGCAACTTTTGGATTATGTGGACAAAACGAGCGAAGAATGCCTCAATCATGTCAAATTGTGCAAATTGTCTAATGTAACCTTGAAGAGGGCCAGGCCAAGTTCTTGAGATGCAATCTTAGATGAGTCATACAAGAAAGGAGAGAAGAGACCCCTAAAAGTGAGTGATCTATAGGGGCTCAAAGTCTCACGGGTTAAGTCTCCCCAAATCGTTATCACTTATACTAGGAAATGTCCCACCTGTCAAGCCCTACACTATCAAGTCAAGTGAATCTCAAAGACAACGAATATGCACACAAGGCTAAGCAGCCTCTAAGAGGGGCTTATGACACCATACTTCTTATACCAAGGCAAAACCACATTTCAATTACACAATCATGCCAATCGATCCACAATCACACCATGCATTATCATTTATTTATTTATTTATTTATTTATTTTTTGGGTAAGTAATCAAGAGGTATATTAAAAGGACACCAATGGGATGTCACCCCTTTACAAAAGGGCAAATACAAAAACATCATGCCCTTGAGCTCTCAACCATAATACAATCGACAAAAGCCAAAAAATTTGAAGTTTTGTTACCATAAAGCCCGACACTCCAACTATACAACAACCTCAAAAAATAAAGTTTAAAATCTTGGAGCAACAGGGCTTCATCGTCAAAGATACGACGATTTCTCTCCTTCCAGGTGGTCCACCAAATAGCCAAAGGCACCATATTCCAAACTTCAAGGATCCAACTCTTCTTCATCCTTCTCCTCCAAGGTACTACCACATCTCTCATATTAGAAGGTTGAACCTAACTAATCCCCATAAGAGAGAGGACTAAATCCCAAAGTGCGGACACCCAACGACAATGAACAAGAAGATGATCCGCGGTTTCTTCCTCCTCCAAACACAGCGAGCATCTGCTTGGGCCTCTAAAATTTCTTCTTCTAAGCATATCATCCGTAGGGATCTTCCCTATGGAGGCTGCCCACACAAAGAAACATACTTTTGTGGGAGCTTTAGACTTCCAAATGGACATAGCCGCAAAATCATAACCATCCAAGGCATCATAATGTGTGGAACAAAAACTCTTGATGCTAAAGGATCCATTAGTGTTAATAACCCTAAATGATCACACCATGCATTATCATCATAAAAGGGTTTTTTTCCTTCATTTTTTTTTTCCATTTTTTATATTTTTTTTGGGAAGAAACAAAAGAAAATAACCCTAAATGATCAACAAGAAGATTATGAAGAGTAGGTTTAGGAGTGTACCTTGCAAGTTCATTAAGTGCCCTCCACCATCATGTTCCCACTTGAGATCACAAAAGATAAGAAGGGGGAAAGATAGAATATACATAATGAATGTAATACCTACATGCTCTGAGCTCCGTGCTTCTACTAATGCATTTCCTAGATATGCGATGAGTCCTAAGGATGCAGCTAAATGGTGCACCAACTGCCTACTATGTGCATGCCGAACTACCCATCAACCAAACAATCATCCACCACACGATCATCAACCACTAGATTCTCCAAACAAAACCTCATAAACACCAATGGACACCAAAACCAACAATCACACCACAAGATCCCCCCAAGACACATGAGCTTGCTAGCTCACCTCCCATGCTTAGCAATTGCATTATCCCCAATGTAATAGTCATCTAAGGAGAACAAAGGGAAGGGGAGGGGGCGGAAACTTACAAAAACATCAGTAGGGGCCACTAGGCCTCTAATCAGGTGGGGGTGGGGCCAATCGTGGTGCTTGTAGGCATAAAAAACATGATACTCCAAATTCTTCCGTCGGCAGTCAATCTCATCTTGCCGACAAAGCATCTTGGCATGATACCAATCGCCTAAACCCTAATCCCAATGCTTGCGCACTGTCGTCCCTCAATTCCACCACCAGTGTTGTTGGCCACAGTAAACCATTGATCCTCCTTTCCCGGTCAATCACTACATAACCACACTTCCCTAGTAACTGGAACCCTAATCCCTAAATTCCCAAGTCAGGGCCTGAAACCCTAGATCTCGATATTCATCCACGAACCATCAGGATCATCCGAAATTTACTTAATCCTTCCACTACCCTTTCCATTTCGCCGAAAACCCTCCATCGACTGCAAAAAAATAAGCTTCAAATTCAACCTTCAATTGATTGCCCTTTTTGCCAACCCTAATTCGCGAATCGTGCTTTTGCTAACAAATTGGAGGCTTCTGTTCCTGAGAGGGAGAAACCCTCCCTCTTGGTCGTGCTGCTGCCGCCGCCTCGTCCTGCATTCAGAAATTGTCCTCAGTGGCTCAAGTCGCTGGCTTAAGTCGCTGTGGTTGTTGTTTGCTGCTGCTGTTGTTAGAGGCCCCTTATTGCTATTGTTGCAATCATGGTTTCGTGTGAAAAATATCATCCAGCTTTATTTGTGATCATTCATGATAAAGCACTCCTAGTTGCAACAAATGTTTTGTATGAAGTTTTTTCTTCTTATGGGGATGCAGAAAAGATTGCTAGATTTTGGACAATAGGTGATTTTCATGCTAGAGTGAATTTCTACTCACATCGGAGATGCTGCCCATGCCTGTTATAGGCTTCAAGGTCATCAAATTTAAGGTGGTTGTAACTTAAATCTTTACTTTGCTAGCGAGGTCGTTTGTGGTTGTGAACCCTACATTCCTCAGTATATGTTGGATTATGGACGTCCTAGAGCCCCTTTGATTCCTCGGCAGCTTCATGCTAAAGATTACAAGGTTCCACCTTCAACACTTTCTAGGGACCCACTAAGTTGTAATTGAGATGTGACCTATCTAATGTATTGTGGGGGAGCATAAGCTAAGGGAGATAAAGGTGAAACTGTCAAAGAAGAATCGACCAAAGATGATGAGCAATTAGCAAAGCACTTAATTCACTATGTTGTCGTGTCTCAGTTGCATGTGGTAGTTGTCGCGTCTCAGTTACATGTGGATGTGGATGTAGCAGTCAATATGGGAATGTGCATTCCAAAAGATGCTTTGAAAGAAGAAGCTAACAAAGACCATCAAGTTTTAGACAACATCTCACATGATGTTCTGTATAATTATATAAATTAAGAAGTTTCTGGCTACAGGTCGCATGTAAATGACACATCTGATGAGGAAATATTCCTTTCAGATAAGCAAGATGAACCTTTTGTAGGGAGTGTCCAAGTACATAAGTATAGGTGTTCGGTATGTACTAACATTTATTCCAATACCTGTGAAAGCTACTTTCCTTACATCCCTCATGAATTTTTTCCAGGCGTTGAGGAATTTAAGCAAGTGCAACATGAATTTCAAGTGAGTCTAAGCAATGGGAAGGCATATTGAATTTTTTCTCCCAAGTCTTTTCTTTGAGAAAAATACTCTTTATACTGTGATCTCATGGTTCCTGATGTTGGAGAAGCTATTAAGGCTTGAATTTTCATCATATGTGTAGGAAGCTACATCATCCTTTTCATCTTTGCCTCTATCCTTCTTTTCATTTCAAAGCTGAAGGTTGAGTTTTTCGCAATTGGGGGAGAATGATAGAAGAAAAGACTAAGGGAAGAAAACCCAAATATTGGATATTAAGAAACGTTTTGAATTATAGGGAGTTTAATATTTTGATTATGTTCATAGTTATTTTATAGCATATCTTAGAGCAGCCTAAATAGAAAGATTTGATAGCCTTCTAGGAAGATTAGAATTTTATTATATGTTTTGGTGTCCTAATTCATGTAAGACTTTTATCTATTTAAGCTGCATATGACCGAAATTAACAAATAATGAGTAAGAATTAACATTGAATTTGAGTGACTGTCTACGTGAGAATTTTGGTTCAGTGTGGACCATCCTTTTCTGTAGATATTGCTGTCAGTGCATGCGGGGCCAATTATTCCCCTTTTGTTAGAATTGCTCTCAGAGCATCCTACATCACTAACACAGAATATCAAAACTTTATGTCCTTGTGCCCCATTTTGACACACCCCCCCCCCCCCCCAAAAAAAAGGAAAAGAAATGAAACCAAGGCAAGAAGAAAGAATCCATGTCCTAATTAGAGACAAACTGAGAACACTAGCGGCTTCATTGTTCTGTTCCCTCAGTAGCATTGTTTCATAGTCTCATTTTACTTGTGCTCTGAGAGCTTGCAGGATACACGATCTAGGCTAACAACAGCTGCAGGGCTTGTGAAAAAGTTGCATGAGCTAGCAGGTTAGTGAAGAACTTGAATAAGACATTTTTGTAAACTTTATTTAAGAGATCACGTTGTCTCAAATGGTGGATCTAGTCAACACTTATGGGCTTTGGATTTCTCTTTAATCCAGTGCACAAGAAGGGATATGTGGACTTGCTAGAGATGACAACGGAGGATGGTACTTTTTGTTGCTGTGGTGCTACCCTTCCCAAAGATCCAACCTGTACTATCCCTTCTACTTGGACAATGGCAGAGCCATCAACTTTTCTGATTCGGGGAAAGAGTTATCTAGAAGATCATCAAAAAGTACGTCAGTATGTGCAATCTGGTCAATGATTAGCAAAACGGGCTTAGAATATCAGATGACATGTGGGATTCTGATGTGATAAATCTTTTGTTTACATGTGGATGAGGCATCATGCAGAATTATCAATATTAAATTCCTTTGTTTTTGTAATACTTCTCATGCTTTTGAATGGAAGAATTTATTTGAAATTCTGTTTCCATGCCAACATATTGTCTCAAATCACATTTTCATTTTTGACTGCTCCAAAGGTTTATCTATTTGGCAGTTTAGGAGTGCTAACATTTTCGTCATGCTACTAGCCATTTGCAAACTCTTCTTTCAGGCCATGTGATTGTGTAAATGTGAGGTGAACATTAAGTGTATCAGACCCCTAATGCTGAAAGTTGCTGTGATCATGTAAAATGAGCATGTCATCTGTTGAGACGAAGGGGCCTTTGTCTCTGCAAACTTCTATTCATTATGGGTCATTAGATTGGTCCTTATTTAAGTAAAGAAATCTTGTGAAGTTTTTTGAAATTGTCGTGTATTATGTGCTTTCAGATGGCCTTCAGAATTTCAGAATTGTTTCTTATATGGAAGTACTGATCATAACTGGGTCTACAATGTCCAGATCAAGGCAAATCATACCCTGATGGAAATGGTTGGTGCTGATTGGCTGAAGTCTGACAAGCGAGAAGATGATCTTGGAGGCCGTGCTGGGAGCATTGTCCAGGTTTTGTTTCAATCACCTAGTTGCTTTCTTGTGTCGATGCTCAATGATACACTCGTTTATAGGGAAGCTATTTAAGCAATGTAAATTTTGTCCATATCAATCGAACCGTTTCTTGTTCACAGGATTATGCCATAAAGGGGGGATGTGAGTTCTTCTTCATAGTGAACATACAGGTAGGTTCTCTTGCTGCTTGTTTCTTTTTCATGGCTGACAGCTGGTAATTCAGCGTTATCATGAATAGAATTACAAGACTACTTTGCTAACATCATGATTCATAGTGAACATACAGTTAGGTTCTCTTGCTGCTTTTTTCTTTTTCATGGCTGACAGCTGATAATTCAGCGTTATCATGAATAGAATTACAAGACTTCTTTGCTAATGTCATGATTATACGAACCAGGTCCCTGGATCGACAACATACAGTCTAGCATTTTATTACATGACGAGTATTCCACTGGAAGATGTACCTCTGCTGCAGAAGTTCGTTGAGGGAGATGATGCTTATAGAAATTCAAGGTTTAAACTTATTCCATACATATCGAAGGTTGGTATGCTTTGTGTTCTAATCATTGGAGTAAAATGCATTAGCCCCTGTCCCTTTTTGGGTTTATTCTCTGCAATTGAGAGCTGGAAAGCACATTTTCTAGTGCCTCACTAGACACTTTTTAGGGTCCCCCCCCCCCCCCCTTTTTGTTGTATAGCTTCTCCTCATATTTGGTCACTAATTATGCTAGAAAACTTATTTCTGCATCTGTTGAATATGTAAAATGGCATTTAAAATACATCCCTTTTCACATATTGCCTATTGGTGTTTCAAATAGATGCAATAGTGTATGGCTGCAACTTTTTAAGTATATAAAATTTCAAATTGCGTAATTTTCATAAAGTTATGCAGAACAGCAAACACACTGCCCATTTGTTTAAACTTTAAGCTATTGGTGATGCTATAATTTCGTTTCCCTTGGAGGGTAGGGGGAAGGTGTTTCTTAACAAATTGAGGAGTTGTGTCTTGATACTCAACAACCCAAACCTGCATCCCTTGTACTCATCCCAGGTCCCCTAGGTCCTCCCCACAGCTCTTCAATCGGCAGCGCCCATTCTACTTTTAGCCCACCCATCTTCGCTCCCCCCTCCCCCCCCCCCCCCCCAAAAAAAAACTCTTCTATTCCCCGTTCTATCCAGTTAGTGGCCCCTGCTGTTGACCTGCGTCTTCTACCCCTTCCACTAAGGCTGTTTCTATGCATTGCTTGAGAACATGACTGCTGCATATTTAGAGGGGAAAAATTGAGCAAAACAACAATGGCAATGACGCCTGATAGTAATTTGTTTGTGATTGCTGGTGGGGTCATCGTTTCCTATCTCCTCTCACTGTGAAACCTTGGTGGTTTCCTCCAGTGGCAGCATGAACTGACAAGCTGTCAATGATGGCGGGTATGGTGGGTGAAGTGGGTGAATGTGGAGTTCAAGTGACTGAGCAACCTGTTTAGACTCTATGAGAACTTAGCTGTGACTAGGTAGTGACTGAGCTCAAGCTTCTTGTATTGGTGTGGCCGTTTCAGGGTATGAGACTGAGGTGCTTCAACTTCTGTCTAGAATTGAAAGGAACAATCGTGTTCCGAAGCATAGTGTGGTGAGAACACCCCTGACAACTAGAAAACAAAGAGAACTTCGAAGGCTTGAATTCGGAGTGAACTATGACAGAGATAATGCCTCTTCAAGTGGGCCTCTTCTACCTTATGTTTAGAATGATTTCCAGGAACGTGAGGGGCATTAATGACCATGACAAAAGAACTTTGCTTAAAAGTTTTTTGAGAGACTGGAAATGTGACCTTGTGTGCCTTCTTGAGACAAAAATGGAGGTTGTTTCTCTCATAGATGTTCGAGCATTATGGGGAAATCAATCTGTTGATTTTGTAGCTCTTAATGCAGTGGGTTTGTCAGGGGGTGTCCTTGTTATGTGGGACAAGAGTGTGTACCGTTTGGTGTCATCTTTTTGTGGTGACTTCTCGATCACGTGCGTTCTTCATTCGGTCGAGAGTGGTTTTGATTGGGCTTTTACAGGTGTGTATGGCCCTCAATCTAGGAGTGACAAATTGAGATTTTGGGAAGAGCTCTGTTCTATTAAGGACAAGTGGTCCAGGCCATGGTGTGTAGGTGGGGATTTCAACGAGATCTTATACGCTCATGAAAGGAGCTCGGGTTTTAGTCCCTCTAATTCTACGGAGGAATTCCATAGCTTTATTAATAGCTGCGCTCTTGTTGATTTGCCTTTACAAGGAGGAGACTTTACTTGGTCTAGGGGTGGCGAGGTTCCAGCCCGCTCAAAGATTGGACCGTTTCCTCATCTCCGTAGATTGGTAGGATTATTTTTCTGAGGCTATTCAAAAAAGGCTGCCTAGGCCTCTTTCAGATCATTTCCCAATTTGTTTAGAAAAAGGGTCTTTTCAGAGGGGGAGAATCCCCTTCAAATTTGAGAATATGTGGCTGCAAGTTGAGGGTTTTGGGGATCTTATTAAGAGATGGTGGGAAGAGGCTCGTGTTGAGGGTTATGCGAGTTATGTGGTTACGAAAAAATTGAAGGTGATCAAAGCGGAAATCAAGAAATGGAACAAAGAGGTCTTTGGGGATATCAAGGTTCGGAAGTATAACCTCATGGATTCTATTAACCAACTGGACTTTAAAGAAGAAACGTCTGGTCTTTCTAATGAGGAATTGGAGCAAAGAAAAGCCGACAAAGATGAGCTAGCGAGAGTCATTTTGGTGCATGAGATTTCCTGGAGACAAAAGTCGAGGGCTTTATGGCTTACAGTTGGAGATCGAAATACGAGATATTTTCATAAAGTAGCTACTCTTCGTAGGAAATTCAACTCTATGTCTATTGTGGTTGTGGATGGGAACCGGTATGAGGATAGGGATGAAATGAAATCTTCCATCCATAGGTTCTACAAAACCCTCTTCACTGAGTTAGAACCGTGGAGACCAAAGGTTGACAACTTGAGAATGCCCTCCTTGACTATTTCTGCTAGAGAGGAACTTCAGTCGGAGTTCTCGGAAGAGGAAATTTTGAGGGCTCTTCATGATTGTTGTGGTGATAAATCTCCAGGCCCAGATGGTTTGACTATGGCTTTCCTCCAGGCGAATTGGGTCACTCTTAGGAGTGATGTTCTAAGGATGTTTTTAGAGTTTTACCACAGGGGGGAATTTGTGACAAGCCTCAATGCTACTTTCATTGGTTTGATACCTAAGAAAGCTAATGTCGAGGATATTCGAGATTACCGACCAATCAGTTTGATCGGTTGCATTTACAAGCTCCTTTCTAAAGTTTTGGCCCAAAGATTGAGATGGGTAATTGGGTCTCTTATTTCAGAGAATCAAAACGCCTTCGTAGGAGATCGTCAGATTTTGGATGCCGTTCTCATTGCAAATGAACTCATTGACTCCAGAATCAAGTCCGGGATCCTGGGAGTTGTTTGCAAGCTGGATATCGAAAAGGCCTATGACCATGTTAATTGGGAATTTCTGTTGTATGTCTTGAGCAGAATGGGTTCGGGGAGAGGTGGATCACTTGGATTCGACATTGTGTATCTTCGGCCTCCTTTGCAATTCTTGTCAATGGCTCTCCTACAGAGTTTTTTTCAGCTTCTAGAGGACTTCGCCAAGGGGATCCTATCTCTCCTCTCCTATTTTTGTTGGTCATGGAGATTTTCACGAGAATGCTGTTTGCAGCCACTTCAGCTGGTCTCCTTTCTGGGTTTTCAGTGGGTCGGAGGAACGCAACTATCATTAATGTATCCCATCTTCTCTTTGCCGATGATACAATCATTTTTTGTGACAATGACTGTGAACAGATGGTGAATTTGCGTTGTATCCTCATATGGTTTGAGGTAGTATCGGGGCTACGGGTCAACTTGGCTAAGAGCTCTATTTTGCCGGTGGGTCAAGCGGACAATATCCATTTGCTAGCAGATGTGTTAGGGTGCCGAGTGGATTCTTTTCCTACCTACTATCTAGGTCTTCCTCTGGGAGCAAAATTCAAAGATAAATCTATATGGGAGCCAGTAGTGGAAAGATTTGAGAAAAAGCTCTCTGGTTGGAGAGCCAACTATCTTTCCAAAGGTGGGAGACTCACTCTCACCCGTAGCGTCCTCTCTAGCATCCCTACCTACTACCTGTCTCTTTTTTCAATTCCGGCTTCTGTAGCGGCCAAGTTGGAAGCCATTCAAAGGAAGTTTCTTTGGGGATCATTTGGTGGCGATTTCAAGTATCACCTGGTGAGATGGGACGTTGTTAAGCTTTCCTTATCAGAAGGAGGGTTGGTTGTCAGAGACCTGAAACTCTTTAATGAGGCATTGGTGGGTAAGTGGCTATGGAGATTCATGAATGAGAAGTCCAACCTTTGGAGGAGGGTGATATGTTCAAAGTATGGGGAGGAGAGACTTGGGTGGTTTCCGTCTAGACCAAACGGTCCCTATGGGGTTAGCCTTTGGAGATTTATTTGTAAAGGATGGGATACATTTGTCTCTCATCTATCTTTTGAAGTGGGTATTGGCTCTACCATTTTGTTTTGGCATGATCGATGGTGTGAAGGTGCCCCTCTGAGGGACCTTTTCCCTTCTCTTTTTGCACTAGTGGAGAATAAAGACGCTACTGTGACTGATTATTGCGATAATGTGTCAGGTTCGAACATTTGGTCACCTATCTTTATTCAAGATGCCTTAGTGGACGTCGCCTCCCTTTTAAGCTTGCTGAGGAAGCTGAATGGGATGCTCATCAGGCAATCCCCTCTTGATTTAGTCAAATGGGATCTCAATCCCAAAAGGAGCTTTACGGCGAAGTCTTACTATTTGAGACTTGCCTCTGTGCCTTCTGCTTCTTTGCATTTACGGGAAAGGCGTTTTCCATGGAAGCTCATTTGGAGATCTCTGGCTCCTTTTAAAGTGTCCTTTTTTGTTTGGGAGGCTATCCATGACAGCATTTTGACGTTTGATAATTTGCAAAAGAGGGGTAAGATCTTGGTGAATTGGTGCCCATTATGCAAGGCTACAGCAAAATCGGTGGAACACTTATTGCTTCATTGTCTGTTTGCAAGAGCTCTTTGGGATCTAGCTTTCAGTTGCTTGGGAGTTTCTTGGGTCTTGTCCAAATCTATTTTGGAACATCTCTTTGCATGGGAGGGCTCTTTTGGTAGAAAAGCGAAGATGAAGATTGCTAGATTATATTTCCCCATGCAATTTTTTGGAGCATTTGGCGTGAGAGGAATTGAAGAGTCTTTGAGGATGAGGAGATGCCACTTCAATGTTTTAAAGATTATTTTATCAAGGCTCTCTATTTTTGGGACAAAGGGAACCTTTGTGACTCTCCTCTTGATCTCTTAGATTTTGTAGATTTGATGCATTTGGACTGTACACAGCCTGTTGTATGATGCTATCTTTGCATCCATTCTTTTGTTAATATAATTTCTTTTATTTTCCTGATCAAAAAAAAAAAGGGATGGACCAAGATTTATGCTCTGTTTGACATCATGGAGTGGAAGGGAACGGAAAATTGGGGGGGGGGGGGGTAACGGGGGATAAAGGGAAAAGGGGGTTGGGGGGGCTTTTTGGGGGGGGGGGGCCCCCCCCCCCCCCCCCCCGGACGGATGGGGGGGGGGGGCTCTTACCCCCCCCCCCCCCCCCCAACCCCAACTCAGAGGTGAACCAAAACTAAGATAATGCCATTGAATGGGGGTGAAATGTTTTTCCACCTTTCCCTCATTCAGTATTCGCAAACAAGGCTAACATGAGTTAATAACCCCTCTCCTTTCCGGCCCTCTGCTCTCAATTCAAACATGCTGTCAGGAAAATATGTTCATTTTCAATATTCAATCAAAATAAAGCTTTTATTTTGACTTTGATTTTGCTTGTCTGCATAGCTATTTTACATTAAATTAGGATCATCGTATCACTAAAGTTCATCTTATAAATAAGTGCTCATCAATATTTGTCCGTGACGAATATTGGATGCAGATTAAGATATTTTTAACATAAAATCAATGTGCAAAAGAGACAAAAATAATCTATCTATTCTTATTAAAGGAATTTAATTTACATTTTCATTAAGATATGTAAATGATCACTAACACAAGACCGTATGAACTTAGGGATTTAAGCTTGTTATTTTAGTAACTACTAATTACTAAGCTTCCTATTTCATTTAAGGATGGTTTTCGGTGGAACTTTTTCTCATTTATTTTATGCTTTATTTCTTTTTACGTTTCATAGTGTTATTAGGATCTTAAACACTTAGACTCCCGTGTGCAATAGGAAATTTCATTGACACATGAATGATGAGTGCATTGAATTGACTTAATTATTGATACTTTTTGGCTTTCGTATGAGCCCTGAGTTTTGTCAGAGTCCCTGATTTCTGCTTGAGCGAATTCCTACATCAAGAGTTTGTTGATTAATAGAAAATGAAAATGGAATAATTTGAACTAGAATGAAAATTCTAGGCGCCCCATAATACACAAAATTAAATTTTTATAGAAATAGGTATCCATCTTCAGTGTCATTCTCTTTCCTTTGTTGGAGGTTCATAAATACCAGTATGCCGAAAAGGTCTTCATTTTAAACACCATTGTCTATTCAAGGTGTGAAGGTGCTATTTTACTGTGTAGGCTCTAAAATTCTTGATAGCTATGAAGATGAGGCAGCATTTCTGAAATTTATTTGACTTGAACTACACTTTCTCTTTTACATAGTTAAGCTTTTGGGCCTTGGCCTAAACATTGTAATAAGAAACTGAGCAATCTGCTGCTTACATGCACTGCAAATTTCTTTGTGAAAAGGGGTGATATTACAGTTTGTGGGATAAAATTATGGTGCATGCATGTTCCATGCCTGGAATCAGTGGGTGACCTGCTTTTTGTTCAGCTATTGATTTTTTGTCTTGATATTTCGTGATGCCCATATCTGTGATGCTATTCCTGAGGGCTAAGACGTCACTTAGGAAGAAACACACACCCCATTTCGTGTTGTTGGTCTTGGCAGTGATTGATTAATTTTCCCTTTGACATATTTTGAATGCACCTGTTAACTTCATCAGTCTATATGGATTCAGGGCTCATGGATAGTCAAACAGAGTGTCGGGAAAAAGGCATGCCTGGTCGGTCAAGCACTGGAAATTAACTATTTCCGTGGAAAGAATTATATAGAGGTAAAGTCCTTGGCAATTATCTTCTGCCGTGCAGATTTTGTGATGACTTTGCTGGTCATTTGTAATTTTTAGGGGTCCATCAAATAGAATTGTATGAATTTACAAGCACTGGAGCTATAGTTCGTTGAATCTGTTGTTTACTGAGGTCCATTTCTTATTCCATGGATGTTGTTACACCTCTTTCTTATTACCACAAATCCTTTTGATTAAGAATCCAAACCATATCAAACTGAATCTTTACCTTGAAAAATTATGCAAAGCCATACTCTGCAAGTACCCTAGATTTGAATTGCTAACAGGCTGTCCATGTGATCGTAGAACTGAAGGTATAAGCTACCTACTACTTGACAGAAGAAGTAGAAAATTGGTTGGTAAGATACTTTGCTTTAACCCACTGTAATCCACAAGTTTTCCCATAATGAATTCTGTGATGTCTTAGAAACTGTTGCCTGGAATGACCTGCTTCCTTCAGGCAAGCCAAAGCATTTATGTCAGGATTTGGTAGTTATGACCCTCAGGTGTGATGTGCTTCTCAAAAATCATGGTGGATTTTACAGAGTATAAAGAACTGCTTGCCTTCAAAATTGCCATGATCTCAACGATGCATCTAGTGCAGTTTGGGGAATTGCAACTCAGATTGCCAATCGGCTGAGCACTGAAGTTTGATCTAGAGATGGGCGTGGGGTGGGTTCGGGGCGGGTTGAGCCATACCCACACCCATAACCATTTTTAAAAATCATATCCATACCTATACCCATACCTATCGGGTTTTAGATGGCTATACCCATACGGCCATACCCATACCCAGACCCAGTTTGATCTTATTTGATACCCCGACTCTTCTGGGGTTGTGCACTGTTTTTTTCTTCTTTTTTTTTTGGTGGGAGGAGGCCTTCTATTTCGTGCTCCAAAAGACGGTTATCATACTGTTTACAAAGGGGAAAATAAGTTCTCTACCAATTGCAACAAGCATGACCCCGACGGAAAAATTTAAAAATCAACTCTTCTCAGGGAGCAGTATACTTCCAGTCGCGCTCCTCTGTTCTTCGAAATTTCTGGGAAATCCAGCATCTATTTTTTGAAATAAAATCAAAATCCTAAAATTTGCGCCTAAATTGCAATAAGGATTGTATTGATCTCTAATAAAAGTGTTGCTCATGAAAGGAAGGGCAGGGAATATAAAGACTATTGTTTCCTGTAAGTCTGCAGTACATCCAGATGTGTTTCCACATAGCCGTGATCTTGTGCAAAACCTGATAGTATCTATTTTGTATGGCCATTTCAGCTTGGTATCGATATTGGCTCATCAACGGTGGCTAGGGGAGTAGTTAGTCTTGTTCTTGGCTACCTCAACAACTTAGTTATTGAGTTGGCATTCCTGATACAGGTATGGTACTCTGCATTGTCAAATAGAGAAGCAGGTCCTGGCTTGTTATGCCTCCTGATTATCTTCTTCTGAAATGGAAAAAAGAAATTAAAAAGAACAACAAACTTATATTTGCTCTCTTTATTTGTAGTATGTCTTGTTGATCTGGTAAGACCAAGGTGTACTTTATTACTCAATCTGAATGAGTGAAACCCAGACTTGATCCATATGCTGAAATCAAACTGACCCTAATTTCCCTCATCCAAATCAAATTATCTGAAATTTGTTGGACCTACATTAATCATATTTTGTTTAGGAGTTTACTGGACAAACCAGCAGCCCAATTGAATTTAGGCTGTCCCTGACTCAATTTGAGCCGAAATATCCCTCAACCACTATAATTCAATAAATTTCTTGAGCTGAAAATTGGTCATGTTTTGGGGATACTTAACTCCAAGTGGTTTCAAGTTGCTGATGTCCCTTTCTAAATTATCATTCATAGGCAAATACAGAGGAAGAGCTTCCTGAGCAGCTTCTTGGTACTTGCCGGCTTAACCATCTGGATGTGTCAAAAGCCGTTCTACTGGCTCCCTAATATCGTGGTTCAAGTTGTCATTGACTTGTTCAGTGCGTCAACAGGCCAGAGGTTACATCATATAGACTACATTTTCTTCAAATGAAGTTTCAGTCATTCTATCTTTATTTCTGGCATGCTCGGATAGTCGGATGTACATAATTGATTTTTGGTTGTCATAGGGCCTTATTGTTTGTAGATATTATTGTAAGGTTGGGTGGCATTTGTTCATTGGAATGCTATTGTGCTAATTGGTTTTACCCAATTTAGTATGGACGTATCGTTTCAGCACTGTTCATTGTGTCTTGCTTGATTTATATCCATTTATATTTTATATCCATGTATATCCATTCACATCAAATCAAGATAATTTATAGTTGAAGGGAGACCGTAGACTTGCAATCCTCCTATCTGACTATTGAGAACTTTTTGTACAGTTTTTTAGTCGCCAGCACCAAATATATTTCTTCGTCAATTTAGTATTTCCTAGTAAGCGATGATCTTCAACCTCGAGGATTATAATTTCCTAGTAAGCGAGGATCTTCAACCTCGAGGATTATATGTGATTGCAAAGTTGCAATACATTGATACCTTCTTAGGAACAGCTAGTGCTCGGAGAAGAGAAAATAAGAGGGAGAAAGGAAGAATTATAGAGAGAGAGAGAGAGAAAGAGAGAACAATTGCATTCAAATTCTTTTTCCATGCCTTCTTTACAATTATTTGCTGGGTTTATAGCCCATACAATTGGTGGGAACTTATCCTCTAATAACCTGTAACAAACCGAACAACTCTAACAATCTCCCGATATGAGAGCAAGTGCCCTTCACGTGCCAATAAGTTGAATCTGCTATCATACATCCCAATTCCCAATTATACAAGGTCCTTTTTTGTGTTTTTGGCTTAGCTATACACCAGCTATGAAGGATCTTGATTCGTACTCAATTCATTTCCCTTTGTCTAATCAAAAATCTGGCTTGGTCCAAATTTCAAGGTGCAAATTGGATATTTTATCGGGTTACATAACAAGAATATAGATCACGTTACTTATATTTCTTCATCTGTCTCCATATAATCAATTTTGCAAAGCATTGAGGTGTGGAATAACAAAAGAGGCAACGTTATAATCCATTCTTTGGATATTTAAACACTTATATGCATTCCTTTTGTACGTTGTGATGACCATTAGCTTGTATTCCGATTAACTGAGCATGGAGGAATTTTAGCGATTGTAACAGAGAGAGTGTGAGTGAGGTTCTAGAGAGGGAGGGATTCTAATTATTGAGTAATCCACCACCATCACAATTGATTACTGATTTATATACAATCATAGATGTCAAGAATGTATCAAAATACAACTAACTCCCTGCTTGCCACATCAGCAGTAAGTGGAGCTCTCACATAACAGCCTCAAAACAAACTCCTTCAACTTAACACTCCCCGTCAAGTTATGGAGGCGAAAAGATTGGAAACACCCCTCCCAGCTTGGACAACGAATACTCATGCTGCTGAGTTATAAGAGGCTTGGTGAAAATGTCACCAGAGTGGTTGCTTAGCATGGATGTAGGTAGGCTGAATCAGTTTAGACTTAAAGTTGGTCTATCACATGGTGGCAATCGACCTCAATATAAGTTTGTTTCTCTCATGGAAGGTTGGGTTGGCTGCTATGTGCAAAGCAAATTGGTTGTCATAATAAAGTGACAATACTAATCCTCTCGTACCCAAGTCTTTGAACGAACCAAGGAGCCATATTATCTCATGGCAAGTAGTAGCTATAGCTGCAAATCTGGCAACAAATGGTTGTTTCTTTGCTTTCCATATATAGGAGAATTCCCTAAGAGTACGCAATACCCAATAGTTGACAATCTAGAATAATCATAATTTTCTTAATCGAAGTCAAAGAAAGCTGTGAGCTTACTTGAGCATCGCTCAACAATTGTATTACTCGACCAGGTGTCCCTTTGAGATATCTCATCATATGCTTGGCTGCTGTAGTATGCTCTTCAGTGGGTTCATGCATAAATTGGCTAAGTGATTGAACTGTTTATGTGAAGTCAGGCATGGTGATTGTGAGATAAATGAGCTCCACTATGAGCCTTTTGTAGACATTAGGAATGTCCATCTTCATCCCCTCTTGTGATAGCTTAATGTGTGAACTCAAAGGTACTCCAGGGGTTTTACATTTGTCATCCCCATTTCTTCTAGCAAATCCAATGCATATTTCCTTTAACGCATATATATTAATATCCCCTTTTCACATCTAGCTATTTTCATATTCAGGAAAAATTTCAGTTCTGCCAAATGCTTCAATGTGAAACTGTGAGTTGATATGTTGCCTACTCTTGTCTAAATCTAGTACATCATTACTAGTGAGCACCATATCATCTATATGCACACAAGTAATATTGTGTCATTCTCTCCCTGACTCTTAGTGAAAAGAGAATAATTTGCCTTGGCCCAAGAAAAACCAAAGGCGATAAAAGCTATGGATAATTTCAATAACCAGTACTTGGGTGTTTGTTTTAAACCGTACAGTAGTTTCACCAATTTGCAAACATTAGTTGTCTTAGATAAACCTTGCTCTTGGACTCACACACTCGCTCAGTTTATTGAGCTAAATTACACAATCCTGTCCAGTATAGCCTTCAAGTACAGTAACACAATCCTAAAGGAATCCGGCAAGACTCCCTTAAGGAATGTTTAAAGCTAATTTAAGACTAAAATTAACTCTAAATGGCTTAAGAAATAGGGAAAAGTGGGGGTCAAAAAGCAAAGACAATCACACCTGAATCAAATAGAACATGAGTATAGGTTCTATCAAAAAGCAAAGTAGCTGACACAACTGCATTAGTGTCTTCTTCCTTGCTTTCGCCAACATAGAAAGCTCTCGGCCTACAGCTTGTGGTTTCTTGCCTTCTTTTTTGTTATAAATAGGAGGGCAACCCTGTGGCATTGAAGCTTAAGGTCAGTAATTCTGCCATTGGGTGTTGCCTTGGTTGTTCCTTGATGCTTTTGGGCAATTAGCCACAATGCCCAAATTCACTACAACTATAACATTGTCCCTAGGCACCTCTACAAGGTCTAGACTCTAGAGTGATGACGGATGCACTTGTCACATAGCTTCTTCTCCCCATCCCCTTCAGGCTGCTTTCCCTTATTTTGGTTCCTCCTAGGGTTGTACCCTAAGTCCTCCCACGTTGGAAGTTAGAGCTTCTCGAACCAAACTTTCCATTAAATTGTACTTCCTCTTTCTCTGCAGCTTTATTTCATCCACTACCCTTGCTATCTTGACAACTTTTCGGTACGTCTCCTGGAAGTTGGCGTAGGAATGGTTGGCTACTGCCTCCTGAAGCTTACCTTTCAACCCGTATTCAAATCGCTCCATTCTCATCTCATTAATAGCTACATAGGCTGGAGAAAAGTGACTAAGCTCATTGAACTTAGCTGCATACTTCGTCATGCTCCTGTTCTTCCTCTATTTAAACAGAGGAAATCCCTGTTCCTTAGCCACTCAACATCCTTAGGATAGTACTTAGTGTCCATAAGGTTCTTCAACTTACCCCTAGTTAAGGTTTGCTCTCCCTTATGAGGCTTAACAATTTCCCACCAATCCTCTGCTTCCTTCTCAAATTGAAGGGCGGTTATTTGAACCTTAAATCGCTCAAGACACTCCATAACACAGAACAAGTTCTGCATCTTTCTTAATTAGCCACTCCTCATATAGTAATGGGTGAAGCGCTCCTTCAAATGTCATCCCCGACTCCTAAGAGAACCATTAATTTATAGACAAATAAAAATATGTATGTACATTATGTGAGTACCTCAATCAAACTAAATGTAACCATATGTAATAAATGTTTTTAAAATATGCACGATTTCCATTAAATTATCGATTCTAATATTATATATGTTTGCCTTGACTCAATTAGTATCACCTGTTTCCTACTATCCTTTTCACCTGGGTTTGAATCTTAGGGGAGCCTTTGCTTACCAATTATTGGAAGGCAAGGGTGATGATGGTTTGTAGCAGGTTTCCCCTTCCCTCTCGGGCAGTGGACTTGTTGGGTCCTTTCCTGTGATAGGAGACCCAGTAGGTGGTTCAATTTACTATTGTAAAAAAAAAATATGTGTGCCTTGGGTCAAAAATATTAATTAAAACATGCCCATAATATAAGTTCAGAATATATTTTATAAATAAATTTAACAAACACATTCCAAATAAGTTCAACAAATAAGTTAACCAAAAAAGTTCATAATAAGTTTGAATAAGTTAAGTTTAAAATAAAATCAGTAACGAAAAGTTGAAAAGAATAAGACATTAATACTTTTTTTTAATATATATGACTTCTAGAAATTATGCTTGGACGATTAAGGAACCCCATGTTCATGTATGAAACTCCTCCACTTCAAAAGGATTTAGTTCAATTTTCACAAAAGGAAAGGTGGATACATTTGTCAAATTCAAACAAACATCTTCAAAGTTTAATGCAGCTATCAAATTGTAGAGAGCCTAAGCTGCTATAAGGACTACTTTTTCTTGAAAATATGAGTCTTTAATCCTCTTACAGGGAAATATTCTTTAAATGCAAGGATTTTAGCGTCCATAAGTTTACTGATACCCCGAATATACTCATCACGAGGCGCTTCCTAGGAAATACCTCCGGACCACTCAGTCATTATCTTCACCTTGATAGAGTTTTTACTATTGATGAGACTGAAGGAGTTGACCAAGTATTACTTCATAGATACCTTCATTTGGTTCAGTCAAGATCTCTTCTTTTTCCTGAAAATGCTCAACCCTTTCTTGGTTTGTTTGAGACTTTTTCTTCTATGGCACAATGCTCATCAAAAGTTGAGAAGCTAGTGGGAACTTCTTTTGTTATAGTAGGAGCTTTAATAGCGTGTTCATTTGTCACTTCGTAACTCTCACGGCTCTCTTTAGGCTCTCTTTAGCATCTTGCCTAGAAGCAAATGGCTCTTATTGCTCCAAGACTTCTCCTTCACCTAACCCTGCCATGTATAGGTGGACAAAGAGTGGAGTCCAATTTGGTTTGGGTGGATCAACCTGTATATTAAAATAAGATTAATCATGGTGGTGTCATTTATTGGTCAACTCGTCTAAAGTATGTTAATGGATCAGAGCGGTAATGACTCATTTAATAATTCGATATTTTTTGTTAACTAACCTACCATTACCTAATCAAGCACACTTTATTAATGGGTTGATCGAAACACGAACATGGGTTGGCCCACTGCCCAATTAAAATTAAAACCAATAAGGATATTAAAGGACTACAAGATATTACAATTATCATTTAATTATAATATCAAAATTTTAGATTATTATAGAATAATATCATTTAAAATATAATGAGACATATCCATTTCACTAAAATGATAACACTATGACTTGTTCATTTTTAACATTTATTTTATTCTAAATTGATTCTTAAGCCTAGATAGTTGTTTCACACCATTTGTGCCCATTTTTTAAGTTGTCCATTTCATGAGTTGTGCATGACAATGTTTTACACTAATTAAGTTGGGAGAGAAGTTTACTATTGTTTAATTTGTAAAAGGATGTGAAACTTATATTATATAAGTTTCTCTAAAAGATTCAATACAATGAATAATCACTATTGTTAAAAAAGAAAAATCAATGAAAAACCAAAAATAAGGATATAATGTTCGGGTTGAGCAAGCAATTCAGCCTGTTCAAGTGGAGTTTGATCCGTTAATTTGCGAGCATTTTGGGTTCGGTTTATTTTGGGTTTGTGTTGAAGAAATCGTGTTCAAGACCCAAAATTTTTAGCCAGGTTCGTGTCGGATTTTCTGATCAGGCCAGTTTTTGTCAAGTCTAAATATAAATGACCTCACAAACTAGGAAAAAGTTGCATCAAAGAGATATTGGAAGAGCCAAGCATAGAAGAGATATCTTCATAGGGTTAGGTGAAGGAGAAGTCTTGCTCTTTGGGCATATTGTGAAAGGCACATTGGAGAAAACGGCGGATCGGTCCCGTAAAGATTGGTCGGTGAAGCTTGATGATGCTTTTTGGGCATACCGAACCGCTTATGTGACTCCTTTAGGCACCACACCATACCGGTTAGTGTTTGGAAAATCTTATCACTTGCCAGTGAAAATGGAACATAAGGCCTATTGGGTTGTAAGGACACTCAATTTTAATCTCAAAGCGGTCAGAGAACGAAGATTCCTACAACTAAACGAGCTAGACAAACTAAGGTTGGAGGCTTATGAAAATTCACTTATTTACAAAGAGCGAACTAAGAAATGGCACCACAAACATATCATGACAAAGCGTTTTGAAAAAGGTGATATGGTTCTCCTATTCAACTCAAGGTTGAGATTGTTTCTGGGTAAACTGAAATCCCACTGGTCGGGACCATTTACCATTACCAAAGTTCAACCCAGTGGAGCAGTGGAGATATAGAGTGAGTCTACGGGAGCTTTCACAGTTCATGGACGACGATTGAAGCGATATCTGGTGGGACAACCAATTGAAAACGTCAATGTTCATACGCTAACTGATCCGGTTCAACCGTAGAAGAAAGGTTCAAGTGCAGTAAAGTTTCCGGGTAATTTTTAACCCCATCCTCCTCCACCTTTTCCTCTCTGATTTTGATTTCTGCTACTCCCCTTCCCTGTTTATTATGATGCATTTTAGTTTCTTTCTTTTGTTAGTTTCTTTTGCATTTTAGTTTGCATTGTTTGTGGAAAAAAAGAAAAAAAAGAAAAAAGAAAAAATCCTCTGATGATGATTGCTATAGATTTGGTAGCTTTCTTTGGTTTAGTTTGATCCTTTGATTTGCCCGAATTGTGCATAAATGTTTGCGAATGAATTTTCGAACAGTGCTTCATGTTTTGACCACATGTTGGATGCAAATTATTTTTCCCCATGATTCTTTACAAGAATTTGGCATGTGTGTGCTAGTGAGCTAGCTTTGTCTTTGGTAGATATCCCGTGAGACTTTGAGCCTTTAGAGACTGTTTATCATTATTAGTTTCATATTTCTTTCATGTGTGACTCTTCCTTGACGTCATTTCTTTAGAACTTGCTTTGAGTCTCATTCAAGATCGCATTTCGCATATGCATTTAGGCAAAATGATTGAGGCATTTTTCTTTCTGTGATTTGTCTAACTCGACGGCCAAATAGCCACCTTTGTTGTGTATTGTATCCCTTGTTAGCCCTTTTGAGCATATAACCGTTTTTCTTGATTTGAACCTCCTATTTTTAGTCCATGGTCAAATACTTCTCTTACCCTTAAGCTAAGGCTAGAGGAGCGTTACATTCTTTCGCATCAAGTTTGACAGGGCGTTAGCAAGGTGGATTGTTATTCTCTTTAGTGAATTTTGGCTGTTTGATGCAGGGATGTAAACATTTGATAAATCCCTTATTTGATTGTGTAAAGTTTAGAGAAGAGTTCAATTTTAAAGTTCGTTATGGTATTCCCTTGGCTATCCCATTTTGAAAGAAAAACAAAGGCAGAAAAAAAAGGAAATGAGAAAAAAAAAAGAAATGAATACAAAAAAAGACAAAAAAAATTTCGAAGAAAGTGATTAGCTTTGGTGGGAATGTAAGATATTTGTGATTTTTCAACTCTATCTCTTTACATTTTGGGATTTATTTTGATATGGCCCGAGAAGGATGTAGTATGATGCATTGGAATTGTTTAAGCTCTTAGTCTTTTTCTTCTAGCTCCTCATTTCCAAAAACATTTGTTCCCCTCTTACCTTTACCCTAAGCCTTGTTACATCCCTATGAAAGTCCTCATGATTGTTTAGTGTATTTGCATTTTAGTGGTGGCAAATTTGAGAATCTTGTCAAGCTTATGATAGATTTATGTCCAAGGAATAAACATTGAGAGAACCTTCATATATATAAATTATCAAACACAAGAGTACTGAGTGCCACATAACTATAGTAAGGTTCTACCGGCCTTACTAGTTTTGCTTGTTTCATATGCTTGAATGATTGTATTTGACGCTTTGGGGGAAGATTGGTTCTATTAAAAGGTTTTTGGAATTTCATTCCTTATTCTGCTTGTTGATGATTTTTTGTACGTTTTTGGGCTACCTTTGGATCATCTTTACCATTTGAATGTTGCCTATGTCTATCCTGAGGAGGTTGTATATACCTTTTTAGTTTTTGCATTGCTTGAGGATGAGTAACAGTTTAAGCATGGGGGAGTTTGATAAGTTCTTAATATGTACATCTTTTTAGGGCTGTTTTGCCTCATTTTTAGGAGAATTTTGTGCTTAATGATGTTGTTTGCTCTCTTATTCTCAATTTATGTTGGGGTGTAGTTGTTTTATATGTTTTGCAAGATTTTTAGCCTTTTCACCCTGCATTTTCCCTTTAATGGCTATGTTTTGATCTCCCCCACGGTCATCCATGAATTTCCTTGGCTGCTGCCTCTTCATTTTCCCTCGACTGTGTGGCTAAGATCAACTTGAATTTCCTATAAATAGCGACGTGCAGCAACGAAGAAGAGCAATCCCTAACAAGCAAAGCAAGTAGAGTTAGCCTAGTGAAGATTAGTTTAGTTTATTTTCTCTCAAATTTTGTTCTTTAGTTCTGAGTTTTGAGTGTCAGAGTTTGATCCTGAGGCGGTTCTAAAGCCCTTGGTGAAGGCCATCTCAGTCGAGCGCCTTCCACTCAGATTTCGCCAATCTTTGGTTAGTTTGTTTATCTTTTATCATGTCTTAGTAGTTTTTCTTAGTCTAGGAATATAATAGCAGTTTTTTGGAAGTGTATTGGATCATGTTTTAGTTTATTCAATTGTGCTTATTTTCATGATTGGTTTGATTTCGTTCTATCAAGTGTTTGATATGTTGTGAGTTGATTTTTGGCAAAAATTTACTTGCGCACTTGAAACAATCGAGTGAGCACTCGACAGACGACATTTGGTCGTTGGACTGCTTGAATAGACTTAGCATAACTTTGTCTCGAAAGAGAGATTTATATGTTAGGAGAGCTAGTAAGTGATCGAAGACTTTAAAATTGGATTAAGCCAAATTAGTTTGAAAGAATGACATTTGCTTAGTTTAGGCAAATTTGATTGATTTCAAAAGAATATATCAAATTTCTAGAAAAGATTACAATTCCTCGGAATTAACCAATTAGATAATAGCACATGTTTATTAAGTTTGATCTAATTCTCTTCCATAACTATGAAAATTCCTAGACGTTTTTCTCTTATTGATTTAGACGAGTTCATTTGCAGTAGTTAATCGAAACCACTTGAAATAGAGTTTTGCTTAGCACAATATGACAAGACTAGGCTCGATAGATTACTTTAGTTCCTGATGAACGATATCTTTTATCTATACTACGACTACCCGTGCGCTTGCGGCAGGTGCTGGTCATAAGGCTTTGTGTCATCTTGGTGCAAGTGTTAGTCTTATGCCCTATCCCATTTTCCCGAAGCTTGGTTCAGGAGAGTTGCAATCAACACCTATTTTACTCCAATTTGCAGATAGTTCCATGAAGTGCCCTTTGGGTATTTTAGAAAATGTTCCCATGAAGGTAGGTGATTTTTATGTGCTTGATGACTTTATTGTCTTAGATATGGCTGTAGATGCGTATGCCCAAATTATTCTACGGCAAACCTTCTTGGTCACTTTGGGTAGCAAAGTTGATGTGAAGAGATGACGTTTGACATTTGATGTAGGGGAGAATCATGTTGAATTTGTCTTATTTGAAAACCAGAATATCCCCTCTCCTTCATCTACTTTAGAAGAAGATGTGGATTTTCATGAGATTGGCTCATTTGATGATTGGTGGCATGTTGACTCTTTTGCATTTGAATGTGTTACATCTGAAGGCCTCGGCCTAGATTTTGCTAGGGTGGAGTTCAATGTGCCTACGCCACCAAGCATGGTCGAGGACGAGGCTTATGTTACTAATGAGGTGCCCATAAGTGATTATTATAGGTTTGCTCAAGTAGTCCAATCCATGCCTCAAATTAATGACATTGAGTATGACTTTGACCTAGGAGTCCAAGTTGGAAGTGGCTCGTCTTATGGTGCCCACTATAAATTCATTCTGTATACGAATCATGTTAAATGGAGTCATTTGATGGCAAAGAATGACCTCTATTCCGAGCTTTTGAGATGGCACCTTCCAGTTATTAATTTTGATTTTGAGGTCCATGATAAAGGCAAATTGGGAGATGTGGGGACCCTATTGACAAGCCTGCTGTGTATCACCTTTCATTACAATTCTTTGTCCTTTCATTCATTCAGCTTACATGTCGGTCCTTTATAACTAATAAAGAAATATTTTGCAAGAGTTCATGGTGTGGTTACATCTTTTTACACTTTAGATTGTTCCCTTGTCATTTAAATTTATTGAGACCAGTAGGCGGTTGAATGTGTTACCTTTTATAAATATGCCTCTATTAGTATTGCTGGAGCCATATTCATTAGGCATTCAATTTCGTTTGATTGACAGACCTTGTTATCATTATGGGGATGAACTGACTGTGTACTTATGGAAGATGGCTTGTAAAAATCTTGAGGTTAGCTTGAGAAATGAGGAAAGGCTAGACGTGTGTTTCTATGGACCGAGGGAAGAAAAACCCTATTTTCGCCTTAATTACACTGTGCAAGCAAGTGAGTTATCGTGTCAGTAATGCGTTGAATATTAGTGATATGCCAACCACACTTGGTATATACATATCCATAATTACAGTTTGTGAATTTAGAGATGTTTCATCTGAGGATTTTCAGGACTGCTTTTCCGCAAGAAACATTGATTTTCAGATCAACCTACTTCTAGATGCTCAATCCATTTTCAGAGCCCCTATCATATGATCCCCAACAAAGTTCAAAGAACTAAAGATTTAATAAGATGAGTTGCTACAGAAGGGAGTTATTTGACCAAATGTGTCACCGTGGGAAACCTAGTTTTATATATGTGAAGAAGGAAGGCAGAACCTTATGGTTATGTACTGCGTACAGAGAGTTGAACAAGATCCCTATAAAAAAACAAGTGCCCTATACCTTGAATAGATGATTTATGAGATTAACTGCTAACAACAGTTGTCTTTTCCAAGAATGATTTGAGGTCCGGATATCACACCTAAACCATGCAACCACAGTTTATCTTTTGCAAGAATACCCATTTCTAGTAATTCTTGTAATTGTTTACTTGTCTCATCTTCAAAACTTGATACTATCCAATATTGTTTAATCTCCCTTGTATTTCAACACGATATTTCCTATTAGTGTGACCTTCCATGTCTTTGCAAACCTATTGTTAAATGTGCAATACATTTTTGTTTGACTTTATATGGTTGTCAACATTCTAGTGCTCTCGGCCTTCACCATTTTTATTTCATGATCATGATGTGTGGTTCATTCCACTGAGAGTTGATTCACACATCTAGCTTACTTCTCGTTTATTCATAATGATAAGCTTGTATAACTTTTTCTGAATTCATAATGTAATTCAACTCTCATTGGTGTTGGTGATTACGATTGTCATAATTCCCTTACTCTCTTTATTTTGAAATTCAACTCTCACACATATATCTTACATTCTGATAAATAAACTTCCGCATTCTATATTTAATCTTATTGTTGTACTTGAATTGGCTTCATATGAGTAAAGGCATGCTCCTATTGTACCTTGCTCAATCTATTTATCTATCCATTAGCACTTTGCTCGTCCAATCCATTTATCTATCCGTTACACCTTGCCTGTCCAATCTATTTGTCTATCTATTTCACTTTGTTTATCCAATCTACCTATCTATTTATTGCACATTGCTTGTCCTGTCTATCTATTGCACTTATCTTGTTGCTTGTGGGTATAAAGTCACCTAGTTGAAGCTCCGTTGCTTGTCATCTTGTTTCCAATTCATCAGTTAAACCCCAGTATAACCGGGCCATCTTTCTCCTTAGCTGAGTATTTATTTGACCCTTTATGATCCATATTTATAAACTACAATTCTTGTAGCATTATATTTCAGAATTCATGATACACTTATGGTTATCTTTATTCTAACCACTCCATATTAATCCCTCCTTTATAAATCTTTTCTAGTCTCATCGTTTGTTTCTTTTGTTCATAATGACTCACTTGACTACCAATTCCATCATTTTCATCTCTGACCATATTTATTCAAACGTCTAATTCGGACTTAGAGCAGATCTTACACTAATATGATGAGGGAAGATCAAGTGGTGCATTAAGAACATCATATGAGAACTTTTTGATAAGAGCATAATCTCAAACAATGTCTAGCGGTATTAGAGTAAGTTAAAAGAAGCATCGAGAATAATGAGATAGTTCAAGTATATGCTAAGGTGATACAAAGACTACACAAGAGTCATGTGGTCATTTTGACCAGAGAAGGAGACAATCAAAGTTCAGATGAGATATAAAGTATTCCAAAGGGCTTCTCTAGTCAAGGGTGTCAAGAGACTGGATATCAGAGATATTTGAGTCCTCATTACATTGGGCTTTATGAGTTCGTATAAGAGTACTTATTAGGAAATGCAATAAGTTCCATACTTATTAGTGGTCAAGACAGAGAACCGGTAGAGTAGAGTACCTCCTTTGCAGTAACAAGTTTTTCTTTTGAAGAGAAGATCAATTTTGAACAAAAGTAATCGAGCCAGTGAAGTCATTGAGGATCTAGATTTTCGACCACATAATTAAGTAGCTATGCACTTTAGGCTAATCATACCTTTTTGGAAGGAAGCAGTGAAAACCAACTATCCATACTTGAGGTGGCATTGCATACTTGATCAAAATCATAAGTTTCGAGGATGAAACTCTTTAAGGGGGGAAGGCTGTAATAACCCAACCGTAACCCACATTTATTTATTAGAATCATATTTATTTATTTAATTAGTCGTGATTATTCATTTAATTAATCATATTTATTGATTTAATCATTCATGGTTATTTGTTTAACCAAATTATACTTATTAATTCAATTACACTCAATTTATATATTTACCGAATTACCTTATGTCATTTAAATTTTTCTCTTTCATTTATTATATTTATTCATCCTAATTGGTGGATATTTCATTTGGGTCCTATTTTGTAATTCAAGTTTCATTGATTGTTTTGATTAAATTTCACGTGAATAGATAGTAAGCGTCGATAATTATGATTGAGCATTAAATTTTTGTTTTCATAACGTCCCAAAATTTTAAGTTTTAGCTACCCAAAAATTGGTGTCCGAATTCATTTATTTTGCGCCAATTCATTGGGCCCGAATTATGGCCCAATTTCATTAGGCCATAATTTTGGCCCCGAGAATTTTGGTGCAATTAAATTAAGTTAATTGCTATTATTTGTGCCTAATTTTAATTAGCAAAAAGATATTATGGAGGCTTAAAAAATCATCCAAGTAATTTTCCATTCATTCTTAACCTAGTAAAACACTCACACACACATTCCTCTTCTCTCTTTTCTCTCTCTACCTCACTCTCTCCGCAGGAAGCAGGGGCTGCTGCCGCCATTTTTGGTGGCTTTCGGCCACTTTTCTGGCCATCTCCCGACTGCCCCGACTTCCCCTTGCTGTCAGCTATCATGTCCAACCACCAAAATCACCCAAAACAGCCCATCCTCCCTCTAATTCAAGCCTAAAGTAAGGTATACCTAAAACCCTAACTTGTTCTATTTTAAGTTTTTGGAGTTTTTTTAGTTATGATTATTGTTTACATGATCAAATTGATAGTTATTATGCAATTTTTATTGAGTTTGGAGATGTTTGGAGTTGTGGGTATTTGATCAAGAGCATGATCAAGTGACTTGAAATTAAGCAAGTATGAGTTTGAGCTTGTTTTACTTGCTTGTTATGATCTTTGATACAAAATGTGGATTTAATGTTGTGAATGATGTATATTTGGTTTTATGATTGTTTCAGTTATTATTCATTCTCTTGAGATCAAAGTAGATGTTATTATGCAAATTCTATTGACTTTGGGGACGTGGATCATGGTAGAATTGAGCTTGAAGCATGTTAGGGTTAGGGTTAGGGTTTGCCATGATCAAGTTAGCTTAATTCAAGCGATGAATTTGTATTGTTTTATATATGATTTTGTAATCTTTAGTCTTTTGATGATTATGATGATGTTTTTGGTGATTTGAAATTATTTCAAGTATGTGAAAAAAGAGGAGAAAGCAAAAATAGTGAAGGCTGGAAATGGTAAAAAATAGGGGTGGCTTTGAGATTAAACTGGTAATGATCGGCCCATTGAAACATTATGAGTTTTGGTAGGTAGATAAGACAGTTTGTTATCTTTCCAATGCCTTTTGAATCGCCTTAATCCAAATTCTGTGGAAAAAGTTATGGCTGTTTGGTTAGAACTCTACAGGTTTAACCAAAACCGACACACTTGTATTCTAGCCCCATTTTGGAAACCCTATTGTGGTAATCATGTTTTATGTTGTAAATGAAAGTTTTTCAAGAATTATTAATATTTCTATATTGGAGTATTAGGTCTCCATTTGAGGCCAAGGATGAAAGTTATGAATTTTTGAAGTGAACTAACATGCTTCGGTGCAAGTTGGGTTGGTATTGTAATTTCTGTGCAGCGTATACTTGGAGGACAATTCTAAAAATTTTATTGTAGATTTTTCATATTATTTTCGAATTTTCTATAAGATTTCATGAATTTTGGTTGAGTATTTAGAGTTTGGTGATTTTTGGAAGCATTTTGAGTAATTGTATAAAGAGTAATAATAAAGATTGAGTGAGATTGATCATGCACTCATTTTGTATATTTTGGATCAAGTAATGTCATTTAAGGGGGGAACAAATATTTATGGGATTTAATAGGGCATTTAGCTCAATTATGGAGAGAAAGGAAGACAAGTATGTATTGTGGGAGTATATTTATGAGTTATGGACTCTACAAAGGAAGACATCAAGTTTAATGAGTTTAATAGCTTCTATGGTTTTCAATGACTCATTTGGGCTGGAAAACTACGTTTATTGGGCTTATGAATGAAATATGAGAAGTAGGGAGAGTAATGATTTAGAAAACAGTGTTTATCGGATCAAGTTAGTGTTATATATACAATTTTGAACCAAGATATATCTCTCTTGACCTCAAACCTTTATTACTTACTCAATTCAGAATGTATTAGATGTATTTATCAAGCCAATCTAGTGCACTCACTGTTTTCTTAAATCAACGATACCTCAGCAAACCTTAAACCTGTATCAGTAACCTATCTCAGAAAAGGCCAAAACCACTCTTCCATTTGTCACCATCAAGGCCTTTTCCTTTTTAATCTCATCTATCTTATTATGATTTATTTTACTTTCATTTAACTTTACATTAGATTAATTATTTTCAATTATCCAGTTTTGGGGTTATCTTAGCATAACCTATCTTACAAGTTATATGAGTTACCGAATTTCTATCAAAATTACAAGTTATGTGAGTATCATTTACTGACTACACATATCTACAATGGCATTTATGAAACAGAGTCGATGCCTAGTTATCGTTCCCCGTTATGCATAAGTGTTATCAAGTCAGAACATATTTATCAAGTCAGATGACATTTATCGAACAAATGACATTTATAAAGTCAAATGGCATTTTTTAAAGACTCAACGTACGCCCATTGCCTGTATCTTCAGAAAACAGAATATGTTTATCAAGTTACAACTTTTAATGAGTTTATCAATGAATCAGTTTATACAATGATTTGCTATTTAACTTGTGACCCCATCAGTTATCATCTATAGGGCGTCAACCAATCGTTTACCCGCGTGGCTTCATGCTAACTCTTAATTGGATTGGCAGATGTGCACCTGTGTATAGATCATATCATTGCAAGGGATTCACATTCAGATAATAATGAACAATTCAGTTTCATATTAATTTCATTTTCATTGTTATTGCGAACTAAATTGCATGTACTGAGTTTTAGCTCACATTTTCGAATTGTTTTCATGTTTTCCATTTTAGGTGATGAAGCATCACATGTTTCTCCATTTAGCAAGCCCTTTTGAAAATCATCAGATGCTCACAGTGGATTCCGCATAACATGAATGTTGGAATCGACCTCAGGGTCAAGTTGGGTCTATATTCAATATACTTGTGTAGTGTGGAGTGCGAGTTGTCACATGGAATGATTAAGTCAATTGTATTGAAGTTGAACTATTATAGACTTTGGTCTTGGGGTATTTTAATTTAATAGATATTGTGATTTGAACATGAGTTGCAAGATTAAATGGTTTTGATGAGCCTCATCCTTATCACGACGGCGGTAGCGCCTTCTATCATTAAGTCTTCCGCTGTATTTTTCCGTAAATCATGTCATTAGCATTTTGGGGACGTTACAAAGAGGTACCCCATTGTGAGTTGGATAGTGAGTACATTTGTGTTTTAAACAGGCTTATAAGCATTGGGGTTGATGGAAAAGAACCTCAAGTCGTAATGGATCCTAATTTCTTTAAAAATACTTATGTGTTTAAAAAAGCTGGGATTCTTAGCACTATGATATTGTTAAGATAAAAAAGGTGTCCTTATCTTGCTCGGGTAATGAACTTTGGGAATTATGCAAGTGGCCGCAAGGATTTGAGGACAAATCCTTCTAAAGAAGGGGCGTTTGAGTGGAGCAAGAACCCAAATCATTCCCCCAAAGTTGATTCGGTCCATAACTCACTTCTTAGTGGTGAATTATGACAAATAAAGCTTCTAGCACAAGCTATCTATAAATTTTCAGTTTCATATGTCAACTTTCAACTGCTTTTTGGATAATCAAATAAGCTTCAAAATGAGTGTTTTAACTGGTCATGCATTCTTGGGTTTCTTTTTCCTTAAAGTAGGCATATATTTCTTCAAGCTGGACTGTTGTCAGCCCACCAAATCGAGCCTGAAGCCCAGCCCCCTCAGCCTTTTCTTTCTCTTCTCTGCCTGCTGTTAGAAAAGGCTATTCTCCTCTTTTGTTGTTCATGCCATGATTTCTAGTGTCCTCTGCCATTCCTCATTCGTTACTCTATAATTGCAGATCTCGCCCTCTTCCTTGATTCGATCAATCTCCTTTTTGACTTTCCCAGTTAGGCGGATATCCCACCAATTTGTAGCACTTCTCCTTCTCGCGTCTAAGTTTATTGTAATGGCTACACCTGGGCCGACCTGAATTTTCGGGCAGATTGTTGCTCCAATGGCCACAATTTATGCTCATTGTGGCTTTAAACGCTGCTTCTTCCACCAAATCACGGTTGTCCATGCCTTTTTCCATGGCCTGTTGCTGCTCCTCTCATATAATAAAGGCGTACACTCTATTCAAGCTTGACAGTAGGTCCAGTGATGCGATGTTCGATCTCACTATCCTATAAAGGTTTGAGTCTAAACCTATAAGGAATTGTCGTATTCGTTTTTCCTCTAGATGTCTGCTCATGTCCTTGTCGGTGCCACAGGAACAGGTTCGAATGGTTTGATAATCTCCCAATTCATCCCATAGCGTTTTCAGATTTGTGAAATACTTGACAATGCTTAATTTTCCTTATGTGGTGAGGGTCAATTCCCTCTTGATTTGATGAATTATGATAGCATGATCCTACGAATATCTCTCTTCAAGATCAGTCCTGATCTAAATGGTCGTCTCGGTATAGGTGGCACAACCATGAAGGCTCTTGTCAATAATATTGTACAACCATGCTATCACTATGGAATTGCATCTCTTCCAAGCATGAACCTTTGGTAGAGTATTCTGAGGATTGGTGATACTCCCGTCTACAAACCCAAGCTTGTTTTTTTTATATATATTTTAATCCATTGATAGTCAATCGACTCCAATTGGGATAATTATTATCGTTAAGGTTCATGGGGCTGATAATATTGATAGGGTTGTTCGAACTGCACAAGTAGTATGGGGACTATGGATCTATTAGATTGACAATAATGTCATGTCTCTTGTCATTGATTTCTTTTTGCTGTTCTTGTTGGTTCTTGCCATCCATGGCTTTGTTTTTCGTTGCAAACTAATGATAGATGTTTTGTTTATTTGCTAAGCTCTGATACCACGAGAAGTTTAGAGACATGGGAGAGAATTTCTCATTTGTGCTTCTGGCTCACCATCATGCTTCTATAGTAAGACAAATTGAAGATACATCCACTCTAACTATGGGAGATACAATGTATGTGTTCCTAATACAATGGATACAATAGAGAATGTATGTTTTTCTAACACAATGAATACAATGGGCAATGTATGTGAGCCTAATACAATGGATACAATGTATAGGTGCAACACCATGTTCCCTATATTGCCCAAAAACACAATGAAATGAGAAAAATCAGCAAAAAGAAGTAATGAGCAAACTAGAAGTTTGTAGTAGCCAAAATTTTTGGGCAAATGGAAGCAATTTTTTTGGGGGGGGGGGGGAGGGGGCCTTGAGAGAGAGTTAAAAGATGATACTAAGCATAAAAGAGGACCTTTCATCAATCAAGAAAAAGAAGAAATAGAAAGATGGAGATGTGGGGAAGAGGAGAAGGAAACAAGTGAGTCCACCAACATATGACGACAAAAATGCCCCCAAAAAATGGATAGGCTGATGAAAATATCATCAGAGAAGCAACACTATTCATATAAACAATAGCAAACTTTATTCCTTTGTAAAGTTTAACTAAAGAGATATACCTAACTGTTTACTTACCAACTTTTGTATTTAAGATGTTTAGTTTCTATTTGATTCATAATAGTATTCTCGCTTAATATTATTTGGTGATTAAATTAAAAATTTGCGTGTTTACTTAACTGCAATGTAGATAAGATTAGTGATGTATAATATAAAATCTTTGGACATACAAAATAAAAAATCTACAAAGATAGGTAAAAAATATGTAAATAAACATGTAAATGAATCGATTAAAAAAAATTCCAAAAATTTAAGCACAGCTGGTCTGCGACATGCTAATAATTCACCATCACAACGCATGTATCTAAACTTTTACTGGCTCCACCAAACAGGAAAAAAATATGGATGATTAAGCAGAAATCTCATGCTCTTGGTAGGTACGTGCAGGCAATAAGCTCTGGATTTGGAGGAAGAAGAGTTGAGGGGAGAGGCTAGCTCGTTGCTGGTGTTCCCGGTTTTCCTCTTCTGTGCAATACTCTTGCCAGGAGAATGCTAGTTGTGTGGGGTCCAATTCCGTGGACCCATTGTGATCTGGGATACTCTGGTCTGGACTAGTGGTGCTCCTGACAACGTTTCTTGTCAAATTTTTAAGAGCATGAGATTGCATCCTCCCATGTACCCCCCAATTTTCCATTTCCCCCTTCTCCCCGCTCCCTCCCCCAAGAAAAATTCCCCTTTAATTTTGACCAGTTTACAATTAGGGGTTTTCAATTAGTTCTTGTTGCTGCTGCATTCTTTCTGCATTCATGTAATTGGGCATGTTCCATTTCATATGCCCATCAAACCCATTATATTTATGAAAGTTTGTAACTTGTCCCCTATGTGTAGATTGGTTTTTTTTTTTTTTTGGATAATCTAATTGCCTAAGTTCATTTTAGATTTTATGATTGATCTTTTTTTTATTTTTTTAAAATTAATTTGTTTGACTTGGTAATACTGCTGGATTTGAAGTGACGACTGAAGCGTTTTACTTGATTTAGTGAAGTTTGCATCTTGATCTATTGATAATCTTAGTTTTAAAAGGCGCAGGTCAGGGGCGCCTAGGTGTGGTTAGACGAGAGGTACTTGGGCTGGTGCCTCACCCACATCTAGACAAAGCCCATTTCAAATGTCACATAAGGTGCGTCTCATGACGTCTCACTCTGAGACGCAAAGTGAGCCAGACGCATCTTAAAGTTTCCTTAAAAAAAAAAAAAAAGAGAAGAGAATTGCAATAGAATACTTCAAAGTTGGCTTTGGCTGGCTTCTTCAATCCTCTCAACTCCACCCTTCGAAACCCTAGAGGCCTCAATCATCTCAGTCGAAGCCTTCATCTCCTTCCATCACGTAAGTCTTTGCTTTCTCTTCTTCTCTTCTTCGTCCTGCTGTTCTTCTTCTTCCCTGCTACAGGACATCAGCCGGCCATGGCTGTGTCCTCTTTTTCTCCTTTTTTTTTCTCGTTTTTCTCTCTCCCTTAAGCTCTCATCCGCTCTTTTGGCTTTGTCTGTGCCTGCTCGAGCCATTTTCATCTGCTTCTGGTCTCTGTTTTACGTGTTGCTGCTTTCCTCTTTTCTGTCTTTCGGCCTTCTCAGTTCTCTGAGTTTCTGTTTAATTTTTATTTTTTTGTGGGTCTGTTGGTTCTGGGCAGCTGGGGCTTTTTGTGTGTTAGAAATGTTAGGGTTTTTTTAAAAAAATTTGCAACAATCTAATTTGTTTTTGGTCAGTGGCAGTGCCCACTGCCAGGCAGTTTGTGTGTGTGTGCGCTATTGTCTTGTCTTTTTGGGGGGGGGGGGGAATGCAATTAGTGATTAGTGCCTCACTAACTATTTGTTTGATTGCTATGGAATTTTAGTTTGAGAATATTGTCATGCTAAATTACCGTCTTGTGTGTGTGTGTTTTTACTTTTTAGAATATTGTCATGCTAAATTACCGTCTTGTGGACTATTTGTGATACTTTTGGTACTTATATTGATGTCCAATTGTTCTTTGCTGCCACTATTTTACTCAATTATCATATATAAGTCATGAAAATTGTTTTCAAACCTTTTTTTAGCTAAAAAAAGGTTCGCGTCCTTGAGGCGTGCGCCTTCGCTTCGCGCCTCGGGACCCTTTGCGCCTCAGTGCGCCTCGCTCTTTTTCAAACTAAGTTGGTGATTTAGGAGGCCATATATAAATTGATGGACTCAAGTGCAAGATGGATTTTGCTCCTTCTGCTTATCGCATCAGGTATGGGGTTTTGACTTTTGATTGCTGATTTTGCTAGTTGTGTTTCATTCTTCTTATTAATTATGGTTTATTATGAAACTCCTTATGAATAATATCCTTTTCCCTAATGTATGCGCTAGAGATTGTATTGTTTCTGTTGTTGTTATTACTTTTTTTTATGACAGCACTTAGGATGCAAGGCGAACATAATTATCCTTTCAAACTGTGTATCCACTCATTTTAGCTTTGGTTCTCCTTCGATGTGAGCTAAATAAACCAATATTCCTGAGCAGCTCCATGGTAGAAAATTTTCTATTGTACTTTTTTGGGTTATTTTTTTGTGGGGAGGTGGAGGGGAGGAGGGGTCTACCGGACAAAGTTATACCCTATAATCGAACTATAGAGAAGCTTTATCACTTTTATGCTAGGCTGTTGGACTTTATATCTGAAAAGCAAGCAATTCCATTCCCCGGAATGCCTCTTGGGTCACTCAACTGGGGATGTGGGTTGCCATTTATTAGTCAAATTCAGCCCAATCCAGTCAGACTGCTCAGTCTGATAAAATGGATTGCCGGGGGGATGAGCCATTCCCACCTCCCTGTACTATGTTTGTGGTAGTTTTCCCTTACTGGTCTTGACATACAAGAGGAACATAATTGAGTTCGTCATCTTTTGCCATCAATCCGGAATGTTCATTCATCTTATATAACTTCTACTTGATAACATTTTTATAATATCTCCTCTTATAATCGCTGCCATGTCCCTCTTACTTGTAGCAATCCTATTCTGGTGACTGGCTGCTGATGTTCTCTCAGTTGCCTTTCTTTTACTTTTATTGCACTCTGCTCTTTTTGATCTTCCTTCGTGATGATCCCGTTAAGCTTCATACTTCTGTTAATTTGGATTGGTTTTGGAGGGATAATGAAAGTTGTTTTCCTCTTGCACTTTCAGTTTCTCTTCGGGCAAATGCCTCTTCTGTAGTTAATGACTTCCAGCACTGTGAAAATGTTGTAACTAAGTGGGCCACATCTCAACTTAATCAAGAAAGCAAAGAAGATAAGCATACGCTGCGTGATCTGTTGTTTTTCCTCCATATACCAAGGACTGGAGGGCGCACATATTTTCACTGGTAAATTTATTAGAGCTGTTGGGCAAGTTCTTCCTTAATGCTTTGATGGGAAAGTAATGACAAATTCCTACTTCTGGATGTTGCAGTTTCTTGAAAAAGCTGTACTTGTCTCAGTTTGAGTGTCCCCGTTCTTATGATAAATTGCGATTTAACCCAAGGTACCATTTCAATTTCATACAGTTCCTATTTTTATTATATATGGTCTTATACCCAAAATAATGGAAGCTCACTATATTGGAGCATAAAACTTGGTTATTTTTCCTTTTATGATGAAATTATGAAATTTCATGATATTCTTTGTTGAAAGCTATTTTCTTGGATGTGCCATTGGAAACTGATATATTTAGTTCCTAATGACATAATGGGATATAAAATGGTTGCCTTACTCTCTATCCTATGGCACTCAACAACTTTTTTGGTTTAGCATTTTAATTTTACTTTTCTAAAATTGAAGTTTTACTCTTATTATTCCTGTGAGAACTGGGATTGCATGGTATCAAAATGCCTGAACTTGTGAATGCTGATTGTTGTCCTAGGTGAATTCGGCCTGAAGGTGATATTGTTAAAACAATGTGTTTTCCTGATACCAGTGATAAGAAGCAGTGGTCGCGAGTTCTCCTTTGTGAGGTTGTCCCTATGCTTGTTCGTTGGTCATTATTCAGAAATCAGAAGCTATAATATCGAACTTATCATTAGAAGCATATGGCTGTTCACCAGGGAAGGGAAACAAAATACAGTTCTCCAACATAGCATATTGTTAGTGCCTCTGAAATGATTTTTTAAAAAATGAGCAGTCAAAAATTTGTATTAATAAGACACGAAGGGGATTTCATGCATGCACAAAAGTGCTACTGGCAAAATAAAATCATGCCCGCTCGCTTTCTAAGATAATCTTGTTAACAAAAATCCAAAAAAGTCAATATTGTATCATGATGGAGAACTTGACTCCCGGTTCTCCAAAAATAAATCTTGAAATCTTTCTATGACCTAGCCTTGCCCTTGAGAATCCAACAATTCCTATCTTTTCAAGTACTTCACCATATAGCCGATGGAATTTTCATCCAAATTCTTGGAGCCAACTCTTCTTCAACCTTCTTCTCTAAGCCACCGGCACATCTCTAATATTCTATCACTAATAGTATGAGGTTGCACCCAATTAACTCCCAATAAGGAGAACGGTAGTCAAAGCTCGAAACCTACTGGACAAAAAGGTGGTATATCAATTCGTCCTTCTGGAAACACATAGGACATCTACTAGCCGATTTAGTATTTCTCCTCTTAGGCATGTCTTCCATGAGCACCTTTCCTTTGGCAGCCCCCAAAACCAAAAACCAAGCTGAGGTGGGAGCCTTAGACATCCATATTGCAATGGCAGGAAAAGATGAGCCGAACCTCCACAAGCCTCTCTACAGAACCCCTTGACAGTGAACTTCCCTTTTGAATCGTGGGGCCAAATAGTATTGTCATTGCCTACGAAAAATTTATATTACCGGGTAGAGCAAATGACTCAGCATACTCTCCTTTTCAGTTCCTAATCATTTGAGCTTCTTAGGAAAGCTGTATTCCAATGGTTTTGATCACCATTCCAAGGCACAACTTCTTGCATGGTTCCGTCTTTGAATTATACCATCCTAAAAGGTTTGGAAATTGATGCTTGAGTTGTTGACCCCCGCCCTGTACAGCATTAACCAAGTCCAATTGGAGAAAAACCCTGTCGCTTCACCATTAATCAGCACTGGGTAGCAGATGGCACGTATATAGAAATACATCCAAGTCCTCCACTTGCTGAGGAAGCCCATTTTTTCAAGGGTAGCCATAAGAAAACCCCAAGTGACATGATCATAAGCCTTTTCAATGTCAGGCTGTCAGCCTTCCAAAGAATATTTGATTGATTAGGCTTGAGACAGGAATGAATGCATTAATTAGCCAATTAGCCATCAAATTTGCATCCAAAATTTAACAATGATGTGTGAAAGCATGTTGATTGGGGCTGACGGCTTTTTTGCCACTTTCTTTAACCTTGAAGCAAGGAATTCAGCTAGGATTTTGTGGACGCTCACACTCCCAACAAGGCTGATGGGCCTGAACTTCAGAATGTCATCTAACCCAATCACTTTAGGGAGTAAACTTAAGAAAGTGGCATTCAAACTCTTTTGGAAAGTACATCTCTCATGAAAATCAGTTAAGAAACTCATAATATCCCCTTTAACAATGTCCCAACAACGCCAAAAGAAGGATATCGAAACTGTATGGGCCCAAAGCTTTTTTTCTCCTAATTCATGAATGGCATTCTACCCTTTCTCCTCTGAGAAATGTTTTTCAAGATCAATGGTGTCTTGAAAACTATTGGAATTGTAGGAAATCCAATCAAGTAAAGGCCTCTAAGGCTGGTTTTCATGATAAAGGTTCTCATTGAAGTGAACTTAGCACTTTTCAGTGATCTATCTTCGCTTTAAACCTGACCATTCAATTTACATTGGATTTTCTTCTGCTATTCTCAATCCTCTGAAAAATTTTGATGTTCTGGTCACCTTGCTTAATGCAGTGCTGTTTAGCTCTTTGCCTCTGATCATTATTACTTCAGGGCAATGTGCTATATTTTTCAATCCTCAGCCTTACCAAAAGCGGGGGAAAAAAACTGTTTTCTAGTCCTCGGGGGGGGGGGGGGGAATTTAAGGCATCATGGTTCATTGTACTTATTGGTTCATTTTTTAAGGCAGCTAGGTAGTTCCTTTTTTTGTGTGGAGAGAAGTGGTTATCTGGAAGTACCTCAGTGACGGGAATATCTTCACACATCCCCAACTTTTTCTTTAAGGAAGGGTGGGGGCGGCTCATGAACTGAAGCTATTAGACTAAAAAAGCTACCTTTGCCATGATGGCATCTGATCAGATACTGCTCTTCTGGCATCATTTCCCACATAGTCATGAATGGCTTGTGGAAAAGGTGGCAAATAAGTAAGGACAACCCTCATAGCATCATAAGAGGTGGCGCCTGGGCCTGGGGTGGCGGTGTGAGACTGGTTGGGAGACAGATGGTTGTAACTGGTGGAGCACTCTTTGAGGTAGGTAGTAGAGTCGGTCATTGTGTGATTCATATTTGGTGTTGCTTTTATATTAGGGAGGTGCTATCCTCTCAAGATAGTGAACACAGCATTGAATAATAAGTAAACCCAGGGAACGAGCCAATGTATGCTTGTATGTGCACATATACAACGCAGTTTGTAGGGTCACTATGGTGCTAGTGCCATTCTTGTCCACTGCCAATCTTAGTTTAAACAGCGCACTCAGGGCATGGCTAGGCGCTAGGAGAGCACCAGTGGGCTTTGCCGCAGGTCACGTGCAGCGAGATCCGAACACCCCAAGAAGTGCACGTCTCAGATATCCCTCAACTGAAGCCTCCATGCTTGGTGCATCCAACAGGCGTTTACTAGAGGCTAGCAGTAGCAGAAAGAGATTTGATAAATTAATGACCAAAATGTTAAATTTTCTCTGAATTGAGACTTATCCAATCTATAAATGAGGAATTCCAGCTAAAGTCCTCAGTGAATTGCAGCAGATCTGGAGGATTTAGCGCTTAATTTGAAGCCCTAATTTCGTAACCCTAACCTGCAAACCCTAAATTCGAAACCCTAAATTTCAGAGGAATTGTACACAGTACCACCTTGCACTTGGATGTCAATGGCCAAACATTGGTCATCTGGTCATCGTCGCTGGTCGTCCCTGCCAACCTCTAGGCAAGTACCGGAAACCTTGAATGGACTTCTTCTTCTTGTTCGTCTTCATCCTACTCTCCTCCTTGCCCTTCTTCACCCTCTACTTCTTCCCTTCGCCGTTCTCCTTTTCTGACTCGTGCTTCACCCTGTTTCTTCAGCTCCACTTTTTTTCTTTTTTCCCCCCATCGTGCTTCATGCTGAGGGTAAGTGTACAACGCTCTTGTTTTTTTTTGTTTGGAGGGGGGGGGGGGGAGGGATAGGCAGGAGGAATTTTGAAAGTTTGGAAACCTGTTTGCAATAATGTCAGGTTGTTCATACTTTTTAAGCATTTTGATCTTCTATTTAAGTAAATAATGATATATTCTATCATGTTTTAACCTATTTGGCAAGATTTTAGAATTTTTGATGGTTATATTGGTATCTAATCACTATTTTAATGCAAGTATATAACTTATTTGTGTAAAATTTATTTCCTGATTAATTTTTAAGCATTTTTGAGTAAAAGTGCGGCTAGCGTCCGGAAAGCCCGGTCCTTTGCCTTGAAGCCCACATCCCGGGCCCTATGACCCTTTGTGCTTTTGTGCGCCTGCTTTTTAAACTAAGCTGCCAATGGCATCTAGCACACGAGTGCAGGTGCTTGGTGGACATCCCATGGGTGGTCTATTCCCAATTATTAATTAATTATATTTGGGAAACATTTAAAACTGTCTTATGTCAGGAAAAGCTATTCTTTTGTATGCAAAATCATTCTGCTGACGGTAAATAATTAGTTCCCAGACACCTGCCGTTATCAACTTCATGCATATTATGGGAGTTCCTTCAAAATGTCAATTTGCGGTACGCATAGGCAACTTTGCGTCGTGGAACAATTTCCCATGAGTCTGTTTGCCAACACATTTGAGTGGGGGCCAAATATTTTGCCTTGATAGCAGTGTTGATTCACACATTGCAGCTATTATTCCTGTTTTATACACACTTTCCCGCCACTAGTTGATTTTGAGTTTTAGTATGTGGTTGTTGGGGAAGTGGATGTGTATCTCGGACGTGGAAATATGATTTTAATTATCTGGGTTTCTCACTAGGAAATGAAAGTTCAGACTCCTTTCATCAATTCTTAATCCTAGTAGCCAAACATGGTATCTTGTGCATTGTCTTCTTACCTAGAGTGGGGATGGCAACAGGTCAGGATTGGGTCTGGGCGTCTGGCCTATGTAGATCAAGATCCATTTAAATTTTTTGGGGCCTGGACGTGATCCAGAGCAAATCCTCTGGATCTAGCAGGACGAGCAGGTCCTAGATGGGTCTGTTTAATTTTGGCAATTTCTTTACAGCCAAGCCCATTGTGACTGGAAGTGGGAAATGCCATGCCCACGAGAAGGAGACCACTGCTACAGTAGCTGTAAGTTGTAATTGCCCAGAGAGAAGGAAGGAGGAAAGAAAGTGATTTCAAGGGACAGATAGTTCATTTGTGTGCTTGAGGCTGCTGAGGGTAGGAAAAGTACGAAAGATCAAGAAATCCTAACAAAGAAAAAATAAGATCTGGATCTAGACCTGATCTAGATCCTTGTGGACCCAGATCCTTTTAAATCCATCAGGTTCCTGTTGGTTGGATCTAGATCCTTTTAAAAAAAATCTGGTCTAGTGGGTCCGGGATCTAGTGCCGTTCCTATTGCCTTGTAGGATTTTACTAAGACATGATTTCAGCAATAAAAAGAGGTTTTGACCTAACCAGGATATCATAGTGTATTTTCTTCCCCAAGTTTCAATTGTTAGGGCATTCAAGTAGAGTCTTCTTATTGCCTTTTATTTCCTTTTCAGTGTGCTCACATTCCGCAGGAATCCGTATTGCAACTTGACTGGTTAGAAGGTCTCCAGTTCACTTACATGCTACATTACCTGAACTTGGAACCTGGGCTTGCCGTACATGTGTTGGCACGATCCGACACGGATTTGGGCACGGGATACAGATCAGGCCTGTCGAAGTCACTTGGACATAGTGGTGGGCGATAAAATACAGAGGTTAGAGGCGTGGTGTAGATGGGTTGTTATTGAAGAGATGTGGCTGGTGGGTGTTGTAGAAGCTCGTCGCTTGACTTTTTTGATCGACAAGGGGGAAGAGAGAGAGAGAGAGAGAGAGAGAGAGAGAGAGAAAGAGAGAGAGAGAGGTGGGCCAGCTTCCATGTTTGTGTTGCAGTGGTGGCTTGTTGGTGCTTGAGGGTTTGCTTTGCTTCTCGTTTGTTTCGTTGGTTTTGGGTATTATTTTAAATAATAGTTGATAGTGGGTGGGTTGTTGGAATGGGCTGGACGCTGGATATTGACAAGACAAGGCCCTTCATATTTTTCTTTTTATTTTAAAAAAAATATTGGTATGTTCTAAATCTATAATATGGGCTATGAGCTACTCCTTTAGTATAATTTTTTTTTAATAAATGGTCTCACTTAAGTAATACAGGCCAATATGTATGCTAATTTTAAGGAAAAAATGTCTATGTCCTAACTTTGAATGAGTGCCAGGTGCCGTGTCCAAGTTTAGGGCAGCGTCCTTGTGTTCTAAATTTTTGGACTTGACGAGTCCGAAACTTGAATCCTTACCCGGGTCCAACACCTGTGTCCCAGTTAACATAGCTTACATGTGTGTGCTTAAGTTATACTGGAACTCCTCCAGAATCACTGATAGGATTTGTCAGATTCATGATTTGTAGCACAACAATGTTGATCATATAATATATTGTAACTTAAGAGTTCAAGGATTTCGTCACACGGGTTCTGTACGTTCAATTCTCTTCTATATTTGAAGTACAATTCTGCCTTATCAACGCAGAGGCCTAATATTTTGAGTTGTAACTTCTGTGGGAAAGCTTTTGAGTGGAGCACCTAAATACATTCTGATAAAAGAGGCTACCTATTGAAGATCTGATTCAACTTCACATGAATGGCTCCAGTTGTTAATTCAGTTGTCTATGTTTTTGTCATTTAGTCCCGCTCTTCTTTTGATCATGAACAGGTGATGTTTTGGGGCAGGATAGTTTAAATGGAACAATTCTAAAAATAAGTTCTATTATTTTTTCAAAAAGATCGGCTACATCAGGGACTAGTCTCCTCGTTATTCTATTATTTTTTTCATAGATTCTGTCCTCGTTGGACTTCCAATGTTTGTCTACTAATTGCTCCCCAATAACATATCTTGTCCCTCTATCTTGTTTTAGCAGAAAAGAAAATTGCAGGCTCTTAGTCACCCATGATGATTATAGCATGATGACAAAGCTGCCAGAGGAAAAAACTTCTGTGGTGACGATACTAAGAGATCCTGTTCATCGTGTATTTAGTGCATATGAATTTTCTATTGAAGTAGCTGCCAGGTTTTTGGTGCATCCTAATTTAACTTCTGCCACACAATTGGCTGGACGATTGCGAAAGAAAACCAATGGAGTTAGCACATTAGATATTTGGCCGTGGAAGTATTTGGTTCCATGGATGAGAGAAGACCTATTTGCTAGGGTATGTTCTGCTTCTCTTTTTGATTTTTTTTTTCAAACATAATGTGTGTTACTGTTATTGTAGTTGTTTTTATCATTAATTTGAGTGTTCTCTTACAAAGTTTGGGTTGATGCCAGGTGGGGCCCCCCCCCCCCCAAAACTCATATGTTTTACATAGGCTGGCTTGGGGCTTGATCGCATTTCTGCATTTTCACCTCAATTTATTCTTTTTTAATTATAGCATCATTCCGTAAGATATGGTGTTCTGTTTAAACATTTCCATATTTGATAGGTTGTTTCTTTTTTCTTTTATATGATTCAGATGTAAATAAATATATGCATTGGACGGGCTCTAAAGTAGCTACGCTGTGTTCTTGGATAGCCTTGTTCACTTAAATGAAACTAGAAGTGAAAAAATACAGACCTTTTATCTTCTTTGGTCTTTTGGAGGCACTTTTGGAGTTTTACTGATGCATCATTGGATGCACCGCTACAGTGCTTTTCTTTGTGTCTAGCGTAGTAAATGTCTGTGTAGTGCAAAAATTTGGGTCATTGGTTCCTTTGTATACTTTTTTAGTACCTAAGTTATTCCATATCTTGCTATCTAGAGGACTTGGTACTTTTCAAGCCTGAGTTATGAATGTTCGTTGAGATTTTTAGTACCTTGACTTACCTCTGGCAAAAATTCTGGTCTGGGTCAATTCAAGTCTGGACAATGCGGGTCATAATTGTTCAAAATGGACCTGTTCATATGATAAGTCTGGACAAACTTTCATGACCGGACCCGGACCCAGTTGTCTGATGCAAAGACCCCATTGGCCAATTGTCTGGACCAAAATATGTCTGATTGTGGGGTTCTAATTTTCAGCTTTGAATAAATGAGGCCCCAATATTTTGCCTATTTGACAAGAATTAAGATCTGAATGATGTCCAATTTGCTGCGAATTGGTTTATAAAACCCGGACCACCTGCTTGGAGCCCCCAGACCTGAGCGTGACCATGTTTTCAATTTGGACATGACTGGTTGTGTCAAATTTAAATTTGAGCAAAATTTTTGTGATCGGACCCAGTTCGATGGTTTTTGCCAGGGAGCGTTCAGCTTATGGTAAATGTTGCTTGGAGTATCCCTTGTATGTCATCATATCATATAGGTTATACTTAAAGTTGAGCTTGTTCTTGTTTGATTTGGCCATTATCACATTTATGTTGGGTATCTTGCACTTCAACAGTTGCATTGACATTGATCTAATTCTTGAGGGGGATTGAGGGTACATCTATCTTGTAGAGTATGGAAACGTGAGTGATGGGGACCATCCTTTGGAACCAATTGAAGACCAATTCACAAGCCTAAGGGACTCTACAAGCACCAAGGAGGTTAAAGAGGTTCATGCCATGGTCCAAGAAGTCATCAACCATGCGTTGCACATGCTACCCGGTTCGGCCAGAATTTGGCCCGGTTTTGCAAGCCTGATTACCCAAGCTTAAGGTGGACTTAAGAGGCTGCAAATCTACTTTTTGGAACCTTTAATATGTCAGCTTTAAGGACATATAAAGAGTTCTAGGTTAGGTCTCTAGGCAATAAGTCAATTGGAGCCTTTTTTCAGATGCTACAGAAACTGTCCCAGTCTGTATATGCTGCACCTTTTGCCCCATATCTCCCAAACGGTAGTTCCAAATTGCTGGCAACTTGAGGCATGTGAAAACTGACTTTCTAAGCTTTCCATCAAGGTCTATTTCACCCAATTTGAGTGAAAAACCTAGGAGATATAGCCGTTTGAAGTTGACCTTTGTAAACTGAAAAGTTGCTAACAAAAGCAATAAACACTTTTCAGATTTTGTCATTGCTTTTTGGTCTCCTCTTGCGTTTTGGACGTGTAAGACCCCTTTGTTCCCCTTTGTTTCAGCTTGTTAGAGGCTCCCATTATATAAGGGAGGCCTTAGGTTGTAAGAGGACACTTTTGAATGAATTTGAACTTTTGAGTTGTGAAAACTCTCTCGATTCTCTCTCAAAATTCCTAGTGTTATATCGTGAGTGTTTGGTAACCTCAAGTGGGTCTCTACGTCTTCTTAACTCAACTAAGAAGGTGATTCATTTCTATAACTTAGTTGAAAGAAGAAGATTATCCAAGTGTGCAAACCAAGGTGGGTCTTCAATCACCCTTGCTAGTCGACTTGAATTCTATCTAGGTTCTTGGTTACTTTGGTTCTACACTCTTTCTTCTACCCAAATGCATTCTTGATTCACTTTTGTAAATCCTTGCCGTAGTGAAGCTTGAATACATCATTAAGTTTCAGTTATTGTTCATTCTCAATTGCACATGGCCAAAAGTTAATCTATTACTTCATCTCATCAATATTAAATTGAATATTGATCATCATATGGGATTTTGATGGTCTTATAAGGTAAAGAATTGTCATCAGTAACAAGGAATAAGATGAATGAGAGAGAGGGCGAAAGCTACAGTAACTCTTACTGGTTCGCACCGAGAGAGAGAGAGGGCAGGCTGGCTCGTGGTGTCTCAGGGCTGATGTGAGGTCATCGGAGGGCTACCTGGGGTTCGCTGGACCTCGGGTCTCTGGGAGCCGCCGTTGTCCCTGCTCACCGCCTGTCGGGCTTCTTCATCGGCCTTCTTCCTCTTTTTTCGTCAGATCTTCTCAATTCTTCAGTGTTCTTACTTGGGTGTGGCCTTTGCGGTGGACGTCGGGTTACTCTGTTGCTGAAGGCGAGGCTTCCACCGGCAGTCCTGTCGCCGGCGACCTTCCCAGTGGAGTGTGTTTTTCAAGTTTGGCTAGCTCCCTCTGGTTTCCCTCTTTCTTGAGGCATCCATTGCACCTGCCGGAAGTTTCTGCCGTAGCCGGTGAAGTTCATTGTCGGAGAACGGTCGCCGGCGACTTTTTCGGTCACTGGAAGGTCGCCGGAATTTCAGTTTCTGCGGTTTCCTTCTCAGAAATGGACGCCTGAAGTGATCCTGGGCCAGGTTTGTTCTTTTCTTATTTTTTGGAGTGGCTGGCTGGCTGGGACTCTACCTGTTTAATGGTCATTGCTTTTTAGTTAGCTTGCTGGGACTTTTAGTATGAGAGGAGGCTGCAAGAGGTTGGTGGCAATTGAAAGCAAATCCTTTGATTTTTCTATTGTTGGGACTGCAGAGGATGTATTGAAAATTTCTGAAAATGGAAGGGGGAGGAGAACTTCAGTTTTCTTACCAGAGCATGTTGCTTTATGGTTACTGAGGGCCTGGGGCAGATTTTACAAATCCAAATCCTCCAATTGGTGTAATCAAGTGCGCCAAGGCTCTAGTTTTTTTCTTTTAGAATCTAAGAGAAATAGGGCAGGAAAATTTCTGCAGTTATCTGTTATGAACAAGGGCAAGAGAACTTTTGTTATTTTCCCAACAGGATGGAATGATAGAGGTTGGGCAACGATCTTTGATGCTCTTACTGAGATTGTTAATCTAGCTTTCTCAGCCGCATCAGGAGCATTGAGGAGGCTTCCAAACCAAGTGACAATGGCACATGGAGATGTACTTCCAAGTCCACCTCAGCCTCCTCCGCCACCTCCGGGTTGTTGCCCAAAGTGTGGTTTTATTGGTGAACCAAAATGCTTCCCGAGTTCAGTCCCACAGGTTGCTGTCTCTACGCATGTGAGGAATGCTAAGGAAGCCGCCGAAGAGCTTGCGTTATCCAGGCATATGCAAGTGGACAGAGGAAAGCAAAGGGTTATTACAGAGCTTGGTATGAGGGCATCTAGGTCGGTCAGCACTCAAGTTTACTCTCGACGCAACAGCGTCGGGAATAGAAGAATCAGGATGCATGAGAGCAATGGGTGTAGCAGGGAAGGCAGCGTCCGTAAATTTTGGCCTCCAGACGCTTTGCTTGTGTGTGATACAAGCTCTCCTTCCACAGATGAGGCTAAAGGTGTTGATCCTGCATTGTATGAAGCTAAAATCTGTGGGCAGACGACTAGCAACTCTTTTGTTCCGTTGCCAAGGGATGGTGAGGACTAGCAACTCCTTTCACCCTTTACCAGATTACTTAAACCTTACTAACGACCTAACGACCTGGCTCCATCATCTTCTAGGAGCTTGTCGTGGTTAGGTGAGGAGAAGGACCAGGCCCCTTCCTTAGTGGTTAATGCCCCATCTCCTTTGTTCTCTATGGGTAATCACACATCACTTTCATCGTATAATTGGGGGTTGGATTTATGTGGTGGTGTTCCTTGTGATTTGCCTCGGGAAGTGGTCGTGATGCAATTGCAATGAGTGTGAGCTCTCGCAATAATGCTCCTACTTCCAGGGTCCGGGACACAACCCAAGAGCATGCTAGGCAGGATTGGCCGTTGGTGCCAATGGGTAGTTGCTCAAGAGTTGCTGATTCGGTTGAACCGCTGGTTGTTGATTACTCCTGTTTTCAAGATCCTAGCAATTCCTATTCGGTGGAGGATGTTTGGGATGACACAAATGTTAATTCTGACAAGGTTTCCAAGTGGGTGGCCTCCAAACTCAAAAGCATTGCCGCCTGTATTGAGGTGGCTTTCTCGGGTTATGAGCATGAGGTGATTCATCTTCTTTCTAGAATCGAGAGTAGCAATGTTTCGCCCAAGCCAGTTGTGCAGAGAACACCACCATCTTCCAGGAGGCAGAGGGAACTAAGGAGTCTAGAGTTTGGAGTTAATTATGATAGGTCGTGCACTTCTACTAGTGGGTTGATGGTGCCTTATGTTTAGGTTTATCTCTTGGAATGTGAGGGGTATTAATGATCAGGACAAGAGAGCTTTGCTCAAAATTTTTTTTGAGGGACTGGAATTTTGACATCAGTTGTATCCAAGAGACAAAACTTGAGGAAATGGAGCTTGCGGATATTCGTAGCATTTGGGGAAACCATGCAGTTGGTTTTGCGGTACTCAAAGCAATAGGGGCAGCTGGAGGAATTTAGTTTTGTGGAATAAAAATTCATTCTAACTGATTTCCTCTTTTTGTGGTGATTTTTCGATCACTTGCTTCTTGCAAATGGGGGATGGCTGCACCACTTGGGCATTTATTGGTGTTTATGGCCCGGAGGTTAGAGTTGACAAGCTCAGGATGTGGGACGAACTACGACGGATTCGGGATGGTTGGTCCGGCCCGTGGTGCATAGGGGGGGATTTTAATGAAATTTTGCATTCTCAAGAAAGGACTACAGGTGTTTGCCCCTCGAATGCACTGGCGGAGTTTTAGGATTTCATCAATTACTCAGCCTTGTTGGACCTACCCCTGAAGGGGGGCGATTTTACTTGGTCTAGGAATGGAGATGAATCGGTATGTTCAAGGTTAGACCGTTTTCTAGTGTCGGCAAGTTGGGAGGAGGTTTTTCCAGACATGTTTCAAAAGAGGTTGCCAAGGCCAATTTCGGATCACTTCCCTATTTCTCTTGAGACGACAAGGCTAGAAAGGGGTAGGACCCCCTTCAAGTTTGAGAATATGTGGTTGGAAGTTGAGGGATTCTCGGAGCTTCTCAAAGAATGGTGGGGGGAGATTCAAGTTGACGGGTTTGCTAGTTATATTGTTGCAACCAAGCTTAAGTTTGTCAAAGAGAAACTGAAGAAGTGGAACAGGGATGTATTCGGAGACATCAAGACTCAAAAAGTATAATCTTTTGGGAATTATAAATCTCCTCGATGTAAAAGAAGAGACTTCTGACCTTACTAGTGTTGAAATTCAGCAAAGAAGAGATGCAAAAGAGGATTGGGCTAAAATTATTTTGATGGAGGAAATCTCTTGGAGGCAAAAGTCGAGGGCCTTATGGCTTAAGGCTGGCGATCGTAATACCAAATTTTTCCATAGGGTTGCTAACGTGCGCAGGAAGGTTAACTCTCTGTCTTTTGTGGTGGTGGGTGGGGTTCAATATGATGCTCTCCCGGATACGAAGTCTGCAATCTTGAACTTCTACAAATCTCTTTTCTCTGAGTCAGAACCGTGGAGACCTAGAGTTGATACGTTGCTTTTGCCCTTGTTACGAGACTCGGAGAAAGAGTTTATTGAGATGCCTTTCAGTGAAGAAGAAGTCACTAAAGCTCTTCTAGAGTGCTGGGGGATAAGGCCCCCGGACCGGACGGTATGACTATGGCATTCCTTTAAGGCAATTGGGACACTGTTAGTGGAGATGTGATGAGAATGTTCGCTGAGTTCTTCTACTCAGGAAGATTCGTGGCCAGCCTTAATGCCACTTTTATTGGCCTTATTCCTAAGAAAGCAAATGCTGAGAATATTAGAGACTTCCGACCTATCAGCATGGTTGGTTGCATTTATAAATTGCTTTCGAAAGTTTTGGCCCGAAGGTTAAGAAGCATCATTGGGATTCTCATTTCAGAGAACCAGAATGCCTTTGTTAGAGATCGTCAGATCATGGATGCGGTACGTATAGCAAATGAGCTCATTGATTCTATGGTTAAGCCGGGAAAGCCGGGTGTGGTCTGTAAGTTGGATATTGAGAAAGCATATGATCATGTGAATTGGAATTTTTTGTTGTATGTCATGAAGAGAATGGGCTTTGGGGAAAAGTGGATTGGATGAATCCGACACTGCATATCCTCTACTTTCTTTGTAGTTCTTGTCAACGGTTCTCCTACGGAGTTCTTTTCGGCATCTAGAGGTCTTCATCAGGGAGATCCTTTATCCCCCATTTTGTTTCTGCCGGTCATGGAAGTTTTTACTAGGATGCTTAATGCGGCATCTAGTGCAGGGCGTATTTCTGGTTTTAAAGTGGGCTGCCCGAGCACGTCAACTTTGAGTCTCTCATCTGCTTTTTGCGGACGACATTATTGTTTTTTGTGAAAATGATTGTGAGCAGATGGTGAATCTTCGGTGTGTGCTCACTTGGTTTCAGGCGGTTTCGGGTCTTAAGGTAAACTTGGCAAAGAGCTCTATCCTGCCTATTGGGTCCATGGACAATATTCAATTGCTAGCAGGTGTTTTGGGTTGCAAAGTTGATGCCTTTCCGACTACCTACCTTGGTCTCCCTTTTGGTGCTAAGTTTAAGGAGAAAGCCATTTGGGACTCAATTATCGAGAAGTTTAAGAAAAGACTCTGGCTGGAAGGCTATGTACCTTTCAAAAGGGGGGGGGCTAACTCTCATCAAGAGTGTCATCTCAAGCATCCCCACTTACTTCCTCTCTCTTTATCCCTTACCTTCTTCAGTGGCCAATAAGTTAGAAGCAATCCTTAGGAATTTCCTTTGGGGTTCTTTTGGGAGTGACTTCAAGTTTTATCTTGTAAGATGGAACATTGTGAAGCAACCAATGCTTTTAGGAGGGTTATGTATAAGGGACTTGCGTCTCTTTAATGAGGCCCTTCTTGGTAAGTGGCTATGGAGATTTATGAATGAAAAGGGCAATTTGTGGACGAAGGTAGTTACCATCAAATATGGGGACGATAGTTTTGGCTGGTTTCCCTCTATTGCGAGAGGTTCTTACGGGTATAGTCTTTGGAGATTTATATCCAGAGGTTGGTGGAGATTCTTCCTACACTGTTTCTTTGAGGTGGGAGATGGCTCTTCAATCTTTTTTTGGCATGATCGCTGGTGTGGCGACCTTCCTTTGAAAGACTTGTTCCCTAGGCTTTATGTTTTGGCAGTGGACAGAAATGCCTCTATTGCTGAGTATCGGGAGCAAGTTCATGGTAACAGTGTGGGGGCACCTGTTTTTGTTAGAGATGGTTTCGTTGATGATTCATTGGTTAGCTTTTTCAATAAGCTTAATGAGGCCAAAGTAGGAGAATCTTCAATTGATAGGGTGCGGTGGGATCTAACCACTCAGGGGTATTTCACTGTTTGTTAGTTCTTTTTATTCGAAGCTTTTTGATGGGAAGTTTCCACCTCAGGAGAGTCATTATGAGAAAGGCTTTCCTTGCAATCTCATTTGGAAGTCCTTAGCCCCCTTGAAGGTTTCGTTCTTCGTATGGGAAACTACACATGGGAACATTCTAACGTGTGACAACTTACAAAAGAGGGGGAAAGTTTTGGCGAATAGATGCTTCATATGTAAAAGGGCCTGGGAATCTTCGGATCATTTATTGCTCCACTGTCAGGTTGCAAGCATTCTTTAGGGTCTAGCTTTCAGTTGCTTGGGAATGTCCTGGGTTGCTCCTGATTCTATTAGGAACCATCTTTTGGCTTGGGAAGGCTCATTCGGTAGGAAAGTTAAGAAGAAGAAGAAGGAGGACGTCATGGTCCTACCTCTAGTTATCTTTTGGAATATTTGGAGAGAGAGAAATAGAAGAGTTTTTGATAACGTAGAAACTCCTCTTCAGCGGTTGAAAGAGAATTTTATCAAAATTCTCTACTTTTGGAAAAATGGGAAGTTTAGCTCTTCCTTTATTGATTTGGCAGACTGTGTGGATAGTTTGTATTTAGGTTGTAAATAGCCTTTTGTACATTGCTCACATTGCTCTCTGTGCAACTGAGCTTCCTATATTTATATTAATATATTACCTTTTCCTATCAAAAAAAAAAACAAGGAATAAGATGGACCAAGCAGGAAGTAGATAAGGTGCTCTTTAGTCAGGAATCTTTGCATTTCAGCTACAAGGTGTTAAAGGTTGTCTCCCCTAAACTAAGAGCTGTATGAGCTTTTCTGTTATTGCATTAGAAAATGCTGATTCACCATGGTGGGGGCTAATCTGGCCTTTGCTTTATTTCTGTGCAGAGCTGATACAGTCTAGTGAGTATGTGATAATTCAGATTAAAATCTTCACATGTTTTGCGATTGGCCTAGAATTTTAAGATATTTTCTTTTCTTTCCCTTGGTTTCTAAGCATGTATTGTGAGGTAATAGCTCTTTTTGGAAGAATTTCACTAGTCATTTAGACTTCCTAATTTCCACAGCACTTTAGTTGTCTTGACAATGCCGGAGTCACACAATGCATAGGGACATTCCTGTTTCCTCTTTCTTGTGTTGCGACCTAAACATCTGGTGCTGGGATCATTGGCCTGTAAATCTGTATTGTTTCTTCTCACTAATCGATATTCTGATTCTTTCTCATGGTTTGACTTCATTAGGACAAAGGTTCTATCCAAATACCTCTATGATAAATTGTCTCCAAAATTTTGGCAGTGTTATGGTAGTGTTCAGATGAAAAAGATAAGATTATCTCCACGAGAAAAATGGTTGAAAATAATATTGTTTGGACGTGGTGACCTATTATGCTCTTATTTCTCTGAAATTTTCATCGCCTAGTGTATATTGACATTCAATAGGGTTTGCTTTTTCCCATGGTTCCCATTGCTTACGTTGCTGTTGGTATATTTTCCTTGTCTATTTGTTGATGTATGTTGTAAATGTTAGTCCTGTGCAGTTATAATTGAGTTTTTTGTATCTTAAATCTTAATATACTATATCAGTGTGTATGACTTACAGAATGTTGTGACACTCTCCCCACATTGATGTGTTTGTGCAGCATTTTTGCTCCTGACTTTCATTTTATGGTTTGTCACACAGAGAGATGCTAGGCTACACAAGAATCAAAATCATGTAAAGAGTGATAACTCGTACAATATGGAAAATATGGCTATGCCGCTGCATCAGTATATTAATGATCCAATGGCTTTGGATATTGTACACAATGGGGCTACTTTTCAGGTTGTCCCTCCTTCTGACAAAAAGTGAAACTTTTGCAGTATTTGAAACTGAGTTTACAGACTTATTTTTCTTTCAAATTTTCAAGTGAACTGTTTTATTCCTGTTTAATTCATTTTCTTTTAGTGATTTTTACCAAATAGGCAGTTTGTCCACTATCAATAACATATATTTATCATGTAATGTGCACCTTGCATCTGGTCATCTGTTTTTGGAGCATATTTAAACATCTCCTTAGGATTATGATTCTATAACACATGCCAAAAACTCACATTTGAGAGTTGCTATTGTGAATTATACTTTGTTTGCATCCACAATGAGAAGTCGGCCCCCCTTAGAAGTTACGCTTAGTAGGGCCTATTTTCATGTGTCAAACATTGACAATTTGGGTTTAATAGGAGTTTGTGATCGAGAATAGTTGATTGAGTCAATGGAAGGGAATGACTCACAATGTTTAAAATGAAGCGGTCCATAGTTTGGTGTTCTTCTGATCAATGGGCATGTAAAAATTCAAACATTTTGTAGGTGACTAGGAGAACAGTCAGCATCAAAAGGAATTCTCTTTATTGTCCACCTCATCAAACTGGGCAAAATAAAGAAAGTACAATGACCTTATTGGAATTGTTTCTAGAGAGTCTCTGGGATGGTTCCAAGTACAGCAAGTTACATAGACAAAAGTGGTTACATATATATATATATATATATATATATATATATATATATATACATATGTATGTATGTATGTATGTATGTATACACACACACACACACACACACACACATATATATACATATACATATGTATATACATATACACACACACACATATATATATATATATATATATATATATATTTAACAACAACACCACCACCACCTCTCAGTGTGGGTCTCACTTTTGCGGGGTCTGGGGAGATTCAGCTGTAGGCAATTTTGCCCTTACCGGCATTGTTACCCGTAGAGAGGCTGATTTCAACAGACCCACAAAAAAAGGTATTAGAGAAAATCTTTTAAAGAAGATACATTTTGTAAAAAACATTTAATGCTTAGTTTAAAAAAGCCCGCTTGGGGCACGCCTAGGCGCACCTTGGTGTGAGGTTACCGGGCTAGCGCCTCGAAGGGGATGAGGTGCGCCTCAAGGATGCGAGGCTATATCTTCCCCCCTGTTCTTCTTTTTCTTAGCCTTGCCTTTACCTTTTTCCTTCTTTTCCTCCCTTGGGAGCTAAAAGGTGAACTAAACTTATACTGGAAGACGTGCATTTGGGAACTACGATGATCAGATAACATACCTTAAGGTTATTTGTAATGTTAGTAGTGATAAAGATGTCTAATCACATTCTTAATGCATTTATCTAACTTATTTATGCAAAATATGTTTTGTGAAATATGAAATACTTTTAAAAAAATTTGCATAGAAGTGCGCCTCGCATCCATGATGCGTTCGCCTTCGCCTCGTGCCTTGCGCCTTACGCTTTGAGACCCTATGCGCCTCTGCCTCGTGCTTTTTAAAACTAAGATTTAGTGGTAAAATAAAGGACATATAGCAATGAATGACTACGATAAATTAAGAGGCAAGTTGTTGGAACTAAGTAACATACGAACAGTAAATTAGAGGGTAAGATACCTTAATAACCAGAGGAAAGCAAACGGAGCCTCTTGCCCAATGAACGAACTACCTGCAAACACACGAAATACGAAAAAGACTACTACCCGCTCGCTACCACTGCAACCAGAAGCCAACTATGGGGTCGACTCTCTGCGATTTAAAATCTTAATCCTATTCCGCCATAGCTTTTTATCCTGAGCTATGTCCTTCGTCAAATCGACAATTTTCAAGTCCTCTCTAATCACATCGTCCAAATTCTTCTTTGGTCGGCCCCTCCCTCTTTTGCCTCCGGGGATGTTGATCATTTCACATCTCCTCGCTGGAGCGTACACACTCCTCCTTTTCACATGGCCAAACCATCGGAGTCTTGTTTATCTCATCTTATCTTCGATGGGAGCTAGTTTAACTAAGTCTCTGATTACGCCATTCTTATTCCTATCTATTCTCGAATAAGCACACATCCACCTAATCATCCTCATCTCTGTCATCATCAACCTTTGAACCTGCCTCTTTTTAAGAGGTTAACATTCCGATCCATAAAGAACAACCAGTCTAACTATCATACGATAGACTCTGCCTTTTAAACCAAGGTACACCCTCTTATCACACAGCACACCAGAGGAATACTTTCATTTTTGCCAGCCTACCTTTATACATACCTTTATACGCTGATTAATATCTTCGTCAATATCCCCATTCTGCTGTATGATCGAGCCTAGGTACTTAACTTATCAACCTTAGGTATCGAACTCCTATCCAGGGTGACTTTTACCCCCACATCCACCCTTCCACTGAAATAGCAATGAAGGTATTTCGTTTTCGATCTACTCACTCTGAAACCTCTAGATTCCAGTGTAAGCCTTCAACGCGCCAACTTCACATTAATTCCCTGTCTGGTTTCATCAATAAGAGTAATGTCATCCGCAAATAGCATGTACCAAGGTAACTCATCTTGAATCCCTCTTGTAAGTTCATCTATAATTAGAGTGAAAAGAAAAGGGCTTAAGGCGCAACCCTGATGTAGGCCTATACCGACGAAGAAGTCATTGGTGACTGGCGTCCTAACACTTGTCCTATCTCTCTCATACATATCCTTAATAATTCCGATATACACGGATGACACTCCTTTCTTTTCCAAGCATCTCCGTAACACTTCATGCGGAATTCTATCATAAGCTTTCTCCAGGTCGATGAACACCATATGAAGATCCATCCTTTTATCTCTGTACAAACCCATATGAGCCTTGTAAGGAGGTAAATCGCCTCTAAGGTTGCTATGCCTGGCATAAAGCCAAATTGGTTCTTTGAAATCGAAATATCCTTCCGCAACCTTCTCTCAAAAACCCTCTCCCATAACTTCATGGTGTGGTTGAACAACTTTATACCCTTAAAATTATTACAATCTTGAATATCACCTTTGTTCTTGTACAGAGGGATGACTGTACTTGACCTCCATTCTCTGGGCATCTTAGGGGTTCGAAAAATAACGTTGAAAAGTTCCGTTAGCCACTCTAATTCTTTTTCCCCCAAACACTTTCACACTTCCACCCGGATCTGATCTGGACTTTCTGCCTTTCCCTTAGTTATCTTCTTTAAGGTCTCTTTAATCTCGTCCTTGCTGATGTGACCACACACTCACGGATCCAGATGCCTCTTCCTACACTCTCTTTCCCTACTGCGAGAAACCTCCATCACTTCACCATTGAGGAGTTTGGAAAAGTACCTTTGTCATATCTCCTTGATTTCTACATCATCGGACAACACCTGGCCATTTTCATCCTTGATGCACCTCACAACCTAGCCCTTGCTAATTTAAAGACTTCATTCTCCCCTTCTTTTGACTCCAATTTATAGTATAACATATCATAAGTCAAGCTCTTAACTACCACGACTGCTTTCTTGGCTACCTTCTTTGCTGCCTTATATCTAGCTCTACTAATCTCTCTCTCTTCATCCCCTCCACCGTTCACGAAATCAGCATAAGCCTCTTTTTTCTCCTTGACTCTCTCCTTTACCTCCTCGTTCCCCCACCAGGCACCCTTTATTTTGTTACCATCTCTTCTAGAACAACCTAGAATTTCTTTAGCCGACCTTCTAATACAATCTGCCATTGTGTCCCACATTGCATCTGAATCCTCAACCCCCCTCCAGGCTTCTTCCAAAATCCTCTCTGCAAAAAACACTGCGTTCTCGTTCGTGAGGTTCCACCACTTAACCTTAGGGTTCCCGACTCTCCTCTTCTTCCATTTTGAGCATTTGAATACCACATCCAACACTAGCAACCTATGCTGAGTCCCTAGATACTCACTAGGAATCACCTTACAATCCTTACAAAATCTCCGAGTATCCGTCCTTGTTAGGAAGTAGTCAATTTGGGTCTTTAAAGAGCCATTCTTGAAGGTCACCAAGTGGTCCTCGTTCTTCTTGAAATAGTAGTTTACCACCAACAGCTCATAGGCCATCGCAAAGTCTAACACAGAAACTCCTCCAATGTTTCTCTTCTCAAAACCAAAACCCCCGTGGGTTGTGTTATACCCGTCTGCGTCCACACCAATGTGGCCATTAAAGTTTCCTCCTATGAAAAGTTTCTCGCTCTGATGTACATCCTGGATGACCATGTCCAAATCCTTCCAAAATAATTTCTTAGTATCGTCTGGCATACCTATTTGAGGAGCATATACACTAATCACGTTGATGATTTCTGAACCCACTAAGACCTTAATGGCCATAATTCAATCACTCTTACGCCTCACTTCAACAACAAAGTCTACCAACTCCTCCACAAAAATGCCAACTCCATTCCTCGCCTCGGTTGACCCCGAAAACAATAATTTGTATCTATCAACTTCTCTAGTTTTAGCCTCCACTCACTTCGTCTCTTGAACACTAGCAATGCTAACCGTACGCCTACGCAACGCCTTAACTAATTCTAAAGATTTACGCGTAAGAGACCCAATATTCCAATATGCAAGGCGCACATTCCGAAACCCTGCACCCCTCCCAACCCCATAACCCTGCTACTATATTGCTCGCCACCAGCTAAAGCTGCCAACACCCACCTCCCGCCACGCACTAAAAGAATCTACTAAAAGCACAAAAGAAACCTACTAAAAGTACCAAAGTCAGCAACGAAATATTAAAGAGGGGGTAAGCCCTGAAACTAAAAGAAGAAGAGATGCTGGCTACCAAGAGCCCCAGACTCAGTAAACAAGCCTAGGAATCTACTAGGCAAGAAAGCCCACTAGCCAATAGCACAAGGACAACCTAAAAAAGTACAGTTAAACAATAAAACTAATACACCCAACACCACAACAAAACACACTCGATTGAAACGACTAAAAAAAACCCCGCAAACAACAATAACTTAAAATAGAAAATGATCGCTTAGCTACACGAAGAGCTGCCAAAGTAAAAGAATAAAAAAAGGGCAGTCCGGTGCACAAGCATCCCGCGTTCACGCAGGGTCCGGGGAAGGGCCGCACCCCGTGGGGTGAATTGTAGGCAACCTAACCTGACTTTGTCAGTGGCTGATTCCACGTAAAAGAATACTAATAATAAATAAAAACTAGCTACGAACATGAAGAGTAATCTTAAATAGGATTTACCCAAGTAAAGATGCGAAATTACTAATCCAACACCAATTAAAAGGAGACTAATAGCAACACTAATGATACCAAGTAACACTAATAATGACCAACGCCGAGAGTTCCAACAAAAACACTACCAACACTAGAAAAATACTGGTACTAACCACAAAACGTAATACTAATAATAAACTCAAATTGCCACAAGGCATACCAGAAAGATAGCAGGTATCAAAGGTAAATATAAAATCAACAGGGCAATGAATTGAAAAACACCGGAGCTACAGCACTATGGGAGAACACTACCAGAACAAACATCACTAACATCAATCAGGAGCCCGTTACCATAAAACCCCAGAAAAGTTGGAATAAAGAAGGAGCTAAGTAGAAATAGAACTAATTAGGGCCAAATTACAACCCAAGCAAGCCACCGAAATCAGCGCCCTCCAACTGCTGCTAGAAAGAACTCAGAGCTAGAAAGCAAGTTGGAATTACACAAAACAATACTCAATTCAAGAACTCAGAACACTGACACTGATGCTAGAAAGACTCAAATGAAGACCAAAACCTGAATTCGGGAAGCTGATGCTAGAATGAAACTGGGCTAGGATACACGACAATCTGAAACAGTTAGAACAACAAAATAAGCTGAGATGGGAGAGAGAGGGGACCTGAGATTTGGGAGATGAAACTCTGCCCCGGCCACCCAGTTCCAGCCACGGTACTGGACCAAAAACCCGACAACCCAATGACGGCAACAATGGCCACCGGGGACTGACCCTGGAGGCCGACTAGAATCCGGTCGCCGCTGATGACAGATGCAGGCCCAGGGGCTCAGGTACGCAGGGGCTCAATGGAACCCGACAACAGAGAGACCTCAGGGGAGGACCGAGTAGGGACTATGCATTGGCACTCACTGTCGACGACCACCACTGCCGGCTACCGGCTTCTGCTGGTGGACGCTAACCGAGGTCATCCAGGTGACCGTTCTGTGCAATCGGAAAAGAGTGCGGCTGACAGTCTGACCCAGAAGAGAGAGAGAGAGAGAGGATTCGTAAATATATATATATGTATATACACATACATATACATACATACATACATATATATATATACACACATACATATACACATACATACATACATACATATATGTACACATATTCATATGTACATACATATACACATACTTACATACATATACGCATATACATACACGAAGAAGTTAAATGCAGCCCATGATGATGCTGTCCAACAAAAAATCAATAACATCAGTCGAAGAGGAATAGAAAACCTTCTCTTCCCAAAAGTGTAGAGTCCTGAGCCGCTTTGTCTAGTTTGCCTGTCTTACTACCAAAGAGCTCATAATGATTGCCTTCTCTTCGCTGTGAACTTGTCTTTTTCATGTGCTTTTGCTTTCCATTTCCATTTGCTATAAAAATTCTCGCCAGTTGGCTAAGCTATGCCATGACAGGTTGCAGGACTAACAAACAACTCTTATGTGCCAGAATCACATGAAGTCCGTGGTTGTGTTCAGAAGCATCATTCTCTGGGTAAACTTGTCCTTGATGTGGCTAAGGTAGCACGACACGTTTCTAATCTTAAGAGGCTTTACAGAATTCTTGTTTCCGAAGCTGCTCCATGCTGTTATGGTCTCATACTTTCCAAATCTTTTAGAGGCGGTTGGATCACATGTTGTATGTTGGATTGACTGAAGATCACAAAGGATCTGCAACAACATTTGCACACGTGGTTGGTGCACAGGTTATCTCCCAATTGTTGCCATCAACTTCTAGCACAGAAAGGCTGGCTGACAATACATCAGGAGGTCAGTTAAGCAGAAGCTTTTGCTTTTAAAATTGGTGTTTTCCTATTTTACTGAAAACTCAGAATTGTTTTCTTGCTAGAGATTATCCAGTGGTGTGGCTGAACTGAACAATGAACTTGATGGCTGTGTTCATGTTGGCTAATCTTGGATGCGTGGTTCTTTCTGTACGGCTCTGAAACATTTTAAAGAGCCCTCAGATTTTAAGCTCTGAATTGTTTCTGTCAGGGTTGTGATCTGATAGGTTTTTGTGTGGCTCTGAAAATTTTCTTGTGCTCTTGAAACTTTCACCAGAGCTCTGACCATTTCAATGGAGGAATGAAAATGGCTAATGCCTTGAGAAAATATTTCAATATGTTTGTTGTGAAGATATGGCATACATTGTGGGGCTGTTGATGTTTGATTCAATGAAAACTGTAATACTGATGAGTCAACTGAAACTCTGGGGCAGTTAGTGCCTTATTAGGAGAGGTCCTAAGCTCTGTCATCGTGTTTCTGGGTTTTCAATAGCACAAATTTCTCATAGCAATTTACCATTGTTTCCCAGCAACATCAGGTGTGTCGTACAACATGCTATGGAAACTAATCCTCCACACCCCAAGAAAGAACTGATAATTAAGCCCTGTTGTCGGGAGGGGGCTGACATGCGAATTTGGTGGCAAATGGTAGAACTGCTTCTTTGAACCAAAATAACCATACACATGGAGTTGGTTCTTCAATCAGAGAGATACACATGACTGAGATCGAGAATGTGGGAGGCCTATGTTAAACTCACAAACCTTGTTGCCTTTTCCATGTACCAAAAGCGTCTACACCACCACCCAGTCGTCGGACATATTAAACTTGGTGCAGTTCTTTATGATTCTGTTTTTGTTTTTCAGCCAAACACAAGACACTAACCAAATGAAAAAGGTGAACTGAAAAAGTAGGCTGAAATTTGGCACAGTTCTTTATGTGTTTGTTTGACCTTTTTGTTTTCTCTGAAGGTTGTCATGACTTCAACCCAAAATGACAATATGTTTGTCCCCATCTGAAAAGAACCAAACTTGAAGATGAATTTGTAGTCTGAACTGCAAATTTGAAAAATGAGGGGGGGGGGGGGGGGGGGGGGGGGGGGATTAGGTTCATGACATGACCCTGTGGATTTTAGAGGCCAATGCAAGGTAAGAAGCTAAGGAGCCCAACCTCGCAATTATTCAGCTTCGGGTCATATAGAGGTCTGAGTCAAATATGATCTAGTCTGATACTCACCCAGCTTATATCTGATTTGACCCAAAGATCCCAAAAATTGTGGACTGTAGAGTTTAACTGCAAAAACCCAGAAGACTTTAGCCTGAATAGCTCGAACGGGGAGGGGGACGTGTATGAACAGCAGCATTTTGATTCCAATCCTGTTTGAGTGACACCTGTTTTGCAGGTCTGATTTCTGTGATCCTCTAATGTGCCAGTATGCTCTTGCTAGATTTGGAGCCGTAGGACCAACTTCCTGTGTCCTAATTTTTTTTTTTTTAATAGTTTGGTTGCCGCTAATTTGCCCCCCCCCCCCCCCCGCGCGCGAAGCTCCCTGTCTTAATTTTGAATAAAAATCTGCATCATTTAGCATTGGATCGAACCATTTCAGAAATTGAGCATGCTTTTTCCCTATTTAAAATATCATCTTATGTGGATGCTCACCACAAGTTCTCAACTCCATCTTCGCAGCTTGTCTCTCATCACTAAACAGACTTTCCAAGTTGTATATCTTTGATCTCTTTTGCATGAAACGCTTTGGTTCAGGGAAATACGCTGATTTGTCAAGAAGCATGTCAAACACTCAGCATTTTACAGTGCCTTTTGTTTTCAAGATACTGCTTTTCTTTGGATGTGAAATTAGGATGTTAAGCCTACTTGTATTTATTCTATTACTGTAATTGTTTCACGCATGTTTTCTAACGCTGCAGAACAGAGCTCCCCAATTAAAGAGTTTAAATCTGCAAATGATAGTTACAAGGTTAGTAGGAATATTATTTTAGTACTTGCACTAAAAGGTAACAACTGCTGTAGCATTATCATGCTCGAGTTTTGGCCTCATTGCAGAGTGGCCCTAGCGATGAAAATACTAGTGATACTCTTCCATCTGAAGTGGTTGAAGGATCTAGCCAAAGTGTAAGCCTGCTGACGATAATAATGTTTAGTCTGCTATAAGACTGATTGTATCTGCTCCTTGTATTTACATGTTTTCTTCAATTAGAACTTACTGCTTTCCTTGTGTTAGACAATGACCGTCGGGAAACTCATGGAGGCGTATGAAGTCTGCATTACTAGTTTACGGAAGTCCCAGTCACGCCGACGAATCAACTCTCTGACAAGAATAGCCCCTGTGAACTTTACAAAGGAGGTACATTATTAGTCTGTGCGACTTTCTTGTAAATACTTTGTTGTGCCTTAAGAGCTTCCTGGTTTATTCTCCATTTTCAAATAGAAGACCTTTATAACTGGACAAAAATAAAAATTGAAATGAAATATAGATGCAACGGCATATTTTGATCTTTGGCTGTTTTGCGTGATATATTCTCTTAGGGCCTATTCTGTGGGACTTAATTTTATAATGAGATCTTGATTTGCCCTTCTTTGTTTCATAACCATCATGTAGCCAGTGAGATGTTTGTGTTGTTTTTTGTTTTTGGTTTCTTTTTTTGGGTGGGGGGGGGGGGGGTGCTGCATGTAGGAATAAAAAGTATAAATTAACATGTATACATGAAATGAGAAGTTCCGAGAAATCGAGGGTGTAAATCGAAAAACAGAACTAATCAGACTAATCATATGATATAAAATAAGCAACACAGTAGAATTATTTGTTTGTGGTACCTATAAATTATAATACACTAGATATGTACAAATTTCTACTTGTTTGATATTATTTTGTTGTTTTCCATGTTTTCTTACAGTTTCAGCGAGACTTTTAACTAAACTAAATTAAACTCAGTTTTTTACGGTCCTAGGGAACAGTCCCTTAAGGCCTTAATTGTGCTACTCATTAGGCATACCCTGCTGCACCCTAACCCCACCACTGCTTAGACGTATTTTCTGATTATTGCATCCCAGAGTAAATAAATATCCATAACAATTCTCAAGAGGATGGGAACTTGTAAAAGATGGGAGGAGCTCAAGTCCTTTCCACTTATGATGCGAGAGGGTCGGGAGATGATCTGTATATGTGCATGTGCAATGCTGAGCGGCTGAGTGGCACATACATCATTTCTCTCAGCCTTCATTTGCTGGCGCCTGAGACAGGACAGCCATTTTCAGCTGGAGTTAATTCAGCTTAGTTCTGGGTGTATTCTATGCTGCTTTCTAGGGATATCTCTGTTACAAAACATGAGTTAAAGCAGTTATTTTTGGAAGCACTGTGTATCACCAAACCACGCTGGATGAATATCTCAGCATCTCGTGTAAGGCAAGGTGTCTGATGGGCCAGACTTTTGTGGGGGGGGGGGGGGTTGTCTGCTGCATTATGCTTGCAAAAGAAGTGTAGATATGTTGTCTTCATTGGACCTGGATTTCAATTCATGGACAACCTACTACCTTACAACAAAAGACATAGATCACAGGTTAGTGAGACATTGTTGCGTTAAACACAACAAAAGAGGATTGCAGATTACTGAATATTATATTGGCAGACTTGTGACGTTATTGCTATTGCATTCGTTTTGCCTTCTGAATCTGTTGTATGAAATATATTGGTAGTGTTTTTGATGTATAGTCTTATGTAACTAAGATTTCGATGTCTGAATTGTCTACAGGCACGTCTTCGGGTACCTGAATCAACTGTTGAGCGGATAAAATCACTCAATAGACTTGATCTGGAGCTTTACGAGTATGCTCAAGACATCTTTGCCAGGCAACATGATCGAACAATGCAGAAATTGGTGAGTGCCTATGCCATGTATCTTATATAGATTAGTATTTTATCATCCGATGACTAGATTGTGCACAGCTAATGAGTCTTATTACAATTATTTCGACTTTGAAGTCTACCAAAAGCTCACACTGCGCTTTTTTTTGCAAAGTAGGACTAGGGAACCCCCCCCCCCCCCTTTTAGGGGAATAAGTAGTCAATGCCTGCTAAAATAAAAATGCCACCTCTGCAATAATAGTAGAGTTATACGAAGTAACTTTTGCACATGTACCCCTTGATACCCTAACCTTTGGTGCAGCTTCTGGGAAATGATTTGGTTTCATTCAGGTGAGAAACTCAGTTTTCAGAGAAACATTGCAGGAAACAAAAGGCACTGTTGTTCTCAATTCCGTTGGGGCTCCCCCTTGGAGAGAGAGTTTACTAGTTATGGCTGTCGTTTTGGTGGGCGTGTGTCTCTTTATAAATGCAAGGCGAAGAACATCTAAAGTTAAGGTGTGAATGTGGCTATGATTTTACACACTTAAGGGTGTAAGAGCTGTTCAATTTTAAGACACAGCTGCAACCGCTTTTTGCTGTTGGGCATCGTTACACAGTATCCAATTTTGAAGTGATGGCAACTGAAGATTCATTAGCCGCATTTTAGTAGTGTAAAATGATTCACTCGGTCATTCTACTGTACTATGGATAGTGAATTTACATAGCTACTTGGAACCATGATTGTTATGTTCAGATTTGAGTCTCATTGACAAATCTTACCGTTATATCTTTTCCGGTTTGACTGTTTCTCTACACAATTTTGCTAGTAGGAGCTTTGGGTCTTATCATTTAAGGTTTCCTAAGTATCTCAGTTAAAGCTCTTCCTTCTGCCCCCCACCAGCGGGAGAAAATGAATGTTGAAGTGGATCTGTTTGTGTAAAGGCGTTATGTATTGATAAGGTGACCTGAAGCCTTCATTCTTATGCTTGATTTTGATCGTGGTTGCTATTGCTTCATAATTTTGTCAAACCATATGCCTCGCTAATTATCTTATCTCCTGCGCCTTGATACTCTATTCGTTGGTCTTATTACATGCCTGTAAGAATTGACTCGGCAAGCGACCCGATTGGAACAGTGGGTTGATAGTTCAATCGGTTACACCATTCGGACCACAGCAAACCAGTTGATCCGTTTACCGGTTAAGTGGACATGACTAGGTCAATCATAGACCTATGTCCTTCAAACGTTATTTCCTTGATTTCTTTAGACAAATGCAAGAAATATTATATAACATCAATTCGGCATCTGTTTCAACTTCTCTGCACACAAAACACAGTAAGCGAACAATCCAGTTTGTGGCCCAGTGAAATATGCGCAATTCGGTTTAAAAAAGGCAGCCTAAAACATAAATTATAGTCTTTGCTTCCAACCCTGCACAAGTTGGTGATTGCAGAGCAGTTGGTGAATGATTGTTTTTTAATCATTAACATCCGTGGTGTCAAGCATGACAACGACAATTAGCTGTTTTTTTTTTTTGGGTTTTTTATCTTTCTCATCCTTTTTCCTTTTCTTCCGCCTAACCTTTCCTTTTTTTTTGAAATATATTACATTAGTTAAGTTATGCTTTTCAATCAAAAATTGTCCATCAAGAACTATTTGCTTAATCGTGATCTATTATTTGCCAAAAATTAACCTATATTCACTAAAAAGCATTCTAGTGTTCACTAAAAATTAATTTATGTTTCACCAAAATATTTTTAGTGTTTTGTCATCTACAAGTTCTTTAAGGGTTTACATTTTTTTTTAAAAAAAATTATCTTGTTTAAATATCTTTCCATCCTTTTTTTTTTGGGCAACATTTGTCTAGTTTTTTTTTTAAATACTTTATGCAAGGAAAAGTTTTTTTTGAATCAAATTCTATCCCAAAAAAATGTTCACTAAGCAATGATATATTATTCACCAAAAACTGATCTATTATTTACTAAATAGTATTTTATTGTACATTAAAAATTGCTCTAACATTCACTAAAAGATAATGTGTTGTTCAGTAAAAATTGAATACTCACAAAAAAATAGTCTAATATTCACCAAAAAGATAATATATTCTACACTGAAATTAACCACTGCTCACTAAAACTAAAGTATCATTCCATAAAAATTAACATAATATTCACTAAAAATGGTATTGTACGCTAAAAACTAATATTACACACTAAAATTTAACGTATTGTTCATTAAAAAATAACCTATAGTACACTAAAAAATAATACATTATACACTAAAAATTTAACGTATGTTTTACTAAAAATTAGCATATGGTTCACTGCATTTTTTTCTTTCTTCTCCTCATCACATTCACAATCTCTATGTAAGTCTCAAATAAAATATTAGATATAATTTTAAGTGTTTTTAAAGTTAACATGGGACGAATAAACAAATCCCGAAAAAATTTAAAACAAAAGATAAGTGTATAAAGCTAAAAAGTAACACACCCAAAAAAAAAAAGGAATACACAAAATATCCAAGTAACAACTTGAACTCATAACCATCATTGGCAATTCCTTATCTCTACCACTACGGCACTACACAAATTGCCAAGTTCAACAATGTTTTGCAATGAGTTAATATATTACCACATCTAAAAAATGAATGAAAGCCACGAACACGCGCCTTTCAGCACGTGTTTACAAATGGAGTATACAATGCTCCTATACTCAAGGATTTTGTAACATAATTTGTGCGAACCAGTTTAATTATATTCATATCTAAAAGGTGCTGTTACTTTTGGATGTTTATAGGACTTTATAATTTATATCACCTTGTGAAGCAAACTAGTTTGTAAGGATTATTTTATGTTAGGTCTCTTTTTTTTCCCTCTCTTTTTAATGAGAATCAATGGCTTAAAAAAATGTTGGTTTATTCCAAGCATAAATTGAACCAATCCCGTAGCAAAACTCAGAATGGTATTAAAATTAGTCTTGTATCAACAAAAAAAAAAAAGAATGGCTAACATAAATCTTGTATTGACAAAAACATTGAAAGGGTAACTTATAAAGTTAAAAGGTTAGGACATAGCATTTAAAATACAAACTTAAAGATCAAGACCTAGTGCCAATTGCTAAGTTATCAATAGGGCCATTGGAGCTTAGCTATATCATGGTCAACACCTTTATTGTCTATTTTCTACACCCCCCGGGGTCCGCACCCATTCATTAGCTATCCTCGGGTTCATAATCCTGCAAAAGAAACCCAGTAAATCATAGCTGACGACCCTAAAGAGAATAAAAGAAATCAAGCTACAGTCCTCTTTGTATGATCATATACACGGACAACGTGTAGTATATAGTTTTCAAGGGGGGGGCTACTATACAATCGAAACACACTGTACATAGTATTCAACGAAGATCTACTATACAATCAAAACGCGCTGTACACAGTATTCAACGAAGATCTACTGCATAAATCAATTTTGAGCAACCCATATTTAACTACCCGGAATCTTTCTCGCAACTGTTTCAAAAGACTTTGTGACAGGACAATAATGAGACCACCAACAATAATGAAACGCGCTGTACATAGTATTCAATGAAGATCTACTACATAAATAAATTTTGAGCAACCCATATTTAACTACCTGCAATCTTTCTCGAAACTGTTTCAAAAGACTTTGTGACAAGACAATAATGAGACCAACAATAATTAAACGCCCTATACACAGTATTCAATAAAGATCTCCCGCATAAATCAATTTTGAGCAACCCGTATTTAACTACCTGCAATCTTTCTCGTAACTGTTTCAAAAGACTTTGTGACAGGACAATAACGAGACCACCAACAAGGCACGAAATATCCACACACGAGTTTGTTTCTATTCAGCCTGATTGAGGCGTAGTACCTCTCAAGTAGTGAACGTGCATCCATGAGTACTAATCTGAAGGAGTTTGTTTCTATTCAGCCTGATTGAGGTGTAGTACCTCTCAAGTAGTGAGCGTGCATCCATGAGTACTAATCTGAAGCAGTGTGCGGCGCCCTGCAAGCGTTCAAGACAGTACAGTGACAGAAGCAAGCAGATTCCACGCCATATCTTGGCACAGTGCATCTAGGCAATAAATATAATATGGCACGGGCTAGCTAGCAGCTACTACTTCATCACCAACATCATAGTAGAATATAACATAACAACCCGAGAAAAGAAGCCATTGGCATTATTTCACAATGCAAACAATAAAAAACAAAAATTAAAAATATCATAAAGCAAGTAGAATCAACAAAACATCCAGGCTCACCGAGAATAGTCTACAGAAGGGCGCGATCTCCTTGGCGAACCACTAATCCCGTTAACAAGTTTAATAATATAAAAAGAAAAAACCGACTATAAACTAGAACAAAAATCCACCTCCCAAGTCCTCCTAACTCTTAGCCAAAAAGGCGCTCAACGTGCTGAGCACCTGCTTGAGATTTACAATCAAGCCATCCTCTTTGGTATCAATCGCCTGGCCAAATCACCGTAGCAGGTTCAATTTACCCAGCCACATTACTGAGGCTCACTAGTACTAATACATCACCTCAGAGAATCAGGTCGCACCAACAAAAATAATGGGGGCTCACTCACCTAATCCAGCTTTCCTCTTGAGGTGCTCCTTGAAGTCAATGATATCACCTTCCCACCGAGTCACAGTCTGATTCTCACATACCCATATCTCATGAGCCACCTGGTTTATTAGCCTAAAATCATGACTAACAAGAACCATTCCACCATCCCACTCATTTAGAGCATCAGCTAATGAATCAATCGTCTCAATGTCCAAATGGTTAGTAGGCTCATCTAGCAAGAGCATGTGGGGTTGCCGGTAAGCCAGCCATGCAAAAATAACACGGCTCTTTTGCCCATCAGAAAGGTTTTTCATAGGCATCACTTGTGCTTTGCCAGACAGTCCAAACTTCCCTATTGCTGCCCTCATTTTCTCTTCCTCATTCCCTGGGTACTCTTGCATCATGTACTGTAAAGCAGGCATATTCAAGTCGAGCTTTTCAGCAAGATGCTGATGGTACTGAGCAATCCTTAAATGATTGTGCCGACGCACCATGCCATCAAGGGGTACCAAATCCCCTGTCATAAGCTTCAGAAGCGTACTCTTCCCGGCTCCATTAGGCCCCACTAGTGCGATCCTTGAGTCAAGATCCACACCAAAGTCAAGTTGTTTGTAAAGAATATGTTCTGGCGCATAGCCAAATGAGACATCCACAAACTGCAACACTGGAGGGGGAAGCTTCCCCACATCTGTGAAACGGAAGACTAGAACTCTGTCTCTGACAACCTTCTCAGTTAGTCCTCCTCTCTCCATCTTTGCAAGTGTTTTCTCCTTACTCTGTGCTTGGCGGGCTAATTTAGCCGAACCGTGACCAAACCGGGCAATGTATTCTTTCATGTGAGCAATTTGTTCCTGTTCCCATTTATACTGTTTCATCTGATTTTCTTCAAGTTCAGCACGCGTCTGAACATACTGGTCATAATTACCAGTATAAATCTTCAGCTTCTTGTTCTGCATGTGGATGATGTTCGTGCAGACACCATTCAAAAAGTCTTGGGAGTGTGATACCACAACCAGAATTCGATTGAAGTTCTTTAGATTCTCTTCCAGCCAAACACAAGCTTCAAGGTCTGTCATTGGAAAAAAGACGAACACAAAAATGCACCTGAGTGCCTGGTTTGAGGGAAAAATAAGCCACACAAGCACACTACAATCAGTCGAACTTACACAGATTCCCAGTTCCAATTGAACCACCACATGCCACATTCCATCAAGTTTTGAAACAAACTCTTGTCCTCACATATGTTGACAAAACATTCATGTCAATAGCTAAACCTACTATGTCAGTCTAAACTTCCCCCGCGACATTAGTAAAGTACATAGGTGGGAATATTGCTGCCATGGCAGAAGCAACGACATTCACACCAAGCAAGCAAAGGTGTCCCAACAAATACCACAATGATCAGTCCCAAAAAACACATTAATCATATAGTTCGTTCTAACTACCATGAACAACATTGTCAGAATTCTTTTTACTCACCAAGACATGAAGCTGGATATGGCATAGTTACACAGGACAATAAGCACAACGGAACAGAGGACACTGATGCATGAGCTGCCACAGAAGAGAGGGGAAAGCAGAGAGGAGAAACTAACCAAGATGATTCGTAGGTTCATCCAGCAATAAAATGGTAGGATTCATGAACAATGACCTAGCCAAGGCAATCCTCATTCTCCAACCACCAGAGAAATCTTTTGTCTTTTTTGCCTGCATCATCTTGTTAAATCCGAGACCATATAAGATCTCAGCAGCACGCTTTTCGGCTGTTGAAGCATCAATAGCATCCAAGCGCTCATATATACGTTCCAGTCTCTCCCCTCCGCCATCCTCCTGTTACAAAGGACCAAGTCAGCATTGGAAGCTGTAGCATAGATGTCATCAAAGGAACATTTAAAATATGCAGAGTACACACCTGAGAAGCCAATGCCTCAGCTTCCTGTTCCAATTTCACCCTTTCTTCATCACAACATATTACAGCCTCCAGTGCAGACATGTCAGAGGCTTCAATCTCTCTAGTAAGATGATAGATATCCATGTGCTCCGGAATGGGAAGCTCACGGCAGCCTATTGCAGTGAGTAATGTAGATTTCCCACAACCATTCAAACCAACCAAACCGTAACGCCTATATATGAAAACCAGACGTATAAGATAAAAAGTTCAAGCAAAAAAGTGCACACAGGGAAAACAGAAATTAATCATACATTAAGAACAACAAACCTTCCATAGTTGAGTTCCAACATTGAATCCACTATTAAATCATGCCCATGAAAAGTAACAGACAAAGATTCTATCTGCAATGTAGAGAATTAAAATTAAAAAGACTGCAGACAATATTACAATATCACAATATGTAATGCACAACCTTAGATCATGTATGGCAGGGAGAACAGCACACCATATTTTCAAGCATTCACAAAAACGGTGAGTTTGTACAACAAATTTAGACATCATAATTGGTAAGAATCAAGTTCACAACCAATCTTCACACCAAGGCACTGATATGAAATGCGATAGTTAACATGAACAAACTAGAAGTGAACCTTGTAAACCTCAATCAATTTATGATAATTGCAAAAGAACACATCAATACAGAAAAGCCTAATGATCATCACTAAAGCCCCCACTTAATAGCGATTGGCACCCAAAAAAAAATTACAGTGGAAAAGACAAGTATCACGTAAAGAACCACAGGTAAGAACACACAGATAGAGAAAAGCCTAATGAACAACACACAGATAGAGAAAAGCCTAATGAACATCAGCAAAGCCCCCACCTAATAGAAATTTACCCCAAAAAAAGAAGAGAGACAAGTCATTTATTGGATGTTCACCTGTTCAGATTAAGACATCGTAGATGGTTGAGTTGATAACCATGCATGGCCACCAAGAGATGCTATGAAGTTTCTGAACTAATATTCATAATTCCACATCCATAAAGCATGTTCACAAATCAGGAACATATAATAGTACATACTCTCTAGAAATACCCCTAAGACCAAATCACTTCAATATACACAGGTAATTTGTACCCAATAGCTTTGGCCACAAAAGGCATTTGACATGCCCAGCCATCCCATCTGCACATAATAATCAGGATTTCAATAGAAATGCAAGAGCACAACAAGGTAGGCCACTCTCTTTCTTTTCTTGTTTTTTAGAGAAAAAAAATTGGGGGATGGGTGTGGAGACTAATTAGCCTCTATATAAATCTGCCAAACATTAGCTATTCCAGGAAGTGAACTCATCCTTGCATCATTTTAAACCTCAAATAAGAATGCAACGTAGGGCTGTCAAACGGGTCGGGTCGGGTCAACCAACTTAATAAACGGGTCAATTTCGTGTCGGCCTTGAAAATATCTTAGATTTGCTCAAAACTGAAAAATAACAAGTTTTCACACTAAACGGTCAAATTATGTCAACTTCGGGTCGAAATCGGTTCAGTTCGGGTTAGATTAGTGTTTCTTTCAGTAAATTCGGGTCGGGTTATCATGTCGGGTCAGACTTTGACAGCCCTAATGCAACGCCATTTCTGATGCTATGTGACATGTCAATAGTAACTGCAATCATCCTTTTAAACCTAAAGTTTAAGTATATGGCTCTATGTTGTACACCGATAACTGATAGCTAAAAACATTGACGTGGAAGATATATATTGTAAATCAATAATTTCATTTCCAGGCACTTAACACAACATGGATGACTTCAAAGCATCACAAAGGTTTTGCATTTAAGCGAACCTCATTTCACCACAACAACCGTTATATGCAATGCGATTGCAAGATTAGAGCGATTTTGTGGGCAAGGCAACCGAAACTACAATCACAACCGAAACTGAATTTTGAATCCCTTGATTATTCACATCGAAATTGCATTTTGAATCCCTTTATTATTCACATCCATGACATTTCATGCAAATTACTTTGAAATAATTAAGAAAAACTTAAGAAGCAGATGCGCCGACAATTAAGGCATAAGAAGCACACCAAAAAAGGGCGCAAAGAGAGAAAGATACATCAAAATTTAACTCAAACTTTAAAAAAGCCAGCTTTATTATTACCTTAATAAATAAAAGACAGAAGTTTGGTTAGTTTGCATACAAAGAAAAAACGCAGACCCACATAAAGCACCCAAGCCCACCAGCTACCATATTGTGACGCCATGCTCTCAGCAGCAAACGACCATAAAGTAATAAACTTTTTCTCACTCCAAGAGAAACTCCTATCTTCTCTTCCTATTTTTACTTCCCACTTGCTTTCATTTAGTTATGTATTGCTTTGAATGCTGCTACTAGTACTAACAGTGCTTTTAATTTGACTTTTGGAACTTTAAATAAAAATATGTTCCTTTCAGAATTCAGAGTACCTTGGAAATAGGCTCTGTGCTTGTCAAGCAAAGGTTTCAGCCATAAATATGCCTTAAAATCTGTTCTTGGCAGAAGGCACACCAGGAAGGCAGTTTTGTGATATCAGTCTCCCCCCAGAAAACTTCAAAACTTAGTTTAAAAAAGCCCGCCTGAGGCACACCTAGGCGCGCCTCGGTGTGAGGCTACTGGGTTAGCACCTCGAAGGAGATAAGGTGCGCCTCAAGGATGCGAAGCTATATCTTGCCCCTTTTTCTTCTTTTTCTTCTTTTTCTTACCCTTGTCTTTACCTTTTTCCTTCTTTTCCTCCATTGGGAGCTAAAAGATGAGCTAAACTTGTACTGTAAGACGTGCATTGGGGAACTACGATGATTAGATAACATACCTTAAGGTTATTTGTGACGTTAGTAATCATATTGATGTTTAATCACATTTTTAATGCATTTATCTAACTTATTTATGCAAAATATGCTTTGTGAAATATGAAATACTTTTAAAAAAATTTGCATAGAAGTACGCCTTGCATCCAGGATGCGTGCGCCTTTGCCTCGTGCCTTGCGCCTCACGCTTTGGGACCCTATGCGCCTCAGCGCGCCTCACGCTTTTTAAAACTAAGCTTCAATATATGATACACAGCCCTCTCAATCATGCAGTTATGCAGAGTTAAAAGCTATAGAGCTTACATATTATCTAATTCCATCTAGTGCAAACAAAAAACCCACTAGAGGGCAGAAAAACTAAAGCTTGCAAGCACTTCTTTACAGTAGAACTAGACTTTGGCAGTGATGTTCATGAAGGCAGAATGAACACTTGGAAGGAGTTCTCTAATGGTGCAGGCGTTTTTTATTTTGCCAGCACATGATTTCAGTGAGCAATGCAATCATTTGACTGAACATGTACAAGATGAAGTTATTTCCACAAATTATCCATGTGTTTTACCACAATTTAAACCAAAAAACTAAGCTGGTATGATGTCATAAGTCATTATCTAATTCTCAGAAGAAGAAAAAAAAGTCGGACAACCAATATACTTATACACATATTAAGAGAAGGGGAACCAAAAATCAAAGTGAACATGCTGTCCGGTGGCCAGCAGTGCAACGAATTTTCTCTGTTCTTCTCTGGAAGTGCATCGCACCCACTTTTCAATTCATATCCAAAGGCTACTAACTTCTTCTCATGACACAACTCATTTCCATCGTAACTCATTAACAACAAACTCATCAATTCCAAATTATCATAACCGCAAAAAATAAAACCCAAAAGAGCTACCTCATAATCCTACATTACAGACTCCAAAGAAAAATCAAAGAATCTGCTTCCCATGTTAAAATTGGTAAACTTCAGGCCTGCTCCTAAACAACCTTTATTCACGCCTTTACAGCCATAATTATACCTAGCAGCAATAACAGAAACCTCGCCACACCAGAAAAAACAGGCTTTTAGAAAGAAACAATAAATCAAAATAAACCATTACGCCAATAAAAGCCTGTAGGCAACAGGTAAACAAAACACGTGAACTGTGCACTCCAATAAATAAGAAAAAGATCAAACAAACTTACCCTAATATCTCTAGAGAGAGGATGAGAACAGAGAACGCCAGTGCAAGTCCGATCAGAAATGTCAAGATCAGAAACTCCATCAACCACCTTATCAACACTCTGAACTGCGGCAGCCGCAGCCTTTGAGGATGCAGCTACAGCAGCCTTCCCTCCTCTCTTCGCCGCCGCGGCAGCCTTCTTCTGGGCAGCCTTCTTCTTGCTAGCGTCAGACACCATTTTCAAACTACAAGTGAAAAACAAAAATCAATCGAAAAATATCAAAACCGTCCAAAAAGCATTTCTGTAGAGACTGAAAATACGGAAAAGGAGAAATGACGAATACCTTGCGATGATACGAAGGAGTGATGAGATCAGTGGAGAACTTCAAATTGAAGGCGATTGGACAAGAAAAAGGGATCTGAGATTAGGGTTTCCGCCGGAGGTGAGAGAAAACCCTGAAGTCGGTCGTAAAAGGGTTAAAAGGCAGCCTGCAAGACGTGAGGGTTGTAGTTAGGCTTAACGAGGAGCGATGTTGCCCGGATATATAGCGCAAGAACGCCTCCTCTGGCCGGTACCTGGCAGTCGTGAGTCGTGACCGACCTTCCTGTCTCCCTGTTCTGCTACGTCACGGTCTCGAGTGCCGACCGAACGAGAGATGGGAGTATTACCGAAATTCAAAAAATCTGATCAAAAGCCTTTCTTATGTCGCACTTAATAGTGTGTTTGGATATTAGAAAGGGAGGAGAGGGGAGGTTAATGAAAGGGAGGGATATGAAGGGGAAGGGAAGTAAAGCGAGAAAAAATATATTTACCTTAGTTGGATTTAAATTGAAAGAAAAGAGAAGTTAACTATATGATGTTATGTTTGGATTAGAAATGGGAAGGGAGGGGAAAGGAAAAATTACTATTATTTTAATTATTAGTATTATTATTGTCATCATTGTTACTATTAAAACTTCTACGATTGCTACTTCTATTATCACTAAAAATTAAAATATGAAAACACTTAATAACTTTAATTTGATACAATTAATCTCATTCCTCTTAACACCCTTTCACAAAACCAAATAGAAAAAGTTACATTTTTATTTTACAATTTTTATGGCACTCGTAATAATGTAGGGTACTAATCAAAGTAAAATAACATCAACCAAATGTAAATAATAAAAACCACTAAAATAAAACAGCAAAATCACCAAAATCAAGATAATACTAAAGATATTAATGTCTACATAATATGCTTGTGTCCATGACCATAATAATATGTCATCCAACTTATTCTGTTAAACGAAAAAAAGCACCTAATTATGCATGATTATGACTTAAAAAAAGGTACTTAAACTAATAATTTGGACCAAACACATCAGGCAACATTTGATGTAAGAGATTCTTGCGATTCTCAATTGGGTATCCAAGCAAAGCTTGCAAAATGTCATGATTCTTCACGAGGAAAAGATATGTGCGACCCAGAGCTCCACCTTGAATACCCAATTCTCCTAACAATTTCCAAATCGCAGATTCTGATGTTGGCTTTTGATTCAGTTTTCCTATCTCAGCGACACATATTGTAATAGCATTAGTGACATTATCTAAACCTTCCTTCATCATTAAAACCTCATCCTCTCTGGAGAATTTGTTTTTACCTTTCATCCTTTTAGATGAAGATTCTCCTTCATAATTTTCTTCATCTAGCAAATTAGTCATTCCATCATGTCCAGCATTGGTACAATTATCCATGTTCTCTAGTATAATTTCATCTTGAGATACAAGATGGTCAATCTTATCAATTGTATGGACAATTGGCTTATTACCAAACCTCTCTCTTATTTCAGCAGCAATTTCAGCTCCACTTCCATTTGCTCTTCCTTGCCTGTAAAGTTTAACCAGTTTTTCCCAATTATGAAATGTCTTCCTTTGCAGATCAGCAGCCAATGGCTTATTCTAAAAATTGTAGGAAAAAAAATAATACACATGAGTATAGTAATATTTAACTTTCCCAATATGATAGACAAATAAATGACGACAAATAAATTCATAATTAACTAAAAAAGGAACATACCTTAATCAACTCTTTCCAAACTTCATTCTCAGCTTCCCAAGAACGAGTGTGAGAGTTAAAGGAAAACCCGCTCAATCTGCCCTTGAAAACATCATAAATGGGTCCAAATGTATTTTTAATATGCTTCCATCGATTCTTGATTTTCTTTTTGCTAAACACTTTGCCAAGGAACATTTTTGTCATTTCTATGACAATATTCCTATAAGTATCTGATGTAAAAGTATTATTCACCTAAGTTTCCATTTCTTGTTGACGTAAAAACACTTCTATAAGGGCATCGTTCATAGTAGGTGACCATGTTAGCATATTATCAAACTTTGCAGCAGCATCAGAATGAGTTGAATCAAACGTAGAGGTTGTATTATTTCTTTTTGCCATGCTTAAGATTATAAAAATAAAATAAATAAATACCAAAGTCTCCGTAATCATGAAAAAGTTCACATAAATATTTCTAAAGAAGTTTATATAAATGAAAAAGAAGTTGATATAAATATTCCTGATCATGACATAAGTTCACATAAATATTTGTAATCAATAACAATCAAATTAAAAAAAAAATTCTAACAACATGTAACTTAAGATGAACTTTTGTAATCTCTCCACATTGATGCTGAAATCCAGTCTCTTATCCATTCACCATTTCTTGTTTCTTCTCTGCTTTCTATATTTTCATGATACTCAACTACGCGTTGATCTTGATTTGCTAGCTCATTGTCTACCTCCTCAATAAGATTTATATCTGGATCCACACTCATTAAGTAGTTGTGTATAATACAACAAGCTACTATGATTTGGTTTTGTACTTGAACACTATATCTGGATCCACACTCATTAAGTATTTTGAGTGAGTATGAGTAGGATGTTGCATTTGAAAATGCATATAGGTATGTGTATGAATTTTTAAAACCCGTACTTGATTATGTACTAGATTTGCTAGTAAAGGACGACCAAAGTATCGTAAAACTCAAAAATAAATGTTTGGCATAAAACTCCAAGTGTATAGTGTCTATTTATGTAGAAATAAAAAATTAATTTTTTTACAATTTTAACTTTCATGAGCTCATCGGACATGAATTTTAGTAATCTCGTTTGACATTGCTAATCAAATATAGCGTGTATACAAATATGGGTGACACTCTGCGCACTTTGTATATACCTCAATAAAACCTGTAAACACAAAAAACCCAATGGGTACGAGCATGGGTATAACCGTCCAAAATTTGATAGGTATGGGTATAGATATGGATATGACTTTTGAAAATGGATATGGATGCGGGTATAACTCAACCCGTCCCAAACCTACCCCACGTCCATCCCTTGACCAAACCAAGCCAAGTTTAGCTATTACCAGTGCATATGATGTGAGTAAAATTAACTATTTAGTTATTTATTTGCATAGATAAAAGCTTTAAAGCCTTGTTTAGGGAGTAAAAATGAAATAGAATTGAATCAATGAATGATTTCTGAGGGATGAAGAGTGAAATTTGAATTCTAAACTAATGTGTTTACAGAGAAAGGAATGGAATCAAATTCCAATCCTCGTTATTCGACGGTTGATTTCATAAATATGTTTTATTTTAAAAAGAACAATAATGATTATTAATAATAATAGTATTAATAATAACAATAATAATAATAATTATTATTATTATAATAAACACTATTATTATTACCATTAGTAATGATTATTATTATTACTCATATTCATATTAATAATTAATAATAATAATAATTACAGTAATAGTTATTTTTAATAATAATAATAATAATAATAATAATAATAATTACAAGAATTTTTAATATTATTTTTAATTATTTTTAATATTTATATTAATTATTATTTGTATTATTAATAATTAGTGTTAATAATAATAATACTAATAATAATAATAATAATAACTGATAATAATACTTAAAATTTAATAATGAAAATAATAATTAATAAAACAGTCTCTAAAGGTAATTGAATCATAGCCCGATAAAAACCTAAGAAAGAAATTGATCGAAACAAGTAAGTCGCCAAGATTGAGTTATTTAAGCCTAAATACAAGCTCGATAGAACATAAGTCCATTGGAAGCCTTGAAATAAACCCTATGTGCATTGCTTGCTAAAGGGGCAAAGATCTAGCAACGATCTCCAAAATATCAAGGAACCAATAAAGATATTTGAATCTGGATAAAACTGGAAGATAGTCTATATATGAAAGGATAAAAAATTCTAGTTAAATTCCTCTAAGAGAGTTGTTCCAAAACTTTATATAAACAAACCATAACCAAAATCAATGTTAGGTCAGTTAGACTTTTATAAGCTATGATGTGTTTATTATTCTCCTAAAATTTTTCCTATCTTGAGCATTAGAGGCTTTTAAAGAAGGGAAACCTCCCTCTTTGAGAGTTCTTTTGCATGTAATTCTTGGACAACGTTGAAGGCTCCTCAAGATTCCTAAAAGAATCACAACAACTTTGTACTATGATAAAACATTTGGCGCCATCTGTGGAGACCTAGAGTTGAGCAAGATGCTGCCTTAGGATGGTGATAAGGAAAAAGACACAATCGTCCTTAAAAACCAGGATCCTAAGGATTAGCATCCCAATGCACAAACCTCTAGGATAAAAGAATTTGTTGCAGAGGATGCCCCTAATCAAGTGAATATAACTCTCCCTGGAGAACATCATCTCTCAGTTACACTCATGCCTTGCAAGAAAGAGGTAGTGCTCCAAAGGCGGTGGAGGATTTGATCAAATTAAAGACTAATTAATGAAGTTATGTCACCCAAGACGAGAAAGTTAGATGATTTCTTGGCTTTTCTAAGAAAATAAAGAAAAACTGCCCCTAAGAGACAATCTATCAAAGACATGATAGAGACTACCAAGACTTGAAAGGAGCTTTTCCTTGATGACTCAAGTGAAAGGGATCCTAAGAATAGACCTCTTAGACATTAGAAGAACAATGATGAAGACTTAAGAGATACCTTAAACCATAAAAGGGCTAAGTAAGAGAAATTATTATGGAAGAGCTCTGTTAAGATAAGTCTTATCAGGGAGGAAGACTATGAAGACAATTCACAACAGCAGAGTTCAAGCTCTATCAAGGTGTTCTCATCCTAACAACATTTAAAGGAAAACATAAAGAAGACCCTCAACCAAGGAGCTTTCTTGATAGATCGTCTCAAATCAAGACATCCTTTGACATAGAGATATGGGAGGCTGAACTCCCAGTGATGATCAAAGTGTCAAAGATAGGGTAACTTGATGGGACCGGTGACTCTAAAGAGCACCTTGATGCTTATTTAACTCAAGTATTTCTGCAACCATCTCCCACAGAGGCCATGATGTGCAGTTACTTTCCTTTTACCCTAAATGGAGCAGCACAAGCTTGGTTCAATAGGCTGCACCCACAATCAATCAAATCTTAGGATGATATTTTCACTAGTTTTAGAAGTAATTTTATTGAAAGTAGAAGGACACCAAAATCAGCTGCAGAGCTAGTGAAGCTAGCATAAAGAGACCAGGACACCCTAGCTGAATATGTGTGGCATGATTCAATTATGTGAAGCTCTTTGTAGAGGACCTTAAGTTAGATTTGGCCTTAGTTTTGTTTACTATTGGGGTTAGGCATAAAGGCCTTTGTGAAATTTTTTTGATGAACGAGCATCCACCCTAAAAGAGGCCCTAAAGATGGCAAAAAGATACATACAGTTGGAAGCTATCATGAAAGGGACTAGAACTTCGAAGGAGGTATCAAAGAAAGATGATAGAAGGCTTGCCAAGCAAGGACAAAAAGAAAGGAAAGAAAGATCCTTTAAGACGAAATCTCTCTTTCACGCATCAACGAATAAGATCATGATGGAGATTAAAGAGCGTTTCACACATGGATGTGCCCAAGCTACTTAAATAGAGGCCTAAAAGCAAGAATAAGGAAAAGTAGTGTGCCTTCATAAGGATTATGGGCATGACACATATTATTGCTAGGACAAGGATAGAATACTTACTGATCTGGCCAAGAAGGACAAGCTAGACAAGGATCTCAAGGATAGGCCTTGAAAGGAAAGGAAGCATCCAGATGAAAAAGAAGTTCAGAAGAAGATGACGTTCAAGGCACCATACAACTAATCTCTGGGGGACCACCTATAATAGGATTGTCAAAAGGCTTTGCTATCTAAAAATACTAAACTAGACAAACCTAGGAGTAAACCAAGAGATAGTGGATACAACCTAAATACACTCTATGAATGTGCTGGATTCGTATCTAAGTCACATAATGACCTATGATAATCAAGTTGATAGCAACCAACTATAATATTGGTAGGACACTAGTAGATATTAAAAGTTCCATAGATGTTATGTACTATGACTACTTTCTCTAGCTTAGTCTACTGGCTAAGGATATGTCTCCAGCACCACACCCATTTATAAGGCTAATAGAGCACATCATGTATCCCAAGGGGATAATTAAATTACCTACCAAAGTAAGGACCCAAAAGGGGAAGACTAGCCAAATACTGGTAAAGTATGTAATCATTGACATGCCTTCAAACTACAGCATAATTGTAGAAATGCCACTCCTAAACTCTCTGAGAATAACACTCTTTGCCTATGACTTGGAGATACATTACCTGGAAGATAAGGTTTTGTAAGAAAGATAGTAGGAAGTCAAAAGAGTATGAGGAAGTGCCAAATACCCACTGTGAAAGCCATATTCCTATGTTCATAAGTTAGCAGGAAGCAACATGTGAAGCAGCTAGCTAGAAGTCAATGTGTTCCTAATCCTTAAAATGGGCAAGAAGGCAAGAATTTACCCCTAGCCCAGAACCAATTTGGGAGTACATAGGATGGTATAAGAAACCTAGTATATGTAGAAGTTGGTGTAACCAGTCAGAGGTACAAGGATATGAAGATGGTAGAATGTATGATAAAGTCCTAGGCTCACTGTTAGAAACAAAAGTATAAGCATCTCCAAGTATATGCAAACTTCTCACTCTAGAGAGCAAATAGCTTCTAAACATTTGGCATGTGGTTAATGTCAGGCAGTATTATGAATAGATTTTGTAATAGTCCGACCCTAAATCATGTTTATTTATTTAATTAAGTCTTGTTAATTAAATTTATCACATTTATTTATCGCATTTAATCATCCCGATTGAAAAAAATTCTATTTGGGCCCCACTGTACAATTCGGGTTTTATTTATTGGAAATTTTGGCCGAATTGATTGTAAACCCTGATAAATATGGATTAAGAGACTAAATTATCTTTTGTAACATCACAAAAATTTACTTTCGAGTTATGAAAAATTTAATCGCGTGAGGTTTAACTTTCTTTCCGAGCCAAATCTATTTAAGCTCAATTTGGGCCCAATAAGCTACTACATTTACTTAGCTAATTATCATCAATTATGTCTAATTATAATTAGCAAAAGATATTTTTGAAGGATAAAACTTAGCCAAGTAAATTTTGAAGGATTAAAATCACTTTTCAACCAAGTAAAAATCACAAAATATCAAGCTTAATCTCTCTCTTTCTTCTTCCTCTCCCACGACAGCCTTGTCCAGTTTTCTGCTACCACTATTCATGGCTAAAACAGCCAGTTGCCACCACCATTACCTATCGTCAGCCACCTCCAACACCCCCTAGCCCCCAGCCAACTCCCTACACTCTTTAAACATCACTCACACCTCCTTTTTCAAGCTTAAAGTGAGTAAGCCCTATCACTTATCTTGTCGATTTTTGGTTTTGATTCTTATTTTTGTTGGTTTTAATTATTGATCATGCTATTCTGATGAGAATAAGAGCTATTTTAATGTGTTACTTTGTTGGTTGAGCTTGGAAAGCGTGCTAGGGTTGAGATTATACATGAGCATGCAAGCTTGAGTTTGAGATAATGGATTTGGATTGTTTTGTATTTGGTCCTGTAATTTTTAGCATTAATAATGATTATGATGGTATTTTTCGTGATTTTGGATGAGTTTAAATGCAAATATAGGTTGCTTATAAGCTAGGGTTTTGTGATCATGCATGGTTTGGGTTATTCTTAGCATCAAGTATGTTATGTGTATATGATTGGATGGAAAATGAAGTTTGGATTTGTTGTGGATTTGGATTATGCTTTGGCGTCATTTTTGCTAAAAGGGTTGGATTATGGAAATTCCCTCAAATGATTGAAAGAAGTCATTTTGTTTATTTATGTAAGTAAGTGAGATTTTGGAAGTGTTTAAGTGTTTTATAATGAAAAGAAAAGTTGAAAAATAGGTGAGGATGATTATGGAGTAATTTTGAATAATATAGCTATGGAAGGTGATGTTAAGGAATAAACCATTGTTTAGTGATTTTAGAGGGAAATGATGCAAAGAAAAGATTGAAAACATGGACATTAGGGCTACGAATAGACCTAAAAACAAGGGTCCCTTTGCGATTAAACTGGTATTGTTTGGTGCACTGAAAAATTACGAATTTTTTATGGAAAGAGAGACCAATGCGTTACGTTTCAAATGCCTCTTGAATCACTTCATTCCGAGTTTAGTGGAAAAGTTCTCGCCGATTTGCTAAGACTGCGCAGGATAAACCAGGGTTGTGCATGGTTTTATTTAGGCTCAATTTTAGGAGCTATGTTGTGGTAGTTGTGTTTTACACTATGAATGAAAGTATTGCGGGACTTGTTAAACTTTTTATATTGTGATTTTAGGTCTCAATTTGAGGTCGGGAGTGTAAGTTATGAATTATTTTCCTTTACTTCTATTAAGCCTTTACTTTAAAACCTAAATTATTTACCTTGGTTTATTTTACTTTAAATTGTATTATATTACCTTGATTTAAACTAAATTTCCATAGTTTATATAGTTTGTATCATCTTAGTTTAACCTACCTTTTATTTATTCATTGGAGTCTGAATGCCATTTTGTAAACAAGTTCTATTAAAACTATCAGATATAAGAATAAGTTCATTTGTTGACTACATGTAGTACCTATAATGCCAATTTTGAATAGAATCAGGGCCTAATCTATCATTTCTTGCCCTCTTGTGCATAAATACTATGCATTAAGATTGCATTAAAAACCCAATTACGTTTATTGCTTGTATCTTTAGAAATCAGAACGTATTTATCAAAATTATATTGTTTTGGTATGCACATCAATGAATTAGTTTAATTAGTGATTTGTCACATAACTAGTTACCCCATCAGTTATTAGCTTTTATGGCGTTTGCCCTTTAGTTACCCCCGCAGCCTCAGGTCAGGTCCTCGATCGGCTTGGCAGGTGTATGCCTATCTACATATCGTATCAGTTCTCAGGGGTTGACTACCAGATAATAACGAACAACGCAGTTTACATTCATCTCATTCCCTGTTTTAAATTAAAACAAATTGCAAAGTAGGCCCAATTAATGTTTCAATGATTATTTAACAATACAGGAATGCATGTAGTAAGCTTCAGCTCACATTTCAAAATGTTTGCTATGTTTTGTTTTAGGCAAGTGCTAAGTGAACCACCCTATGCTAGCAAACTTGCTAAGGATGATAAGTGAGCAAGAGACCCTAGTCGGATTATTAATGGTGTATAACACCTATGTTTTTGGAGATGCATTTTGAGTTATCTTGTGGCTGGAACTGTAAAAATAATGGTGAACTGCCTCCTATGGTGTATAAACCCTATGTTTGTTATCACCTTCACATGTATGATTTTTTGATGATGTTGATAGTCTATGGGCTTGAATTATGCTCAACTATAATTTCTTTAGTGTAATTGTTTTAAGCATTGTCCTTTTTGGGACGATAGTAATACCTTGATCATTGGGATTATCAGTCCAAATCAAGGGAATTATTTAGGAACTGCAAACAGTGTAGCATGTCCATTTTGAGGTGTTACATATTTAGTATCAGAGCCAGGTTTGGTTTTTCTTGATAGGTTACGGAGGATGGAGAGTAGAAATAGGTGGGAAAAGAGCTTGGTTAGTAAGGGTTATCATTATATTGTTAGAGATTCATAATAATAGGAAAGTTCGTGTCTATCTCTTACATGCTTTTCATTTATGTTTCCTCGTTAGATGAAACCATATGCGGTAAACATGGTGCCAAGTACATTTGTGGCTGCCCACATCTGTCTTCTTCATGCTAGTATGATAGCTCACGCGCAGGCCCCCTTTCCTGAGTTCCATAGCATTATGGTCAGTGCATGTAGACTATAGTGGTCCCTCCTTATGGTTGCGCTGTGGGTTGAGTATAGGATCTATTATCATGATTTCATGATGACGGGAGTCCTGGGGTGGGATGGACATAGGTTTTAGATACAGGGGGCTTGCACTACCATCATTTCTGAGTTGCTGCTTTCGAGGATAGGGATATCCGTGGAGACCCTGCAACATGTTTATCCTTTACACCATGCAACTCTCGTGCCCGCACCACTTGCGCCTACTCAAGGACCACTTTCACCACCTGCACCGGGCACTCCTCAGATTCCTGACAGTCTAGCATCATCGAGGTCTGGGAGGCTCACGTGGTCACGCATATCCCTGCCACACTAGAGATAGTAGTGATTAGCTCTAATGACGAGCTCATGGAGGACCTGTAGTTGGAGGAGCATCAGATTAATCATGAGGTTGAGGAGGCAAAGGCGAGTACATTTGACAGAAGTTTTGACTCGAGCGAGGAGCACGAGGATGAATCTGACCTGGACTACGATCCATCTAGGGATAGTTAGTTTGGTTTATTTGATGACCTTTTAGATAGGTCAAATTTTGAGCCCCACGTGTATATAGCACAGTCAAATGGATAGATGCATTTTGTGCAGGTTATGCCATTGTATAGTTAGACTGATCCTTCTGCTGTGTTCACTAGTCCTGCCTTCTTTTTGGGCATATGACGGACTTAGTGGTTGGGGCTAGGTAGCGTTTAGGGTAGGTTTAAGGACCGGCATTAGTTAGTCAGCTAGTTGTGATATTCTTTTGTTGATCATGTATGTAAACAAGCAGTTATGTACGTAAACAAGCAGTTATGTAATGATATAATGAAGCCTTAGTTTCTATTTTGATAATATTGTTAGTTGTATTTGTTGGGTATACCTACATTATATGTTGGTGTTATGTAAGTGATTGACTTGTTCCATTGCATGTATGATCGGAATGTCTGAATTTGTGCAAAATAATGCGGAGACTCATATAGGGGATAATTCGGATCATGGTAAGAGATCAGGTGAACAAGCCTCATGTAATGCGCCACTAAATTTTGTTGAAATGCCTCCAATTTCCCCTGAGTTAGCTAATAACATTGGGAACCCGAACCACTGGCTGACTTTGGTAGATGAACTAATGAAACGGATTCCCCCAGTACCTGCTGAAAACCTTAAAGAGACGATAAACTGGCAGATAGAGTAGCGTAATGGAACACTAAAGTTTACGATGGAAAGTGTGACCTAGTGGAATTAGAGGAATGGGTGAGAGGAATGGAGAAATTTTTTTATAGTGGTAGAGGTTCTAGAGGAGAAGAAAGTGAACATTTGGACGTTCTACTTGACTGATGAAGCTAATATCTGGTGGAACAAAGTTAAAGTTAGGCTCGTAGGACCTGAATTCACTTGGAGTAAATTCCTAGAGGAACTGAGGGCAAAATTTTACCTAGTAGTGGTCCAGAGACAAAAGGAGAAAGAGTTTGTGGGACTGAAAATGAGCGGTAATATGACAGTATTGCAATATGCTAGTAAGTTCACAGAAATGTCCGAGAGACAAGGAGATTTGAAGAAGGTTTAGCTTTCTATATTTATAACTAGCTAGCTAGTCAACCAATCTCCACCTATCAAAAGCTATATGAGTGAGCAGCTGAAGTGGAGCAAGTGAAGACTAAGTTGAGGGCCCTGAACCCAATAAATCAAACCAAGAAAGGGATCGAGTGGGGAACCTAGAGAAAGAGTGTAAATCAGAATAAGCCTACTCCTGCTCCTCCCAAGAGTCATCTTGCAGGTCCAGTAGAGCCCTATGGGGAATGTGGAAGAACTAACCACACCATCCATGAATGCCGAGTGGGTATTAACAAGTGCATGCGGTGTGGAAGCCCAAAACACTTCATTGTTGCCTGCCCTCGAAGACTGAAGGCCATGGATAAGGGTGCAATGCTTGGCCCCACCTCGCTAAGGGCCCCCACCTCCAGGGTCTGCAGTAGTAGGAAGGGCATATATAATTGTAACAGCCCACAACCACCCGCCATTAAGGTATTGTCCGCTTTGGGCAGGTGAAACGCTACCACCATCCCTGCCCTCACGGTTTTGTCCTCAAAAGGCGCCTTAATGGGTTGAGGTATCCCCACCCCCTATAAGGCATGGTTCATTCTCCTCAACTACCGTGGATGAAGGTATCCCACATCAGTAGTTGAGGATAACGAGCCACCCTTTAAGAGGGTGGGGATACCTCAACCCATTAAGGCATCTTTTGAGGACAAAACCGTGAGGGCAGGGATGGTGGTAGCG
>JACYFF010031955.1:57503901-57553170 GCA_017589665.1 Selenicereus undatus
GACAATACCTCAATGGCGGGTGGTCGTGGGCTGTTACAGTGGTATCAGAGCCATGGACCCGGACCGGTGTGCCAGCGAGGACGCTGGGCCCTCGAGAGGGGGGGTGGATGAAGGTCTCCCACATCGGTAGTTGAGGAGAACGAACCACCCTTTAAGAGGGTGGGGATACCTCAACCCATCGATGCGCCTTTTGAGGACAAAACCGTAAGGGCAGGGATGGTGGTAGCGTCCCGCCTGCCCAAAGCGGACAATACCTCAGTGGCGGGTGGTCGTGGGCTGTTACAATAATGAGTAAGAAGGAAGTTGTCACCTTTGGTACGGTAGTTACTAGAACTCTCTTTTTAAATTCAAAGTCATTTTGTATATTGTATGATTCAGGTGCCCCCCATTCATTTATATCCACCCGATCTACCATGCAATTGAACCTTGAGAATAAGAAGTCAGAAACCAATTATAGAATCAAGTTGCTCGATGATTCTATAGTTGAGTGCCCTATTTCCTATAAACTTGTCCCCATTACTATTGGTGGAGTCACGTTCCCTGGAGACTTGATTCAATTTGACTTGTCAGACTTTGAGATCATTTTGAGGATGAATTGGTTGTGTACTTATGGAGCCAAAATTGACTGTGAAAACCTTAAGGTTATTTTGAGGAATGAAAGTGAGAGAGAAGTATGTTTTTATGGGTAAAGAGAGGAAAAACCATGTCCTATAATTTATGCTATGAAAGTAAGCATGTTGTTATGTCAGGGGTGTATTGGGTATTGGTGTTATGTTATAGACGCTCAATTAGAAGTGGAGAAAGCGGAAGATATTCCTATGGTTTGTGAATTTAGAGACGTTTTTCCTGAAGAGTTAGCAGGACTACCTCTTCAAAGAGAAATTGATTTTGAAATTGAATTAGTTCCTAATGCCTCGCCCATCTCTAAAGCCCTATATCGAATGGCTCCAACTAAGCTCAGGGAACTGAAGATTTAGCTAGACGAGTTATTATAGAAGGGATTTATTAGACCAAGTGTGTCACCATGGGGTGCCTCAGTGTTGTTTGTAAAGAAAGATGGAACCTTAAGGTTATTCATCGATTATAGAGAGCTGAACAAGATTACCATCAAGAACAAATATCCTTTGCCTTGAATAAATGATTATTTGATCAATTGCAAGGAGCATGAGTCTTTTCTAAGATTGACTTGAGATCCAGATACCACTAACTCAAGATTAAACCTGAAGATATCCCCAAGACCACATTCAGGACCAGGTATGGTCACTACGAATTCACGGTGATGCCATTTGGCATGACCAATGCCCCTGTGGCCTTTATAGATCTTATGAACAGAGCTTTCAGACCCTATATAGGCAAGTTTGTGGTAGTGTTCATAGATGACATCTTGATATACTCTAAGGATAGAGATCAACATACTGTTCATTTTAGGAAAGTGTTGCAGACCTTGAGGGAAGATAAATTATAAGAAAAATTAAAGAAGTGTGAGTTTTGGTTAGAAGATGTGGTACTTTAGGAACAAGTAGTCTCAAAAGAAGGGATTAAAGTTGACCCCAGAAGGTGAAAGCAATTGTAGAGTGGCCAAAACCCACCAATGTCACTGAGATTAGAAGTTTCTCGAGCTTCGCTGGCTATTATCGGAGGTTTGTGAAGAACTTTTCAAAGATAGCATCTTCTCTGACCAATTTATTGAAGAAAGCCATTAAGTTTAAGTGGACAGAGAAGTGTGAAAGGGTGTTTCAAGAGTTAAGGTATCAATTAACTGTTGCTCCAATCCTATTCCTATTGGTAGCAGGTAAGGAGTATACTACCTACAATGATGCCTCGAAGAATCGTCTGGGGTGTGTTATGATGCAAGAAGAGAAAGTGGTGGCTTATGCCTCCTGACAGCTCAAGCCCTATGAGAAAAATTACCCTACCCATGACTTGGAATTAGCAGCTGTGGTTTCCGTATTAAAAATTTGGAGACATTACTTATATGGGGTACTATATAAGATCTTTACTAACCATCAAAGCTTAAAGTATATCTTCATTCAAAAAGAGCTCAATTTGAGACAAAGGTGTTGGCTAGAGTTACTTAAATATTATGATTTACATATTCAATATCACCCAAAAACAAATGTTATGGTCGATACCCTGAGTAGGTAGACACAACATAGCTTGAACACTATAGTGATTACGTAGTTAAACCTCTTAAGAGAGCTTGAGCACTTGGGTATTCAATTATTATCGCATGGGCAAGCAAGTGTTCAATTGTCAACACTTAACTTACAACCCTCTATAATGGAGGAAAATTGAGTGAACCAAGAAAGTGATTATGAGCTTCAAAGAATAAAGCAAAATCTTGAGAAAAGTAAGTCACCTGGTTTTGTAATACAAGAAGATGGAACTTTGTGATTCCAAAATCGCCTGTGTGTACCCAAAAATTAGGAACTAAGGAAGAAGATCTTAGAGGAGGCTCACAACACCAGATACTTGGTGCATCTAGGAGGCACCAAGATGTACAGAGACCTGAGGCAGTACTTTTGGTGAAATAACATAAAGAAAGAGATTCTAAAGTATGTTGACAAATGTCTGATTTACCAAAATGTTAAAGCTAAGCATCAACATCCCATGGGCGAATTACAACCTTTAGAAATTCCCACTTGGAAGTGGGATTCCATCTCAATGGATTTCTTCATGGGATTACCTCTATCTGCTTCAAAGGAAAATGTCATTTGGGTAACAATTGATTGACTCACTAAATTAGCTTATTTTATGCCAATTCGGGATACTTAGGGACTTGAAAAACTAGCCCAGGTGTATGTTAAGAAAATAGTTCGACTACACGGGATTATGTTAGACATAGTGTCTGATAGAGATCAGACATTTCAAGCGCCTCTTTGGCAAGCGCTTTAAAGAGCCTTTGGAACCAAATTAAACTTTCGCAACTCTTATCATCCTGAAACAGATGGGCAAACAGAGAGAGTAAGCCAAATTCTAGAGGATATGTTGAGAGCTTGTGTTTTGAAATTTCAAGGGAAATGGGAGGATGACTTACCATTGGTGGAGTTTTCTTACAATAGTTACTAATCCACCATTAAAATGGCCCCGTTTAAGGCTCTATATGGAAGAAAATGTAGAACCCCTTTATGCTGTAGTGATCTGGATGAGGCAGACTCTAGGCCTAGAACTAATTCAAGAAACTACGCAAACAATAAGGAAGATTCGAGAGCATATTCGGGTCGCCCAAAGTTGGCAAAAGAGCTACGCTGATAAAAGGAGGCTTCTAGGGTTCCAAGTAGGTGATAAGGTTTTTCTAAAAGTTTCGCCAACTAAAGGTATCAAGAGGTTTGGAGTATGAGGCAAATTGAGTCCAAGATATATTAGATCGTATGAAATCATTGAAAAGTTGAATCTTATAGCTTATCAATTGGATCTACTAGTAGAACTCGAGCACGTACATAACGTATTTCATATTTCACAGCTCAGGAAATACATTCCAAATCCTGACCATGCTATTGTATTTGAACCCATTGAAGTTACTGGTGATCTAGTGTATGAAAAGCATCCCATCCAGATACTAGATTGTAGGATTAAACAACTACACAACAAGCAGATACATTTAGTCAAAGTACTCTGGACAAACCACTCCTCCTCAAAAGCCACTTGGGAAACTGAGGAAGAAATGAAAGCCAAGTATCCATACCTATTTAAGGTAATCTTGCATGCCTTGTCAAGGTTCATAAGTTTCGAGAATGAAACTCTTTAAGGGGGGAAGACTACAATAACATGACCCTGAATCATGTTTATTTATTTAAGTCATGTTAGTTAAATTTTTCACATTTATTTATCGCATTTAATAATTCGAGTTAGGAAAAATTTCTTTTGGACCCCACTGTGCAATTCGGGTTTTATTTATCGGAAATTTTTGGCGAATCGATAGTAGACCATGATAAATATGAATTAAGAGAATAAATTATTTTTCATAACATCACAAAATTTTAATTTTGAGCTACAAAAAATTTAATTGCATGAGGTTGAACTTTCTTTTCAGGCCAAATCCATTTAAGTGCAATTTAGGCCCAACAAGCTACTACATTTACTTATCTAATTATCATTAATTATGTCTAATTATAATTAGTAAAAGATACTTTTTGAAGGATAAAACTCAACCAAGCAAAATTTGAAAGATTAAAATCACTTTTCAACCAAGTAAAATCACAAAATATCAAGCCTAATCTCACGCTTTCTTCTTCCTCTCCCACGTCAGCCTCGTCCAATTTTCTGTTGCCACTATTCAAGGCTGAAACAGCCAGCTGCTGCCACCCACCACCTACCATCGGCACCTCCAACACCCCCTAGCCACCAGTCACCTCCCCACACTCTTTAAGCATCACTCACCTCCATTTTCAAGCTCCAAGTGAGTAAACCCTATCACCTATCTTGTTGATTTTTGGCTTTGATTCTTATTTTTGTTGGTTTTAATTGTTGATCATGCTATTTTGATGAGAATAAGAGCTATTTTGATGTGTTAGTTTTTGTTGGTTGAGCTTGGAAGCATGCTAGGGTTGAGATTATACATGAGCATGCAAGCTTAAATTTGAAATGATGGACTTGGATTGTTTTGCATTTGGCCTTGCAATCTTTAGCATTAATAATGATTATGATGGTATTTATGGTACTTTTGCATGAGTTTAAATGCAAATATAAGTTGGTCATAAGCTAGGGTTTTGGTGATCATGCATGGTTTGGCTTATCCTTAGCATCAAGTATGTTATTTGTACATGGTGATCGCCAAGTATGTTATTTATACATGGTGATCAAATATGTTATTTGTACTTGGTGATCATGGACAGAAAATGAAGTTTGGATGTGTTGTTGACTTGGATTATGCTTTGGTATAAAAAAAAAGGTAGCTCGGTGCACAAGCATCCCGCGTTCACTGGATTATGCTTTGGTATGATTTTCGCTAAAAGGGGTGGATTATGGAAATTCCCTCAAATGAATGAAAGGAGTCATTTTGTTCATTTATGTAAGTAAATGAGATTATGGAAGTGTTTAAGTGTTTTGTAATGAAAAGAAAAGTTGAAAAATAGACGAGAATGATTATGTAGTAATTTTGAATAATATGGCTATGTAGGGTGATGTTAAGGAACAAACCATTGTTTAGTGATTTTAGAGGGAAAGGATGCGAAGAAAAGATGCCAAAAGAAGGACATTAGGGATGTGAACAAATCCAAAATAGGGGGCCCTTTGTGATTAAACTGGTATTGTTTGGTACATCAAAAATTACAAATTTTTTTTAGATAGATAGACCAATGTGTTGCCTTTCAAATGCCTCTCGAATCACTTTATTCTGAGTTTTGTGGAAAACGTTATGACCGATTTGCTAAGACTGTGCAGGATAACCAGAGTTGTGCATGGTTTTGTATAGGCTCAATTTTAGGAGCTATGTTGTGGTAGTTGTGTTTTACACTGTTAATGAAAGTGTTTTTTGACTTCTTAAGCTTTTCATATTGGGGTTTTAGGTCTCAATTTGAAGTCAGGAGTGTAAGTTATGAATTATTTTCATTTACTTCTATTAAGCCTTTACTTTATAACCTAAATTATTTGCCTCGGTTTGTTTTACTTTAAATTAGATTATATTATATTGGTTCAAACTAAATTTCCATGGTTTATATAGTTTATATCGTCTTAGTTTAACCTACCTTATATTTATTCATTCGAGTCTGAATGCCATTTAGTAAACAAGTTCTATTAAAATTATTAGATATGGGAATAAGTTCATTTGCTGACTACATATAGTACCTATAATGCCAATTTTGAATAGAATCAGGGCCTAATATATCGTATCTTCCCCTCTTGTATGTGAATGCTATCCATTAAGATTGCATTAAAAATCCCATGTACGTTTATTACCTGTATCTTCAGAAATCATAACGTATTTATCAAAATTATAATGTTTTGGTATGCACATCAATGAAGTAGTTTAATCAGTGATTTGTAAACTAGTGACCCCGTCAGTTATAACCTTTTATGGCGTTTGCCCTTCAGTTACCTGCACAGCCTTAGGTCAAGTCTCCAATCGGTTTGGCAGGTGTATACCTATCTACAAATCGTATCATTTCTCAGGGGTTGACTACCAGATAATAATGAGCAACACAGTTTACATTCATCTCATTCCCCGTTTTAAATTAAAAAGAATTGCAAAGTGGGCCTAATCAATGTTTCAATGATTATTTAACAATATAGGAATGCATGTACTAAGCTTCAGCTCACATTTCAAAATGTTTGCTATGTTTTGTTTTAGCAATTGCTAAGTGAACCACCCTATGCTAGCAAACCTGCTAAGGATGATAAGTGAGCAAGAGACCCTGTTCGGATTATTAATGGTGTATTGCACTTATGTTTTTGAAGATGTGTTTTGAGTTATCTTGTGGTTGAAACTGTAACAACAATGGTGAACTACCTACTATGATGTATAAACCCTATGTTTGTTATCACCTTCACTTGTATGGTTTTTGGATGAGGTTGATCGTTTATGGGCTTGAATTATGATCAACTATAATATCTCTAGTGTAATTATTTTATGCCTTGTCCTTTTTGGGACAGTGGTAACACCCCGACCATTGTGATTATCACTGCTAATCTATACGATTACTTAGAAAACTTCAAACAGTGTAGCATGTCCATTTTGGGATGTTATAGATTTCCACTGCAAGATGTTTTTAACTAAGATCTATAACCAAAGTGAGAGCTTCCATCTCTCAGGGTTTCATGCTTTAAATTTCGCCAATAATACTAAAGTAGGATCCACATCCCTTATGTTTAATTTCTATATTATGAATCATTTTATGCATGTGTGATTAATGTGATCAGGTAGAGAAGCAAAATGTAGTCCTAAGAGAAGTCATTAGGTTCAGCGATAGCTAATAAGGCTTATGAGGAACAAAATTCCAAGATTGGGCTAAGAAAATCAACTACGAAATTCATGACAAAAGCTCCACAAGGTCGGATCACGACTTGATAGGAATCAAAATTTTTTGCCAAAACACAATGTGCTTAAATTCACAAAACTTCATTAAATGGGTATAAATCATAATTCAAAACTTTTGATACTAAATGAAGCTATTAAGTGTATACACCTCCTTTTGGATAATTCTACACTAACTTCAGCCTCTGCTTATCTCAGAGGATTAAGAAGTTGATAGGTTAAGGTCTAGATCACATCCTCTAAATGTGTTAATGACCTCACTCTAAATTGGCGTCCCATTCCCATGCTCATGATCATCACCTAAAAAACAAAACATTTAAAAGAAGGAGATGGAGCTCAACAACAACCACCCCTACCAGTAAAAACAATACTTAAATTCATTTCAAACAATGTTAGGATGGGGGAATGATAACTCAAATGATTCATAAATGATAGCCAACCAGTTCGACCCAAACCCCTCAGTTCATTTAAGTCTTTCTCAGCTCAGTTTGTAAGATAGTCACGAGCGATCTCACTAGGTCTGATGGCCTCCATTTGGTTTGAATGTAGTCGCTTATCTAGTTCATAACCGACAGTCAATTGGACGGTTAGTGATAACCTGGCCCACATCCACCAACAAGATGGCACGTGGCCACTAATCATGCATGCAAATACCCGAGGAAGGGATGCCTTCTTATCATCAGGAGCAAACCTCCCTCATCTTGCCTTGTTCATTCACTTAGTTACCACATTTAAGAGTAGGTTATGTGCCTAAAATTTTGAATAGCCCATCCCGATCCAATAGAGGTCCAAAACAATTTACATGCATGCTCAAAACAAGTCTTTTAATGGCACACTCAAATATTTCAAAACTTCATGCCAAGCTTCAACACTAACATTAAAGTCTCATCACACATCAATTTATTCAAGAGGGTCCCCCGAACATCAATTCAAATTAACGTAAAAGATAACCCACATAAAGCACATTTTAAAGGGACGTTCGGGTGCGTTAGGACATGATTGTTACTTGAAGAAAATGTGCTGCCTAATCTTGAGCTCGAGCTTCTAATTTGGGCTTATTCAATTTCCAAAAGCAGTTTTGTTAGCCTTTACTCGTAGCCCAAAATTAAACTTAATGAACTACAACCTATAAATCCCTTGGAAACCTATGTCTATGCCCAATTAACAAATCTGATTTCCCAAATAATTTTTGTGAACTTTTAGAATCTTATCTCTTTAATTAAACCCTTATATGTACCATCTAGATTAGGGACAGATTTTAGGTCCAATATCTAGAGGCCATAACTCATGTTCAAGATTTCAAAATTTGGAGATTAATTCCATTATGGAAAGATCAAAACTTTATCTTGAAATAGTTTAAAGAAAAAGGAGGAGACTTGGAATGTTCTAATTCTTCAACTCAAGCAAATTTTAAATATGAAAATTAGAGAAAGCATGAATAAACCTGAAATTCATTAATATAAATGAAGGTTTATGAAAAAGAATTTAAAAGAAAGTAACACTTGGATAAGGGTTTTCATAAACCCTAGCCATACTCAACCAAAGGGAAGAGAAGGTGGGGCAATTGGGTGGCTAGCAGGGGTAGGAGGGGCCGATGCCGGTGGTGGTGATGGCAACGATGGGAGGCACAGTGGCTGTAAGATGAGAAAGAGAGAGAGAGCGCGCCAGAGAGAGTGTGAGAGAGAGAGAGAGAGAGAACCGTGCGAGAGAGAGATATCGAGAGTGAACCAAAGGGAAGAGAAGGTGGGGCAATTGGGTGGCTAGCAGGGGTAGGAGGGGCCGATAGCGGTGGTGGTGATGGCGTCGATGGGAGGCACAGTGGCTATAAGATGAGAGAGAGAGCGCGCGAGAGAGAGTAAGAGAGAGAGAGAGATATAGTGTGCTAGAGTTAAAGAGAGACAGTGTGAAGGAGAGAGAGAGAGAGAGACATGAGGTGGAGAGAGAGTGTGAGCTGTGTGTAGACTGATTAAGGGTGGTGGGGGAGGGGGGAAACTCTCTGGGGCTAGGGTTTAATTGAAGGAGGGAGAGAGTTGGAGGAGGAAGATGCAAAAGGAAAAAGAGGAAAAATAGTTCTAAAAAAATGTGTTTTTATAACCAAATGGCTTGGGGGAAAAGGTTGTGCTAGAAAAAAAAATTCATTTGCACAAAATAATTTTTATTTGAATTTTCCCAAATTTATGGGTGTAAGGAATCAAAAATTAAATATCGTTTGTTTTTTTTATGTGGCTTGGATTGACTTAAAGTAACTCGTATAAAAACGCCCTTAAATTTCCCATAAAATCTAACCATCTTACAAGCTCAAGCCTTCTAGGTTGGTCCACATCAAAAGAATGAATATTTATAATTATAGGGATTTCCAGGGTTTCACATTCTACTCCCCTTAAGGGAAGTTTCATCCTTGAAACTTCACACCCACTTGATTAATTGAACAAGTGTACGTACTTAGATCACATTTCTTGTTCTGGTTCACAGGTACCCTTCGATATCTCATGATTAGCCCAAAGGACTTTCACTAGTGATACTATTTTCTTGCGGAGTTGTTTTTCTCTTCGATCCAAGGTGCGGCTTGGTTGTTCCTCGTATGACAAGTCTTCTTGAAGTTGCACTGGGTCTGGTTCGATGATGTGAGAGGGTTTAGGAATGTACTTGTGTAGCTGTGACATATGGAAGACATTATGCACCATTGGCAATTCTAGTAGTAGTTCTAATCGATAGGCTCCTTCCTAGCTCGTTGAATGGTGGGATATGGCCCTAAGTACCTAGAGCTAAGCTTGTGCGCCATACCGAATCTTGTGATGCCCTTGGTTGGAGACACCTTAAGGAAAACATGATCTCGCACCTTAAACTCTAGAGGCCTACGCCTTCTATCCACGTAGCTTTTCTAACGGCTTTGAGTTGCCTTCATTCGTTCTTGGATTATTCTGACCTTTTGGTCAGTAGCTTGGATTAGGTCATTTACAATTGTCAACACATCATCAATCTCTTGCGAACACAATGGGATTCTACGTTATCTACCATACAACTCTTCGTAATGAGCCATCCTAATACCAGAATAGTAACTATTGTTGTAGAAGAGCTCGATCAGTGTCAATTGGTCGTCCCAAGCTTTCTTGAAGTCATAGGCACATGCTCTTAACATGTCTTCAAGTATTTGAATCGTTCGCTCAGTTTGTCCATTTGTAGTTGGATGGAAGGTTGTATGTCCCAAACACGTCTTATAGCTTCTGCCAGAATCTAGATTGAAATATGGTGTTTGGTCTGAAAGTATAGAACTTGGTACCCCATGTAATCGAACGATATCCTCTAAATAGGCACCAACCAATTGATCTAGTATCCATGTGTTCCTTATTGCTATAAAATGTGTCACCTTCGTGAGTTTGTCTTCAATGACCCAAATTGCATTATTCTTTCTCTGGGTGGGTCATAAGCCCACTATGAAATCCCTGAAAACTGAGTCCCATTTTCACTCAGGAACCTCCAATGGTTGTAAGAGGCCTGCGGGTCTTTAGTATTCCATTTTTACCTGCTGACAGGTTAGACACTTAGTTACATAGTTTGCTACCTCTTGTTTCATATTACTCCACCAGAAGGTTTATTTCAAGTCTTTATATAGCTTGTTTCCCCCAGAGTATACAAAATGTGGGGTGTTGTGTCCCTTATCTAGAATTTTCTTCTTAAGCTCCTCCACCACTGGGACACATACCCGATTTTGAAACCTTAAGGTTCCATCTTCGTGCATCATGAAATTAGGTGCCTTCCATGCTTGCACTTCAGCCTTAATCCTTACTAGTTGCAGGTCAGCGTTCCGGGCTGCCTGAATTTCCTCAATAAGAGTATGTTGTAACTCCATAGTATAAAGCATGGGTTTATCCCTCATTGTCACCACATTGATCTCCAGTTTTTAAAAATCCTTACATAAGTCTCTGGGTCATGCTAATAAGTAGCTAAGGGTCGAGTATGGCCTGCAACTTAATGCATCGCCTACCATATTTGCCTTTCCTAATGGTACTAGAAGTTTATGTCATAATCTTTAAGGAATTCCAACCATCTTGTTTGCCTTAGGGTTAGGTCCTTTTGTGAAAACAGGTACTTTAGACTTTGATGGTCAGTAAAGATCTAACAGTGCACCCTGTACAAAAAAATGCCTCCATATTTTCAATGCAAACACCACTACCGCTAGTTCCGATAGTGTGGGTTGGATAGTCCCGCTCAGGATAAATTCTATTTTGGACCTCAAGGTTATGGTCAATAATTTCCTGAACCTACAACTCTAGAAACTATTTTTTGGTCCCTCTAACTTTGGCACAAATAATTTCTAGAACCAAACTTGATCAAACTAACTTTTTACATAATAAAAAGCACCATAAGTTTTTGAAATTTGCATTTTTCACCCAAATCCTTAAATAACTTACTTTCGAAAATTTTAATTTTGTGCAGGTGTAATTTCTCTCATAAGTACTATTCGAGCCCTCTTTCATTTGGTATCAGAGCCACAGGATCTGTAATAGCCCAACCTTAAATTATGTTTATTTATTTAATTACCTTATGTTCATGATTTTTCTTATATTTATTTATCGCATTTATTCATCCCGGTGGAAAAAATTTTCTTTGGGCCCTCAATTGGCAATTCGGATTTTATTTGTTTATTTAATTTATTAACGTAAAATTTTGGAAGAATTGATAGTAGGCCCTAACAAGTTTAATCTAAGTAATTTATTTTTTTTTCCATAACATTACAAAAATTTAATTTTGAGTTTCGCAAAACGTTATCATTACGAAGCGTTTTATTCCCGAACCCAACTTATTTCAGCCGAATTGAAACCCAACAGGTTTGCTTATTAACCTAACTAATTACCATGATTAAGCTTAATCATGGTTAGCCCAAAAAGTCACTTTTCTAGTTAAAAACTTAGCCAAGTGTTTGGATTAGTCAAACAAACACAACTCAACCCAAAAAGCCCATTGTCTATCTCCTTTCTCTCTCCTACATGCCAGCCAGCCCCAGCAGTTGTTTGAGTGTTTTCCGGCCAGCCCCGTTGGCCTCTCACCCCCCAGACATCCTAGTACCACTAGCCACCATCCTCCATCATCAAAACCACTAAACGTCACATCCATCTCTACTTATCTTCAAGCAAAGTGAGTAATCTTGAACTTGATCTTATTGGTTTTGCTTTTTACTTTAGTTTTGTTTCTTGTTTTGATGTTTGTGATCTTTGATCATGATGTTTTGATAAGAAATAAGAGTTATTTTGGTGTTGATCATGGTGGAGTTGAGGTTGGATTATGCTAGGGTTAGGGTTAATCCTTAATCATGCAAGCTTAATGATAACGTGTTGGATTTTGATTGTTTTATCTTTGATTTGGTCATCTTCTGACCTATTGGTGTTTATGATGATGTTTTTGGTGATTTGAGATGAGTTGGAGGGACTCAAATTTGGTCATAAACTAGGGTTTTGGCAAGTGATGTATGGTTTGGATTAAACTAGCATTACGCTAGGTTTTTGTGTGTATTTGATTGAAAAATGATCTTTATTGGATATGATTGTGAAGTGAAATTAAGTGTGGTGGTTTTGTATGATGTTGGCATGGATCAAAGCTTATTTACATGATTTTAAGAAATGATTTAAGTTGAGGATTTGAGTGAAAAAAAGGGGGAAAAGCTAAAACAGTGGGGGGCTAGAAATTTTAGGAAAACATAACAGACTTTGGGATTAAACTGGTAATGATTGGCCCATTGGAAAATTATGATTTTTTTTTGGGTAGATATTTAAGTGTGTTAGCTTTTAAATGCCTTTTGAATTGCCTTAATCCGAGGTCTGTGAAAAAAGTTATGGTTGTTTTAGTAAAACTGTGAAGAATGAACCAAAACTAACATGCTTGTCTTCTAGCGTGCTTTTGGGAATCCTATTGTGGGATTCAAACTTGGTGTTTTAAATGAAAGTTTTTTAGGACTTCCTGAGCTTTCTATATTTGGGTTTTGAGTCTCAATCAGAGGTTAGATGACTATATTACGAGTCATTCTTTCTAAACCCTTGTTATGCTCTTACTTTTCTTTTACTAAATTATTAGCTATGAAATAAATATTTTTGCTAACCGTATATTCCTACAATGAGAATTTTGTACAGAATCAGGGCCTAAGCTATCATTTACTTCCCTTTTGTGCAAAATCCCATTTAAGTGAATTTTATTAAAAGTACCTGTAATAGCCCGACCCTAAATCATGTTTATTTATTTAATTAAACCATGTTATTCTTTTTCCTCATTTATTTTTCTCATTTAATTATCCCGGTTGAGAGAATTCATTTTGGGCCCTACCTTGCAATTCGTTCGAGTTTTATTTACCGAAAATAATTTTTTTAGAGAAATTGATATCAGGCCTCGATAATTATGGTTTAAAAGATTAAATTATTTTTCATGACCTTACAAAAATTTAATTTCGAGCTTTGAACAAAAAAAATTTAATTAATCCCTTCGGTTTTGTTTTTTTTTCGAACCCGAGCTCATTCAAGGCCAATTTCAGCCTAAAGTTTGAGGTCCAACAAGCTATGTCACTAACTTAGCTAATTAACCATGGTTTAAGCTTAACCATGGTTACTTTTAAGGGTTAATTTCAGCCAAGTATTTATTTGCCTAAGTTTCTTTTGCACCAAGTAAAAATTCAAGACACTTTCTCTCTCTTCTTCTCTCCTCCTTTTGTCTACCCACAGCAGCAGCCCCCTCCCAGCCCTATTATGGTGTTTTCCGGCCACTCTCCGGCAAGGATTTCAATCCCCAAACAACCTCCCTCCATTGGCTACCATTTTCCATCCTCAAAATCACCCAATATCATCTCCATCTTCACATATTTCAAGCTCAAAGTAAGTGACTTCAATGTTGTTCTTTGAATTTTGGTTTTTGCATCTTGTTTTGGTTGTTTTAATGGTGGATTATGTTGTTTCTATTGAATTAGGAATCATTTTGGTGATGGATCATGGTGGAGTTGAAGTTAGAGTTAGGGTTTTATCTTAATCATGCAAGCTTCATGTTCAAGTGCTGAATTTTGATTCTTTTAAATGAGATGTTGTGATCTTTGTCATTGGTAATGAATATCAAGATGTTAATGCTGACTTATATAAGTTAAAGAGTGATTTTAGTGGTTGGTTATGTGAAGAAAAGATTGAAAATATGTGAGTTAAAGCTGGGAAACAAACCTGAAACAGGGGCTACTTTGAGAAAAAAAGTGGTACTGTTTGGCACATCCAAAATTCATAATTTTTGGTGTCGTGATAGCTTGATGAGTTATCTTTCAATAGGTTTTGGAATTAGTCAATTTCGAGTTGTGTGGACAAAGTTATGACCAATTTACTCAAGACTATGCAGAATACATTGAAACTGGGAACTGAACTGGAACAGTAACTTTACGGAAAACCTGGTATTGATTGGGTCATTGAAAAATTGTGATTTTTGGTGTGTGGATAGATCAATGAGTTCTGTTTAAAATGCCTGTTGAATCGCCTTAATTCGAGTTCTGTGGAAAAAGTTATGGTCATTTTGCTACGACTGCGCGGATTGATCAGAAATTGTGCACGTCTGTGTTCTACCCTACTTTTAGGGGCCTTATTATATGAATCATGCTTTGTTTCCTAAATAAGAGTTTTAGAGGACATTGTGAAGTTTTCATATTGGGGTTTTATATCTCATTTGGAGTTTGGGAGTGAAAGATATGGATTTTCTAAAGTAGACCATCAAATGGTGGTGTACGAAGGAAGAAATCAGTATCGAATGAATCAAATTGAGGTTATTTGAGCTTTTTATGATCCTCACAACACTCCTCATAGCATTAAACCATTTGTCACCCATCTCAGAGGCATTAACCATTCTATTATCCATTTCAGACGCATCACACTTTCCATTATCTATTTTAGAAATATCCGAAACCCATACTTCATTTATATCAATTAAAATCTTTTCATTATTACCTCAATCATTTTCATCTGGTCTATTTTGCTTCAATTTGTATTACTTCAAGTTCAATAACCCTAATAGATTTATTATTCAAATCATTTTGGTTTAACTTGTCTTATATCGAATTATTGGAACTGTATGAGTCTTTTTAAATAAATCATTTATGTCAGTGAATATGATTTACTCGGTGAATATGGTTTACTAACTACGTTTACCTATAATTACATTTCTTTAACAGAATCGAGGCCTAGTCTATCGTTTCTATTGTGCATAAGTATTATTAAGTGAAATATCATTTTAAAGACTTCAGGTACGTCCATTGCCTGTATCTTTAGAAATCAGAGTGTATTTATCAACGTTATCATGTTTGGGTAAGTACATCAATGAATCAGTTTACACAGTGATTTATCAGTTAATTAGTGACCCCGTCAGTTATCATCAACAGGGCATTCGCCCTTCAGTTACCCGCGCGGCTTCAGGCCAGGTCCTCGATCGGCTTGGCAGGTGTACACCTATCCATAGATCGTAACAGTATCAAGGGGTTCACTATCAGATAAGAACTAGCAATACAGTTTTACATTTATTTCATTCACTGTTTTAACTTAAAATGAATTGCAAAGCGGGCCCAATCAGTGTTCAATGATCATTTAACAATTCAGGAACGCATGTATTGAGCTTCGGCTCACAGTTCGAAATGTTTTTCATGTTTTGTTTTAGGCAAATGCTTAGAGTATTGCCCTCATGCCAGCAAATCAGCTGAAGAGATTAAGTGAAGCAGGGAAATCCAGATGGATCAGAAGTAATGCTGTATATGCATACTTTAATGTTGTATTTTGAATTCTTCTGTGGATGAAGATGTAGATTACATGGTGAATTATCTTCCTATGGTTTTATAAACCTTACATTGGTTAACACTTGATTGTGAATGGATGATCATGTGTGAATGTGCATGGTTGAGATTATGCTTAACTGTGTTATATATAGCACTCATGTTTCAAGCCTTGTCCTTTTGGACGGCGGTAATGCCCCTATCATTGGATTCATCATATTACAATTGAGTGTTTTATTAAGGAGAATATGAACAGTGAAACATGTTTAATTTGGGGCGTTACAGTACCAGCTACGTTCATTGCCTGTAACTTTAGAAACCAACACGTATTTATCAAAATTATAACGTTTTGGTAGGTACATCAATGAATCAGTCTAATCAGTGATTTACCACATAATTAGTAACCCCATCAGTTATCAGTTGCAGGGCATTGCTCTTTAGTTACCTGCGCGACTTCACGCCAGGTCCCCCGATCGGCTTGGCAGGTGTACACCTATCTTCAGATCGTAACAGTTACTAGGGGTTCACTATCACATAATAATTGACAATGCAGTTTCATATTTATCTCATTCCCTGTTTTTAATTAAAATGAATTACAATGCCGGCCCAATCAGCTTTTCATTGATCATTTAACAATATAGAAATACATGTACTGAGCTTCGGCTCACAGTTTGAAATATTTTCATGTTTTGTTTTAGAGAAATGTTCAGTGAATCGCCCTCAGGCGGGCAAGACGATTGAATGTGATAAGTGAGCAAGAAAGTCCAAACAAAAGGAATAGTGTTGTGTTAGTGCTGAGATGTTTTGAGCACTGTATTATGAAACTTTTTGATGTACTCTACAAGAGTTACTATATTTTGATTTAAACCCTGAACTAGTTAAATGGTTTGATGTTAGAACTATTTATATATGGTTTGATGGTTGCTAATTATGTGAATGCCTTTTGATGGAAAACATTGATTAACATTGCTAGAATTTATCATTTACAAGCAAAGCCTTGTCCTTTTAAACGCCTTGATCATTTGGGATATTACTTCTAATTGGTGAAACTAACGAAGAGAACGCAAACAGTGAACTATGTACATTTGGGGGTGTTACAGATTTGGTATCAGAGTCAGGTTTTGATTTTCCTGATGGGATAGAGAGTATGGAGTTTAGATATAGGAGGGTGGGAAGGGTTATTAGTAAGGAATATCGTATATTATTAGAGACTTGTGATATTAGAACTGTAGGCTGCTTACATTTGCCTATTCCTTAATTATGGTTATGTATGCCTCTCATATATGTTTTTCTTTGTTAGATGGACGCTTATACCATTAACATGATGCCGGGTGCATCTATAGCTGCTCACATCGCGCTGTTGCATGCTAGTATAGAGGCTCATGCACAGGACCTTTTCTCTAAGTTTCACAGTATTACGGTCTGTGCACATAGACTGCTCTAGTCCTTACCCACAGTTGATCCGTGGGTAGAGTTCAGGCTCCGTTACCATCATTTTATGACAACAGGGAACCTAGGTTGGGATGGGCCTAGGTTCCAGGTCCAAGGGGCTTTGGCTAACATCACTTCAGAGTTGTTGTTGAGGGAAGAGTTTGAGCAGAGGGGACTCACTATGGAGACTCTTCAGCATGCCTTTCCGTTACATCAGGCACATCCCCCGCCTGCAGCCCCAGCGCCAACATATGGACCACCCTCCCCGCCCGCACCAGGTGCCCCACTGTTGCCCGACAATCCTGGGGAGGTTCATGTGGTGATAGACCTCCCTGATACATAAGAGATAGTGGTGGTTGGCTCTAAGGACGAGGGCCATCCAAAGGAGGACGATGATCCCGAGGAGGATTAAGACATTGATGAGGTAGTGGTGGAACAACAGTGGGATCAAGAGATTGAAAAGATGATAGTGGAGCAACAGGTTGAGCAAGAGGTTGGTGATGCCAAGTCAGAGGCATCGACTAGCAGCTTCGATTCAGGCGAAGAGCTTGATGATGAGTCCGACCCATATTACGATCCGTCTAGGGATCATTACGTTGTTTTAGGATTGCACCTGAGTGGGGTACATTTTGAGCCCTGTACGTATATATGGTATGGTCGGATTGGATAGTTGTATTTTGTGTAGCATATGACATTATATAGTTAGTCCAATCCTCTCCGACTGTGATGACATGGTCCGTATCTCTTTTTGGTCATGTGACAGATCTAGTGTCTTGGGGCTAGTTAGTGTTTGGAGTTGAGGTAGAAGTCAAAACTGACTTTGCCTAGTCAGTTAGATGTGATATGTTTTGCTAATCATGTAAATAACAAGCAATTATGTATGTAAATAAGCAGTTATGAAATGATATAATGAAGCTTTGGGTTTGTTTTCAATCATCTTTGACTTATATCAAATGTATTTATTGGGCATACTTATCTTATATGTTTGGGTATTCTAGTGATTGAATTGTTTCGTTTAATGTATGGTTGGAATGTCCGAATCAATACACAACAATCCAGAGGTTCATATAGAGGAAATCTCGGATCATGGCCAGGGATTGGGTGATCAAGCCTCCCATCATGTGCCACTAAATTTTGTCCAAATTCCACCAATTTCTTATGAGTTAGCTAACAACACTGGGGACCCAAACTACTGGCCGACCTTAGTAGCTGAATTGATGAAGCAGATTCCCCAAGTACCCACTGAAACCCCTCCTAAAGAGGATAAATTAGCAGATAGGGTAGCATAACGCAACCCTAAAGTGTATGATGGAACTTATGATCCAGTAGTATTGGAGGAATAGGTAAGGGGAATGGAGAAAATCTTTACAGTGGTAGAAGTGCCAGAAGAAAAGAAAGTAAATATTGGGATGTATTATTTGACTGGTGAAGCTGATATTTGGTGGAATACTGTTGAGGATAAGCTGGTAGGGCCTGAATTCACCTAGAGTAAACTCCCGAGTGAGTTGAGGGAAAAATTTTACCCAGTTGTGGTCCAAAGGCAAAAGGACAAAGAGTTTATGGAGCTAAAGATGAGTGGTACCATGACTGTGATGCAGTACGCCAGTAAGTTCACAGAATTGTCCAGGTTTGTTCCTGAGTTTGTATCATCTAAAAAGTTTAAGATGAGAAGGTTTGAAGAGGGTTTGGCCTTCTATATTCGGAATCAGTTAGTTGGGCAACCAATTTTGACTTACTAAGAACTATATGAGCGAGCAGCTGAAGTGGAGCGAGTAAAGACGGAGTTGACAGCCTTGAACCCAATCAACCAAAATAGAAAGGGGTTTGAGTGAGGAACTCCGAGTGAGAGTGTGAACTAGAAGAAACCTTCTCCCGCTCCTCTCAAGAGCTGTTCGGCAAGCTCGACAAAGCCCTTTGCGAAATGTGGAAGAACAAATCACACCACCTTTGAATGCCAAGTAGGAACTAATAAGTGCATGTGGTGTGGAAGCCCTAAACACCCTATTACTGCATGCCCCCGCTGAAGGATGAAGGTTGTAGACAAAGGTGCAGCAAAACCCTTGGCCCTACCTCGCCAAGGGGCCCTACCACCAAGGCCTGTAGCAGTAGGACGGGCGTATGTAATGAGCAAGAAGGAAGTTGTCACCTCTGGTATGGTAGTCACCGGAACTCTCTTTTTAAATTCAAAGCCATTTTGTGTGTTATTTGATTCAGGTGCTACTCATTCATTTATATCTACCAGATCTACCATGCAATTAAACCTAGAGAGTAGGAGAACAGAAACCAATTATAGGATCAAGCTACCCAATGATTCTGTAATTGAGTGCCCCATCTCTTACAAACTTATTCCTATTACCATCGGTGGAACTAATTTTCCTATGGATTTGATCCAATTTGATTTGTCTAATTTTGATATCATTTTAGGAATGAATTGGTTGCACACGTATGGAGCTGAGATTGACTGTGAAGATCTTAAGGTTATTTTAAACGATGAAAAAGGAAGGAAAATGTGTTTCTATGGGCAGAGATAGGAAGAATATTGTTCCTTGATTTCTACTATGAAAGCAAATAAGCTGTTATGTCGAGGGTGTATTGGATATTGGTGTTATGCTATTAACACCCAATTAAAGGATGAGAAAGCTGGAAATATTCTTGTAGTTTGTGAATTTGAGGATGTTTTCCCTGAAGAGTTACTAGGATTACCCCCGCAGAGGGAAACTGATTTTGGAATTGAATTAATCCCTGATGCCCAACCTATTTCCAAAGCCCCATATCGTATGGCCCCAACTAAGCTTAAGGAGCTGAAGCTTCAATTAGATAAGCTGTTGCAGAACGGCTTTATTAGGCTAAGTGTGTCATCATGGGGTGCCCCAGTGTTTTTCGTAAAGAAAAAGGATGGAACCTTGAGGCTATGTATTGACTACATGGAGTTGAACAAGATCACTACCAAAAACAAGTACCATTTGCCGCGAATAGATGACTTGTTTGACCAACTACAAGGAGTAGGAGTCTCCTCTGAGATTGATTTAAGGTCAGGGTACCACCAACTTAGGATTAAACCTGAAGATATTCCTAAGACTACGTTTAGGACTAGGTATGGTCACTATGAGTTTACAGTGATGCCATTTGGCCTTGCCAATGCTCCTGTATCCTTCATGGATCTTATGAACAGAGTCTTCAGACCCTACTTAGACAAGTTTGTGGTGGTGTTCATAGATGACATTCTTATCTATTCTATGGATAGAGATGAACATGCTGATCATTTAAGGATGGTGTTACAATCCCTGAGGGCGCATCAACTTTATGGGAAACTAAAGAAGTGTGAATTTTGGTTGGAAGAAGTGGTTCTTGGGTCATGTGGTTACAAAAGAAGGAATCAAAGTTGACCCCCAGAAGTTGAAGGCAATTACCGAATGGTCAAGGCCTACTAACGTCACAGAGATTAGAAGTTTTCTGGGCTTAGCGGGTTATTATTGAAGGTTTGTCAAGGTCTTTTCGAAAATAGCTTCGCCCCTGACCAATTTACTGAAGAAAGCGAATAAATTTGAGTGGACAGAGAAGTGTAGAAGAGTCTTTCATGAGTTAAGGCAGCGATTAACTACCGCCCCAATCCTAACGCTACCAGTGGAAGGTAAGGAGTATACTATCTATAGTGATGCTTCAAAGAACGGTTTCGGGTGTGTACTGATGCAAGAAGACAAGGTAGTAGCTTATACTTCTCGACAACTCAAGCCTTATGAGAAAAATTACCCCACCCATGACTTGGAGTTAGCACACGTGGTCTTTGCATTGAAAATTTAGAGACATTACTTATATGGGATACCATGCAAGATCTATACTGACCATCAAAGTTTGAATTATATCTTCACCCAGAAGGAGCTCAACTTGAGGCAACGACGTTTTGGCTTGAGTTACTTAAGAATTATGATTTGCAGATTCAATATCATTCAGGAAAAGCAAATGTTGTAGTAGATGCCCTGAGTAGGAAAGCACAACATAGCCCTAACACTATGGTGATTATCCAGTTGAGTCTCTTGAGAGAGCTTGAGGATTTGGGAATACAAATAGTGTCCTATGGGCAAGCACATGTTCAATTATCAACACCTACATTACAGCCTTCCATAGTGGAGGAAATTTGAGTGAACCAGGAAAGTGATCATGAACTCCAAAGAATAAAGCAAAATTTAGAGAAAGGAAAGTCTCCTGGTTTGTAGTACAAGAGGATGGGACCCTGCGATTCCAGAATCGCCTATGTGTACCTAGAAATGAGGAATTGAGGAAGCAGATCCTAGAGGAGGCTCACAATACTCACTACTCGGTGCATCTAGGAGGCACCAAGATGTACAGAGACTTAAGACAATACTTCTGGTGGAATAATATGAAGAAATAGGTTACAGAATATGCAGACAAGTGTCTAACTTGTCAGAAAGTTAAAGCAGAGCATCAGCGTCCTATAGGTGAACTGCGACCCCTAGAAATTCCCACTTTAGAAGTGGGATTTGATCTCAATGGACTTTGTTATGGATTTACCCGTTTCTGCCTCAAAAAAGAATGCTATCTGGGTTATAGTTGATCGACTTACTAAGGCAGTCCATTTTCTGCCAATCAAAGATATCTGGGGAGTTGAAAAACTAGCCCAATTATATGTTAATGAGATAGTCCGACTACATGGAATTCCCTCAGATATAGTATCAAACAGGGATCAAAGATTGAAAACACTTCAAAAGGCCTTTGGGACCAAATTGAACTTTAGTAGCTCTTATCATCCTAAGACAGATGGGCAGACTGAAAGAGTGAATTAAATTCTAGAGAACATGTTAAGAGTTTGTGTGTTGGAGTTCCAAGGGAAGTGGGAAGACAATTCACCGTTGGTGGAGTTTTCTTATAACAATAGCTACCCATCCATCATCAGAATGGCCCCATTTGAGGCTTTATATGGAAGAAAGTGTAGAACCCCATTGTGTTGCAGTGACTTGGATGAGACATTGATTATAGGCCCTTAAATGATCCAGGAAACCGTGGAAACAATAAGAAGGATTCGAGAGCATATTAAGGTCGGCAAAAGAGTTATACGGACAAGAGAAGGAGGCCTCTAAAGTTTCAAGTAGGCGACAAGGTTTTTCTAAAAGTTTCGCCAACTAAGGGTATCAAGAGGATCAAAGTACTTGGAAAACTGAGTCTAAGATATATTGGACCATATGAAATCATTGAAAAGTTGAATCCTGTAGCTTATCGCCTGGATCTGTCGGTAGAACTAGAACACGAGCATGACATGTTTCACATCTCTCAGCTTAGAAAGTATACCCCAAATCCAAACCACACCATTGTATCTGAACCTATTGAAATCACTGCGGATTTAGTATATGAAGAACGACCAATCTAAATACTAGATCACAAGATTAGGTAGTTGCGCAACAAGCAGATACCTCTAGTCAAAGTGCTATGGTCAAATCATACCTCCCAAGAAGCTACTTGGGAGACCAAAGAGGAAATGAAAGCCAAGTACCCACATTTATTTGAGATAAACTTACATTACATGGCAAATATCACAAGTTTCGAGGGCGAAACTCTTTAAAGGGAGAAAGCTGTAATAGCCCAACCCTAAATTGTGTTTATTTATTTAATTACCTCATGTTCATGATTTTTCTCATATTTATTTGTCGCATTTATTCATCGCGGTGGGAAAAAATTTATTTGGGTCATCACTTGGCAATTCGGATTTTATTTGTTTATTTAATTTATCGACATAAAAATTTGAAAGAATTAATAGTAAGCCCTAACAAGTTTAATCTAAGTAATTTATTTTGTTTTCTGTATCATTACAAAAATTTAATTTTGAATTTCGCAAAAACGTTATCGTTACGAAGCGTTTTATTTCCGAATCCAATTTATTTAGGCCGATTTGAAGCCCAACAAGTTTACTTATTAACCTAGCTAATTACCATGATTAAGCTTAACTATGGTTAGCCCAAAAAGTCACTTTTCTAGTTAAAAACTCAGCAAAGTATTTGGATAACTTAAAAAAACACAACTCAACCCAAAAAACCCATTTTCTGTTTCCTTTCTCTCCCCTACATGCCAGGCATCCCTAGCAGCGGTTTGGGTGTTTTTCGGTCAGTTTTTCGGCCAGCCCCGATGGCCTCCGACCCCCCAACATTCTAGTACCACTAGCCATCATCCTCCATCATCAAAACCACTAAACATCACCTCCACCTGTACTTATCTTCAAGAAAAGTGAGCAATTTTGAACTTGATCTTGTTGGTTTTGCCTTTTACTTTAGTTTTGTTTCTTGTTTTGATGTTTGTGATCTTTGATCATGATATTTTGATAAGAAATAAGAGTTATTTTGGTATTGATCATGGTGGAGTTAAGGTTGGATTATGCTAGGGTTAGGGTTAATCCTTAATCATGCAAGCATAATGACAAAGTGTTGAATTTTGATTGTTTTATCTTTGATTTGGTCATCTTCTAATGTATTGGTGTTTATGATGATATTTTTGGTGATTTCGATATGAGTTGGAGGGACTCCAAGTTGGCCATAAACTAGGGTTTTGGCAAGTGATGTATGGTTTGGATTAAACTAGCATTAAGCTTGGTTTATGTGTGTATTTGATTGAAAAATGATCTTTATTGGATATGATTGTGAAGTGAAATTGAGTGTGGTGGTTTTGTATGATGTTGGCATGGATCAAAGCTTGTTTACATGCTTTTAAGAAATGATTTAAGATGAGGATTTGAGTGAAAAAAGGGGGAAAAGCTAAAACAGTTGGGGGGGGGGGAATTTTAGGAAAACATAACAGACTTTGGGATTAAACTAGTAATGATTGGCCCATTGGAAAATTATGATTTTTTGTGGGTAGATATTTAAGTGTGTTAGCTTTTAAATGCCTTTTGAATTGCCTTAATCCGAGGTCTGTGAAAAAAGTTATGGTTGTTTTAGCAAAACTGTGCAGAATGGACCAAAATTGACATGCTTCTCTTCTGGCCTGCTTTTGGGAATCCTATTGTGGGAATCAAGCTTGGTGTTCTAAATGAAAGTTTTTTAGGACTTCCTGAGCTTTCTATATCTGGGTTGTGAGTCTCAATCAGAGGTCAGATGACTATGTTACGAGTCATTCGTTCTAAACCCCTGTTGTGCTCTTACTTTTCTTTTACTAAATTATTAGCTATGAAATAAATATTTGTGCTAACCGTATGTTCCTACAACAATAATTTTGTACAGAATCAGGGCCTAATTTATCGTTTCCTTCCCTTTCATGCGAAATCCCATTTCAGTGAATTTCATTAAAAGTACCAGGTACGTTCATTGCCTATAATGTTAGAAACTAGCACGTATTTATCAAAATTATAATGTTTTGGTAAGTACATTAATGAATCAGTTTAATCAGTGATTTACCACATAATTAGTGACCCCATCAGTTATCAGTTACAGGGTATTGCCCGCGCAGCTCCAAGCCAGGTCTCCCCATCGGCTTGGCAGGTGTACACTTATCTTTAGAACGTAACAATTACTAGGGGTTCACTATCACATAATAATTGACAATGCAGTTTCATATTTATCTCATTCCATTTTTTTATTTAAAATGAATTACAATGCAGGCCCAATAAGCTTTTCATTGATCATTTAACAATACAAGAATGCATGTACTGAGCTTCGGCTTACAGTTTGAAATATTTTCATGTTTTGTTTTAGAAAAATGCTCAGTGAATCGCCCTCAGGCGGGCAGGATTACTGAAGGTGATAAGTGATCAAGAAAGTCCAAATAAAAGGAATAGTGTTGTGTTAGTGTTGAGATGTTTTGAGCACTGTATTATGAAACTTTTTGATCTTAAAGCTATATACTCTACAAGAGTTACTATATTTTGGTGTAAACCCCGGAATAATTAAATGGCTTGATGTTAGAACTATTTATATATGGTTTGATGGGTTGTAATTATGCGAATGTCTTTTGATGGAAAACATTGATTAGCATTGATAGAATTTATCATTTACAAGCAAAGCCTTGTCCTTTTGGACGGCAGTAACGCCTTGATCATTTGGGATATTACTTCTAATTGATGAAACTAATTAAGAAAATGCAAATAGTAAACTATGTACATTTAGGGGCGTTACATGATCAAAAATAATTAAGATAATTAAGCTAATTACTAATTAATTAAGGTAATTAACTGCGTTTAATGCTTGAATCATTACATACTTGATCTGCTCCTAATTATTCTCATATTGTTCACTCAACAGAAGGAACAACTTCAGTAGCAAACTCAATTAAACTGTATTTCTAATATAGTTTTGGAGTTAAAAGATGAATTATCAAAAATTAAGACTAAAGTTAAGGAGATTAAAAAATAATTGTCTGTAATCCATCTCTCATTAGTTAACGGGAATAGACATAGCAAAAAATCTACTTTTAGTATTACTACTCCATTTTGGTATAAATATCCTTTTCGAAACCTAAAAAATGAAAATCCCTTTCCATTGCACGATATAAAAATCTAAAAAGAAGTAGGAGAAAAATCAATTGAAAAATCCTCTGAAAAGGCAAAGAAAGAAGAAGAGGATGGAGTATAAGCAGTATAATCTTGAAGAATTATAGAATATGTTTGATAAAGAGCAAAGCCCACAAGAACTAAACAAAATCATGGCCGCAATAGTTTATAAACAATATGTATTATCTGATGATATTGAGGAGACAAATATGTGTAGTTAGAAGAAGAAATATATCAGCATATGAACCTAATTAAATTAGAATATTTAATTGTGCACCTTTAGAATAAATTATAAGAAAGCTTGATAAAAAAATATGGTAAAATGGGATTTGACGATGAAATCAATGAGATTGGAAAAGAACTTAACTATATGAAATTGAGGCCAATCTAATTAACAACGTTGTCGCTAAACCTAAAAAATTTGGTGAACCTTCTAGAAGAAATACTCATTTTATGAGACCTAGGTACGTTCTGGCTGGGCGTACAACTAACTTTTCCTTTGAGTTTATCCTAAGAAAAACCACATCCTTTGAAGAAATTGGCCTTAGCCCAATTAACCAAACATGATACATCCTAAACATCGACGGAGCTTATAATAGAGATCCAATATTTGAGTATTGGAAAAGAGGTATGAATAGTGCTCTAAGCTTGAATAATACTTGGACCGCCGAAAATTTTCTAAACTATATTCAACAAAGTTTTTCTCGTACTGTAGCTGATTGGTATGACTCATTAGATGAGGAAGGTAAAAATGTATTAATAATGATGAAAACACCAGATGCAATATTCAAAAATTTATGTAAGGAAATTGAAACTGAATTTGTTGAAGCTAAACTTGATTTCGAAGAAAAAGCTAGAGAATGAACAACGTAGAATTATGGGATATGAGATATTTGGAGAATTATGTAGTTGAATTTAGTCAATATTATTATAAAATCGGGCATAATGACATCAATTTTAATATGTTTTATGACAAACTACCATATCCAATCAATTCTACAATAAATGAAAATACATTAAATGGATGAAAAAAACAAATGTCATTGATACCCTTAGTACATGAATCTCTTATCTAAGAAAATAGGTCAATGATTAATGTCTTGATTTCCAAAAACAAAAGAAAATAAAAAAATAATTTCTAACTTGTTGGGATAATCCTCACCAATTAGGAAAAAAACCTAAGAGGAGAAAAAAAGGAAAATTCTATAAGAAAAAGAGTTTTAACAAGTAAAGGAGAGAAAAATATAAAAGAAAATATTATAACAAGCCAAGCCATAAAAAACGAAGATTTTTTAGAAAAGCTAATTATTATCTTGCCCAAAAAAACAACTGCAAATGTTAGGCATGCGGAACAGTAGATCATTATCTAAACGAATGGAAAAATAGAAAGAATAACAAGCTTATGAAAACCTTGGGGAGTTTACACTATTTTGAGCTTAGTGAGGAAAAAAACTCGATCTAGCCCTGAAAAATAATAAGGGAATTATTGAGATTGTACTTGAGGATGGATGTGAAGAAAGTGATTATGAAGAAACTAGCATGTAATAGTCCAATCCTAAATCCTGTTTATTAATTTCATTTCATTAATCCATGTGATTAATTTTATTTCATTTACATCATTTCTTTTTATTATTCCCATTTGGACATTTATAACTAGGCCCTTACTTTGCAATTTGGGGTTTTGTTCTAGTCAATTTTGAAAATCAATTTAGGCCTTGATATTTTACGAATTTAATGATTTAATTCTTTTTCATGACACTACAATCATTTAATCTCAAACTTTTGAAAAACAAACAAACAAACAAACAACAACAACAAAAAATTTCACAAACGCACTCGGTTTAAGTTCTTTCTCTAAACCCGAGCCCGTTTAGGGCCGTTTGCGACGCAACAAGACTTGATCTTTATTTGTTTAGCTAAACTGTCTTAATTAATCCTTAATTAAGCTTAAGATTTTTGACTTTTCCACTTTTAATTTCAGCCAAGTAAAAGCTTGATATAAATTGCAAAATTTTTTATTTTACTTCATTTATCACCAAGCATTCAAGACACTTTCTCTCTCTTCCCTCTCCTCCTTCTCTCTACACTGCTGCCTCAGCTGAAAACCCCCCTCCCAGCCACCTTTCAACCACAAAAAAACCACAAAACATCCACCACTTACCACCCCCAACCACCCCTCTCTCCCACAAGCATCAAGGATCGTTTTGACCTCTTTTGCTAGCACAAAGTGAGTGTTCTTTCACCTCCTATGCTGTTTTTGTTTTTGATTCTTGATCTTGTTGATTTTTGTTTCTTATTTTGGTTTTTTTAGTGATGGATTATGTTGCTTTTATGGTATTAAGAATCATCTTGTTGATGGATTATGGTGAAGTTGAGGTGGAGTTGAGGCTAGGGTTAGGGTTTCACCTTGGTCATGAAAGCTTCTTGTTCAAGTGATGTTTATTGCTTATTTTATCCTTATTTTTGCTTATATCCTATTATATTGAAGGTTGTTATGTTGTTTATGCTATTTTGAAAAGTTGGGAGTGAGTTCAAAGTGACCCAAAGTTAGGGTTTTGTCCAAAATGCAAGATTCGGATCAACTAATGGTAAATTTGAGGGGTGTGTGTATATGTGACTAGAAAAGGAGTTTTATTTGATATGAATATGAAGAGGAATTATATATGGTGTTTTTGTATGAGGTTTAGATGTACCAAAGTGTGTTTACATACTCTTAAGAAAAAGTTTAAGTGGAGGATTGGTGTAAAAAGTGAAGGAACACACTAAAGTAGTGCTGCTAGAATTTTCAGAAATTAGGACACACTTTGGAACAAAATTGGTCATAATCAGCCCAGCCAAAAATTCTGAATTTTAGTGGGTAGATAGGCCTGGATGTTATCTTTAAAATGGATTTTGAATCGCATTAATCCGAGGTCTGTGGAGGAAGTTATGGCCAGTTCACTAAACCTAGGCAGAATGGATTTTGCAGTGAAAACAGGACAAACTTTGGAACCAAACTGGTAATAATCGGCCCATCCAAAAATTCGGATTTTTTGTGGGTAGATAGGTCTAGATGTTAGCGTTAAAATGGATTTTGAACGCATTAATCTGAGGTCTGTGGAGGAAGTTATGGCCATTTTACTGAACCTAGGCAGAATGGATTTCCCAGCACTGCAAACTGACATGTTGGTGTTCTAACCCCATTTTATGGAAATTGTCGTGGAAATCATGTTATGTGTCCTTCAGGAAGGTTTTTGAGGATCTCTTAAGCTTTACATATTGGGGTTTTAGGTCTCATTTCGAGGTTGGGAGTTCAAGTTCTGATTTATTCTTTCCATAGCCTCGTCACAAGCCCTTACCCTCTAAACTCGTTGCCGTGCCTTAAATCAGCATTTCTATAATTTATTTAGCTTCAATATTTTAGTTTAATCAACAAATTGGTTTGTACAAATTCTTTATAAGTTTTTATTTAAATGTATCCATTGTGCTAGTTTTCTTTAAAGGTATTCATTATAAGGACAAGTTCATTTCTGATCTCATGTTCCTATAATGATCTTATGAACAGAATCAAGGCCTAAGCTCTCATTCTATCCGCTTTAGTGCATCTATTTACTCTGTGACCTAGCTTTTAAAACCTCCAGGTACGTTCATTGCCTGTATATTTAGAAATTAGTACGTATTTATCGAAATCGTAATGTTTTGGTAAGTACATCAATGAATCAATTTAATTAGTGTTTTATCACATAATTAGTGACCCCAATAGTTATTAGTTACAGGACATTGCCCTCCAGTTACCCGCGCGGCTTCAGGCCAGGTCCCCCGATCGGCTTGGCAGGTGTACACCTATTCACAGATCGTAACAGTTACTCAGGGCTGCACTAACAGATAATAATGGGCAATTCAATTTTATATGCATCTCATCCCCTGTTTTAAAATTAAAATGAATTGCAAAGCGGACCCAAATAACTTTTCAGTGAATCTTTAACATTACATAAATGCATGTACTGAGCTTTGGCTCATAGTTCGAAATATTTTTATGTTTTGTTTTAGGAAAGTGTTCAGTGAACCGCCCTCAAGCGGGCAGGGCGGCAGAAGGTGAAATGTGAGCCAGGACTGTTCATGTGACTGGCGGTGTGGCGGTGCTGAGACGCTACCATTCCATAATGTGATGTATTTTGGAGTTGTAACTGTATATTTGCACTGAATTATGTATTTTGGTGTATTCTTGACACGATTGGGATGTTAGATTCGTTTATGTATATCACTAAATGGTTTGAATGGATGTGATTGCCCTTTGAGGATAAACTTGATTTTATGGCTAAATTTTCATATTCAAGGGAAGCCTTGTCCTGTTTCGGACGGCGGTAACGCCCCGTTCATTGGTTTAGCATTGTAAATTGGTGAACTTAAGCAAGTGAATGCAAGTAATGTATCGGGTATTTGTTTTATTTCTGGGGCGTTACATAGCACATGATGGAAAGTAGTTCAATTAGTCTTGGTAATCTTCAAGGAGAAAAATCTATCGTAGATAATGAGAACGAAGAAGCCAAAGAAGATTGGGTCCTTCCCACAATTAAGAAAGACAAGATCTATAAAAAAATTCATCTTTCAATTAAAAATTAAGTACGTATGTGAAATGCTGTAAGGAGACTTAGAGATAACATACTGTGAGTATGATGTGGGAGAAGTTAATCTCATTAATTGAAAAAATATCCTTAAGCAAAATAAAGACAGAAAATAAAAGTATATCCATGTTAGAAGTGTCCACGTACAAATTACTCCATAGTATTACGGTAAAGATATTGATCTTCATGCTTTGCTTTGTGATATCAGGCATACCAAATGTAATTATCAAATTATCACAGGGATTAAGACCAATTTATGTAATGGATCCATAGGAGCCAATTGCCGACTTAGATATTATGTAAGCCTAAAAGATGAATTTGCTAAAAACTTTCTATCTCTTAAGATAAAAATAATTGATATGGATATGAAAAGAGGAGGATACCCACTGGAGGTATTTTGAAAAATAATCTACAAATTGGATAATACTATAGATCAAAAGACTAAGGTAACAATGATAGAGGTAAAAAAATTTGAAAGTCCTACTACTATGCAAAAAAATCCAAAGTATAAAATCCAATCCTCATGAAATAAAAATCAATGGGTCTTGGATATCTCCCTTTGCCAATCCCACAAAAATTAATTAGAAAAATGTAATAAAAATTGATGAAAATGATAAAATTACCATTAAACCCTAGTTATTACGAAGCATGAGTGCAAGATCAGAATGGGGAGAAGGGTCTTCACTAGCTAAAGAAGTGCTTAAAGAAGATGATACGATTAGTATGTCTAGCTAGTGAAATAAGTAGAATGAGTTTTGAACTGATAAGACGCAGTATAGACCAAAATATGAGTCTAGATAGGAAAGTTATTGGGTACAAAACAAGAACTGTTAGTGAGCCAATCTATGAGGATGAATTAGTCAAAATATGACTTTGGAAATATGCTTTGAAGTTATAAATGCAAACCCTAATAGCATCTATATCCCAATAAATGTATGATTAAAGGGATATAATAAATATAAATTGTGTGCTTATATCGATAGTTGTTGTTCTATATGTTTTAGAAAAAGATCTTCATTTTTGGAATTCATGTGGAAAAAAGCCAAGAGTGCTTTACAGGTAATGATAGTTGACAATGGCATCATGAGCCACAACAAAGCCATGGAAGGGTTTTCTATAAAAATATGAGTCATCCAATGCATTATTCCAGTTATATGGACTACTGATCAACCCTTTCATGATATGATTATTAGAAACAATTTTCAAATATTATATTCTCCATGCACACAGACCATAAACCAAATAATATTCACTTTAAATGGTCACTCAATTCCTATTAATAAATTAAATAAAGCTTACACTTATCAGAACGTGAGATAGCACTAACAATCTCACTACTTGAGCTATCTCTTAAGGAACGCATTGCTGAACAATAAGAACAATTATGCAAAGAACTGTACTCTAATAATCCTTTAAAATTTTGGGATAAGGACTAGACATTTATAAAAATCATCTATTAAATTCTAACACTATTATCCAGGTCCAACAAATGGTGTATACTTACTAGGATATCGAAGAATTTGGTTAAGCAAATCAAAGAACTTTGGGATAAAGAGTTCACAGGAATAGTAAGACTCCTCGTACTAGTCTCGCTTTTATGGTAAGAAATCATGCTGAAGAGAAAAATGAAAAAACTAGAATGGTGATCTCAACGATAATACTGTTTTTGATGGTTATTATATTACTAACAAAACAGTTCATTTTAATAGAATTCAAGGACCCTCTTGTTTCTAAAAAATGGATTGCAAACGCGAATGTTGACAGATAAAAATGGATGAGGAAACATTATGAGTGGATAATAATACCATTTGATCTTAAAAATGCACCTCAAATATTTAAAAGAAGAATGGATAACATTTTCAAAGATCTTAATCACTATTGTCTAGTTTACATTGATGATACCCTTGTCTTTTCCAAAACCATAGACCAATACAAAGATGATGTCCTAGCTGCCACTTCGAGATGCATTGATCATGGTATTATTCTTGATAAGAACAAATATTTTTATACCGAATAAGAAATCGAGTTTTGAGATCTAGAAATAAAAGTTGGACAAATCATCAGAAAAAACATATTCTAGAAAAAAATAAAAATTTTCCCTGAGAAGATTGAAGACAGGAAGCAGTTAGAAAAGTTTTTTGGATGTCTTACCTATGCGTCAAATTTCATTGAAGATTTAGCTAAATTGAGAAAACCATTGTAAGCATAAACTCAAGAAAAAAGTAAGTTGGACATGGACTCGTAACCATTCAAAGATTGTTCAAAACTTCAAAAAGATGTGTAAAAGTCTTCCAGTTCTTAATTTTTCTAATGAAGGAGATGATTTAATTCTTAAGACAGATGCTAGCTATGAATATTGGAGTGCAGTACTCAAAAATCAAAGGGGGAGAAAAACACTACAAACATTGCAGTGGAGTTTTGATAAAGCGGAATGCAACTATTCCACAATGGAAAAAGAAATCCTTCTAGTCATAAGGAGAATTGAAAAGTTCTTAATATTTTGGGCCCTAAAACCTTTCCTTATTCGAACTTATTACAAGGTAATACTTGGTTTTGTGAAAAAAATTTATCAAATATGCAAGAGCAAGGGAGACTCATGCGTTGGCAATTACGGCTTAACCAATTTTCTTTCTCTATTGAACCTATACAGGGATCGAAGAATTCTCTGATAGATAGTTTAACTCGTGAGTTTGCCAATGGTGATCATTAGAGCAGAACTCTTGCTGAAAAAGGGGAAAATCCAAAATAAAATTCCATTATTACTAGAATGGGTTTCACCTTCTAGTAGAATCATTACTGATATTTTGGAATTTCATACAAAAAGTAAATCATGCTTTGGTTTGCTATCTTCTGGCTACCTAATAGCACAAAGATTAGCCTTTTAGAGTCACCAATCAATGATCTAAGGTGTCCTTATGATATTTAAGAAAAAGTAAGTTCTCTTGTTCAAGAAAAATGATTCAATGACTGGTACGCAGCATGCATCTACTACCATCATAATTACTCTTATGATATTTGGAAGTCATAGAGTACTACAATCTTTTTTCCTAATAGATGTGGAGTTGGTGGTGTTAGATTCCTGGCTAATTCAATCTCTCCAGATGACCCAATCATGAAAGCCTAGGAATATGTACTGGTAGCTTACCTAGTGGAAATCCTAGATCCAAAGTACCCATCCTTCTCAAGACTAACCAAGTTTCGACAATGCATGTTTAAGAGGATCCATTGGATTCTCAAATCCCCAGATGGTCCAACAAAAGTTTCATACATTAGAAGCCTGCATGTTAAGGTAAATTGCGCAATAATCAAGTATGAAAATGGAAAAGCCAAACAAGCCAATTATCTTATTCTATTAGTTGATATAGATGATCCCAACGATCAATGACATGAATGGTTTCCAAAACAACAAGAACTAGTTAGTGATCATGCTTTAGCAAGACCTATTGGTTTTTACTATATTTGTCATCAAATGTAGTAATTGAACAAGGGAGACCACTAATGCATTCAGAGAACACTACTTTTGTCTATTGTAATGATCTCAGCAAATATATAAAGATAGAAGGAGCTACTTCAGAAGACGTCTTTGATTATATCTTTGATGTTGGAGCTAGAAAATTCTTACCAAAAAAATGGAAGAAATATCTTTATGAATTATTTGGAAGATAGGATCCAGAGCATCATCAACTTGATGAAGATTTCGATGATTATCAGGATAATTATGGACTTGAAGACATTATTGGAGATGAAGACATGAAGAATCTCAATATGGATGACTACTTATATCAGCATTAAAGGCTTTGAAAAGTTGGTGCTCCATTATTGTACTATTATTTCAAGTATCAAGTTAGTAAAATAATGTTGTCTTGCGTAGCTATGTGAGGATAGTTGTAGTCATGTAAAAATATCCGCGTGTTCTGTAGCCATTAGGGCATCCTATACAGTCCATCTCCTCTATAAAAGAAAATGCTGAGTTTTGAGAAGGGATATGGTCATTTGAGCATACTTGAGCAATTGAGAAGTCGGGTATCTCCATTTCTCTATGAGCAAGTATCTCTGATGATATTAGTTGTTAAGTTCCTCTTCAAATCTTTGTATTGTAATATTTTCACTTTTAAGTTTCAATAAAAGAAATTTCCCAGTTGGGAACGTTATTCAATCAAACATTATGTCTTGAATATTATAATTCTTGATTAACATTCTATTATCTTTAAAAATGTAAAAAATTTGATTAGTGACTACGGTCCAAGGTAGAAAATGAAACAGATCTGTGCTGTGCCTAATCTAAGGAAAGTGGGGTTGAGATTAGTAGTTTATGTAAACTAGAAGCTAGAGGAACGTCAGGGTCCAACACCGATAATTTGAGGTAATGATCAAAAATCTCTAATTAAGCTTTAATTATTTTGTTAAACATGGTGCGTCTCTAATCACAGAAAATATAATATTTATGGTATAAGCAATAGATTTTAATAACTAGTACCAGTAAATTCATTATAAGATGTCCAACAATAATGTAAGCTTAGTTTTACAAAAAAGCCCAAAACTTTAAGTATTTACACTTTGAACCTTATCTGGGTCAAAAATAGAAATTTCATAAAGTTCTGAGTCATAAAAATAAATATTAGTCACCTAGAAATTATTTAACCCAAAGCATTTTACCCTGAAAAAAATTTACACTAAACTAAGGAGTCCCAAAACTATTTTTCTAAAACTATGGAGTCAGTAAATAATTAAACCATACCACAGTGGACCAGAAATGAATTCTTTCTTCCACTCATGGGTTTTAAATTGTTGGGAGGTGTAAGCTATGATACGGTTGTTTTGCATCACCACACAACCTAATCCATTTTTAGATGCGTCACCATATACCACAAAATTCTCGCCATTAGGAGGTAATGCTAATACATATACACTAGTTAATCTCTTCTTAAGCTCTTAAAGGCTTCCCTGCACTTGTCAATCTACTCATACGTAGTAGTTTTCCTTGTAAGGTTAGTAAGGGATATTGCGACCATAGAGAAGTTCTGAACAAATCTGCGATAATATCCTGCAAATTCTAGAAAACTCCTCATTTTAGTTGCATTCATGGGTCTAGGCAACTGTGTTATAGCCTCTATCTTTGAGGATCCACAGAGATTCCTTTTCTGGACACCACACGTCCCAAAAATGCCACTTTTTCCGACCAACACTCACACTTCTTTAACTTCACGTAAAATTCATTTTCCTTAACACTTCTAAGACTGTTCTTAAGTGATGGGTATGTTCCTCTAGTGTCCTCGAATAAATCAATATGTCGTCTATGAAACTACTACAAATTGATCCAAATAAGGTTTAAAGACTCTATTCATGAGATCTATTAATGCGGCTGGGACATTGGTAAGCCCAAAAGGCATTACTACGTACTCATAGTCCCAGTATCAAGTATGGATTGTCGTCTTGGGTATGTCATCCTACTTGATATGGAGTTTATGGTAACCAGATTGAAAATCTATTTTATAAGAAGTCTCTGGGCCCTTTAACTGGTCGAAGATGACATCTGAGACAAAGGATAGTGGTTCTTAATGGTTATCTTATTAAGCTCCATATAATCAATGCATAACCTCAACGTTCCATCCTTCTTTTTCACGAATAGCATCTGGGCTACCCATAGAGACATACTTGGTCTAATATACCCCTTTTTCAATAACTCATCAAGCTAGACTTTTAACTCTTTAGGCTCTACTGGGGCCATCCGATAAGAGGCTTTGGAGATAGGGGTTGCTCCTGGCACTAACTCAATGCAGAATTCCACCTCTCTAGGTGGTGGCATGCTTGGGATCTCCTTAGGGAAGATATCAAGAAACTCCTAAACTATTGGGATCTCCTTAAGGGATGACTCAGGGGTTTTAGTATCTACCAAATTACATATGAACCTCTCACAACCTCGTCCTTATTGCTTGTAGGCTTCTATTGCTATGACAAGTCTTACTCCACACTTCAGGACCTTCCCTTTATAAATTACGTTTTCTCCCTTAAGCCCTCTTAGGATAACCTTATGTTTAGGATAGTTTATTTGTGCTTGGTATCTCAATAATCAATCCATATCCATAATCACATCCAAATCAGTCAACCCAAATTTGTATAGGTCAGCTAACAACTCATAAATGTAAATTTGGATCGGGCAATCCGTATACAACTCATCACACCTCACTGTCTTCCTATTAGGAAAGGCCACAAGTAATAGAGAGTATCTACATATTGGAACTAATGCCTCAACTGTCTTTACAAAAATGAAAGAATGTGTAGCACCAGAGTCAAATAGAATATCAATAGGTTGAGTTTTGATAGAGAAAGTACTAGTCACCACGATAGAAGTATCTTCAACTTCTTTCCCTCACATCATATAGATCCAACCTCTAGTGTTCTGGGTTGGTTGGTCAGGAGGTCTTGGCTGGTTTTGCTGGGGAGCTCGGGCCTGATTGTTCGGGTTTGCTACTTGCCCACCCTGGTCTTAGTATTATTGTTGTGGTTGTTGTCCTCCATGCCTCTAATTAGTAGAGGATGGTGGATGTAGGCAACCCAGCACCTGAGGGCTTCCACAACGATAACATCTCTTGTTGGTATGGCACTCACATGCATAGTGCCCTAACTTCCCATAGGCATTGCAGGTTACCCTAGGCTAGTTACTAGTGTGCTACCCACTACGTATATTGTAGTCATTGCTATGGAAGCTCCCCTGAGACTTCTAGTATTGACACAGAAAGTGCTGATTTTCTCGTTGGTCCTCCTTCCATTTATTCCCCGCTGTTCATTACAGTACTCATTCTTCTCCTTCATCACCTTCTCCACATTAATAACTATGTCATATATATCCTCACAAGAAATATATTGATGCACTGACATCCTTTCTTTGAGGTTCGGGTTAAGCCTTCCCTCAAAACAATTCATCTTCAATTTTTCATCTTCCACGAAGGTAGGTGTGAAGTGAGGGAGTTTCATAAACGTGGAAGCATATTCCAGCACACTCATCTTCCCTTGTTGTAACTGCATAAATTCGTTCTCCTTAGAATTTTGAAGGGACACTGGATAGAAACGGTTCTGGAGTAAGTTCTTAAACCTATTCCACCCAAATCTAGGCTCATACTGCCTTTCCCTGACAATAGCCCACCAAAGATCAGCTTTATCCTTCAGGTAGAACACTCTAAATCCTACCCCCCATTTCTCAGGACATTGGAGAGCATCAATAGCTTCTTCATGCCTCAAATTAATCTTTGAATGCTTTGGGATCAGGGGCGCCATCGTACATTGGTGGGTTATGGCTAGCAAGCCTCTTAAACATGCAGGAGTTGTCCTTCCCTGTCTTCTTTTCCTTTCCCTCTACTATCTTATAGAGGTGTTTTTTTTTGTTGCATTTGTTCCGCTTGCTTCTATAGTCGATCTAGGAGCATGAGGTTTATGAGGCCTATGCTAGTTGGTGGATTGGTCTCATCCATATTGCTGGGGGTCCCACCCCCATTCCTAAGACGAAGGGTTTCCAGTCTCTCCCTCAAGCTAGCCATAGTGTTCTTCAAATTCACATGGGGCCTTCAAGTGGGATGGGGTTGCATTTGAGATTCTCCATTGATTCTCGACATCCTAGTTTGGAAATTAATCAAGTTTCGTTTCATTCCTAATAGTTTGTGATAGGTATTTTATAACATTTTAACAATCCATGCTGATTTACATCACCATTATTGAACCGACATATAATAACATTCATGGTCGCACCACTTTATATCATTTGTATTAGCCATTGGCCTAGCACTTACATGGAAAATTTCTTATTGCGCATCACCACATGTCTCACACATACTCCTGTAGCATCACCAGTTTTCATATTTAGATCAAACACAGTTCTTAAAGAATAATATAAATAACCAAACCCATGTAAACTCAATGAATAAGTTCAATGCATAGACCAGAAATGATAAATGTTTTTCACACCATTATTCCCATTACATAAGCAATTCAATAACTTCCTCAGTTCCAACTCTACTAATAAAGAAAAAAAAAGAAAGAAACACAGTATAATATTTAAAATCTAACATTATTGGCTGTAGGAATCATCCAACATTTACCGCCTAGGAGCATCTAACAGACGTGTCCCCTAGCACATCCTACCACACCTCCCCCGCCTCAAACAAGTAGCTTCAGGTTCAGGTTCAGATTCAAATGCAAATGCAATTTCAAGCTCAAGTTCTTCAATCGATTTTCCCTCTGGTCCTTCATCTATGTCTGCTTCCTCAAGATTTTCATCTACCGCCTGCTCTTTCTTAGGGTCTTCATGCTCTATGGGCTCTATGGATTCCTTCTTAGGGTCCTCATCTTCCATAGGTTCCTCCTCGAAGTTCTCCTCCTCTATGTGTATTCCTCCTTGGGGTTCTCCTCCTCTTTGGTTTCCTCCTCGAGGTCCCCATCCTCTAAGGGTTCCTTCTTGGGGTCCTCATCCTCCACAAGCTCCTTCTCCTCCCTAGATTCCTCATCTTACCTAGGCTATTTTGCTTCCTTGAGGGGGGAAACTCTCTGTGTCTTCCTCATCAAGTAATGGTGGGGTCTCCTCCTGGGTTAAAGGTGTAGGGCGTTGGTCATATGGGAGTACCTCAAGTAAACGTTCAACTAACTCTGCTAAATTCATACCAATAGGCTACCAGTCACACCAACAACACCTCCTCCAGTGATGAAACACTCAAATCTCAGGGTGTAGCTCATTAATTCGATAATGCCAATTTGGGTCACCTCGAATGGTCAAGAGAGAGAAAAGAGCTTGATTTTCTCCAAGTCTTAAGTAACTATTCTGCACATCGTCTAGATACCTATCTATGACCACCTCAACTTATTTGACATGTTCAACCATGTCAACCTCAGGTTTCCTAGCTATTCTCCCGTGGAGAAAACGACCCCCATGCAAGGATAATGTTGCATAGCATTCATCTTATACAAAAATAGTTACTAGTAAGACACATACTCCAAGGCATTTATGCAGATGCATGCAATCCTTTTCCTGTCCTGCACTCACTCTTCATGCAGTTCTTAAGTCTATAGGTTTAAACTCTTTATTTTTTATTACAACATTCCTAAGCAAGCTTTCATGCTCGTAAACATGTGCTCTGATACCACTTTGTAACGCCCCGAAATTTCTAATTTCATTTCATCTCTAATATCCAACCCTAAGTAGCAGCGGACAACCTAAAGGGGCATTATTGTCGTATTTCTTGCTAAGAAACAAAATGCTAAGCATCATAAAAAATCCATTATTGAGAAGTTAATGCTAAGTCAAACCAAGGGATTCAAATTCGAGTGCAAAGTTTAAATCAAGCGTTTAATCAAGGGAATTTGTTCAGGACAACTGTTTCTAAGTCCTATGTGTCAACAGCCTCCCTTTAAACTGGAGTCCCATCCCTATGCTCATGATCATCACTTGCAAAATAAAACATTTAAAAGAAGGAGGCGGAGCTCAGTAAGAACGACCCCTACCAGTCAAAGCAATACTTAAATTCATTTTAGACAGGGCTAGGGATGGGGGAAAGATAACTCAAATAATTCATAAATGATAGCCAACCTATCCGACCCAAACCCCTAAGTTCATTTCAGTTTGTAAGATAGAGACGAGTGACCTCACTATGTCTCATAACCTGCATCTGGTTTAAATGTGGTCCCTTACCCAGTTCATGACCTCCAGTCAATTGGATGGTTATCGATAACCTGATCCACGTCTATCAATAAGATGACATGTGGCTACTAACAATGCATACACATACTCGGGGAAGGCTATAAGGCTTTCTTATGAGCAGGAGCAAACCTCCCACATCTTGCCTCATTCATTCACTTAGTTACCACATCTAAAAGTAGGTTATATGCCCAAAATTTCAAATAGTCCATCCCGATCCAATAGAGGTCCAAACCCATTTAAAGGCATGCTCAAAACAAGCCATTTAAAGGCACATTCAACTAATTCAAAACTTCATGCCAAGCTTTAATAATAACATTAAAGTCTTGTTGCAAATCAATTTATTCAAAAAGGTCACTTGAACGTTAATTTAAATCAACGCAAAAGATAACCCACATAAAGCACATTTTAAAGGGACATTCAGGGGAGTTAAGGCATGATTGTTACCAGGAAAAAATATGGTGCCTGACCTTGAGCTCAAGTTTCTAACATGGGCCTATTCAATTTCCAAAAGCGGTTTTATTGGCCTTTACACTTAGCTCAAAATTGAACTTAATAAACTATGGCCCATGAGTCACTTGGAAACCTATTTCTATGCTCAATTAACAAGTTAGACTTCCTAAATTAGCTGTTGTGAACTTTTAAAATCTTATCGCTTTAATTAAACGCTTATATAGACCGTCTAGATTAGGGACAGAATTTGAGTCCAACTCCCAAAGGCCATAACTCACATTCTAGATGTCAAACTTTGGATATTAAGCCCATTATAGAAATATCAATTCACCCACTATGACTTTAATTCTATGGGTAGGCGCAGAATCTCACCTTAACTTGTTCAAATTCAGCCAAGTTCTCAAACTATCCCAATACAGTCCAGATTTGCACAGTCTTCATATTTCTATCATAACTTTATGAGTTTAACTCTAATTGGCACAATTCAACATTCTAGGTACTGAGGGCTTCTAGGTACATAAAAATTGTAAATTTTACAATTTTTTAATGAGCCAATATTAATATGTGGTTTTTTAAATTTACCCTACGTTCTGACTGTAATGGAGGTGACAATTCTCTAAGTTTTTATCTCAATCACTATTACCCCTTGCCCAAAACTTTCATAATGCATTCATACCAAGTCCTCTTGAATCCACCACTAATCCCAATCCCTGAATCCAATCTAAGTTATACAATTATGAGGCTTAAAGATTAAAACTTTACCTTGAAAGAGTTAAAGGAAAAAGGAGGAGACTTGGAATGTTTTAATTCTTCAACTCAAGCAAATTTTAAATTTGAAAATAAAAGAAAGCATGAAAAAAAACTCAAATTCATTAATCCAAAGGAAGGTTTATGAAAAAAAAGTACAAAGAAAAGAACACTTGGATTATGGTTTTCATAAACCCTAGCCATACTCAATTAAAGGGAAGAGAAGGTGGGGCGGCTGGGTGGATGGCAGCGGCACGATGTTGAAGCGCCGGTGGTGGTGATAGCACCAGTGGATGGCACAACGGTTATAGGGTGATAGAGAGAGTGTGGAAGAGAGAGAGGGAGAGAGAGCGAGAGAACCGTGAGAGAGAGAGAGAAATGTGAGGACGAGAGAGAGTGTGAGGTGTGTGTGGACTAATTAAGGGTGGTGGAGGGGGGCAACTCTCTAGGGTTAGAGATTAATGGAAGGAGAGAGAAAGTCAGAGGCGGAATACGAAAAAGGAAAGAAAGGGAAACTAGTTGTAAAAAAATATTTTTTTTAGTTATAAACACACAGCTTGGGATAGAAGGTTTTGTTGGAAAAAAAAAACTTTGCTTACACAAAATAATTTTTATTTATTTTCCTAGATTTCTAGGTGCAAGGAATCAAAAATTAAATATACTTTTTTGCTAGGATTGACCTAAACTAACTCCTATAATTGTACCCTTATATTACTCATAAAATCTAATCGTCTTGCGAGTTAAATCCTCCTAAGTTGGTCAACATCAAAAGAACAATATTTGTAATTGTCGGAATTTTCGAGATTTTACATTAATATACAGCCAAACCCTTTTTCAATACTTAATGCTAGAGGGTTTGTCAGGAAGGATATTCCTATTGCTTACTGCATGTAAGTTGTAACTTTACAAGTTGTATTACTTTTGTGCATAAGATGGAAAAGCTAGTGCGCCATAATGCTAGCAATGCTGTTGGATATAAATTGGCATGGGCCAAGCTTATAGAGTTTCAATAGTCATTTGAAGAAATGTGGAAAGGAGAGCCTCAAATTGAACTTGAAATGCTCCCTAAAGATGGCACAAAACCCCTTAGGGGTTTCAGTACATAACTATTGTATTTTTGAAGGTGAACTCAAAGCATTGTGAATCCAGATCCACACTCTTTAAGACAATCGCCTTGTTTTTAAAGATCTTGGCCTAACTTTATTGACTATCACCAATTTGTATAGACTATATCTTCTTAAATTCACACCTAAAATCATCGAAAGGCCTTTCCTCACTATGGGATGTCTGTAGAACACCCCCGTAAAGTTCAAGGCACTCTTATATGTATTTCTTGAAGAATTCAGTAGTCATTTTTTGAATTAGAAAGAATGTGAGAAAGATGTTGCAAGATTCAATGGAATAAACAAGGTAAGAGCGAATGTTGGAAGTTTCGTTTAAAGCTCGAAAGCCTGATGAGTCATAAAGGCGGTAAGAGAAGTCAAAAAGGCAAAATCAGGTAGAAACACTAATTGCCCACTTAAAAAATGACTTTCTAATCCTAACCCATTTTTGAAAAGGTTAGAAAAATAAAGCTAGGGTGTAGTAAAGGGTAAAACCTAAATTTAGCAAAAGAAAACTAGACACAACAATAAATGTGAAATGTTAAATTGAAACCTTGGATACTAAAATTCCATCACCAGAAAAGGGGCACAAGATACAAGAACATCTTTAATTATAAAGGGATCGCACTACAAATGTATAAACAGCCAAAAGCCAACACTACAATTTTACAAGAGCTAATCTGAATCTGAGTCATATGAAAATCTTGCATCACTAAAAGCTTTTTCCCTTCAAAGAAAGGGAGTTTTGTACTCCTCAACATCCACACCGTAACATCATCCTTACCTCATTCATGAAGCACAACCCAGCGATAGCTCTTTATGGATGAGGCCTTAACCTTTGTTGCCACAATAAACATTCGACACCAAGGTCCAACTTTCTTTTGCGCCTTTGTAAAGATTCCAGGCCCTTGCATGAGGCACTTTGATAGACAGGGGATAAAGCCAAAGAAGTAGGAAGATTGGATAAAGACCAATAGGATGCTCTAATTCCCCTTGGGAAGGACATACAAGTCCGGCCACATTGCTTATAGCAAAAGCAATAGAAATGGGGCCTAGCTAGGGAGCAACAACTGGCCATATAAAATAGGATGAAGCCCTAAACTCCTCTGGACTTACTTAGATAGGGAAGAGGCACAATGTACCAAAGAGCTGGACAGACGTGAGACATCACTCTCTTCATAACTAGCATTTGGATTGTCAAGGGTAGGGACATCTAGGCTATTTCATAAGGAAACATCCCTTCAAGAGCTCCTGGACACCAACATATCCCATCGGACACACCAGAAAAGGGACATAGCCTTGACCCTTGCATTTCTAGGGATGCTGGAGGAGCATAAGAAAAAAGGTTTGTCAGGGAAAACCTCCACCAACAACTCTTAAAGAAGTCTCAATGGTTGGCCTTGATCCCAGGGAGATAGTGGCTTGCCATATTTTGATCTAGTACACGAAATATGAAGAGGTTCTCAAGGAAGAGAACCTAGAAGCAAGCTTTTAAGTTCCTTACCTAAAGGCACTCTTGGCTAAGAGAAACATCTCAACCTAAGTCCAATTTGGGACAAAGATGAATAGGAGCCCCACTAAAGGAAGGAACGAAGGCCCTGTCCATATATGTGTGCATTGAGCTAATGCCATTTGTGGTGACTAGTAGTAGGAAGAAGAAACATAGAATTTTTACATAGAATTATGAAATGTATTGGCTTTTGGATAGGAAAATCCTTACATCCTCTAGTTGTAGGGAGGAAACCCTAAGAGATTACCATGTTCGTAACTTGAGATTAGGGGACAATGGAAAAAGATAGAAATAATATAATAAAATACCAACATAAGACACATAGCCTGGATCAAAAGGTGGATTCTTCATTAATTGCTAAAATTATATGACAACTGTGAACATAGATAAATTGATAATAGAGGATGAGAAGAAGAAAAGGAAATGGCCCCTTACTAAGGGTCAGACCCATTTTCTATGACTTCTCCATATGTAGAATGGAGCAAGCATTGAACCTCTTGGACTTATCTCTCCAAGACTCTGGTCTCTTCTTCTATCATTTTGCTCCTCTCCTCCGTCTCCTATAGTAAGGCCCTAGCATGCTTAAACCTACCTTCAGACCCCTGGTGATCCCTTGGTCCCACTCCTATTGGTCACATGTAGGGACACGACGCCTGGAACTTTTTACTCTCACATGAGCTCTCCTACTCCACTTCATAAAAAGAATAGGAATCACAAAGACCTCTATGATATGAGAGACCCTGAGTTCCTCTGCCCTATATGGGGAAATAGGAAAGCGGGAGCACGAAATCGAAAGCTAAAGGAGCGTTGTAGAGTTGTATTAGGCAAATGATAATCTCCAAAGCCCCCAAGGGCACGGGGAAGATAGCAAAACATGCAAGAACACGAAAGTCCTTGGATTTGGTTGGGATCCTAGGCAGTGATCAACAGGCAATGAGCAGGATGATTAATATAAACCTTTTTAAAAATCTCTCACTTGAATGGAGGAAGAATAGGAGCGAATTAACTCTAGAGGTAAGATGCAAATCTGGCCTTGAAGTAAGACATTCTCCCTCTATTATATTTTATTCAAGATGTCCATACATGGCTTAGAGTCAACCAGCCTATGAAGTTTGGAGTTCATTAAAGCCTCATGTCAATACTCATGGAGGACTTCCTTTGTTTTCTCTTCATAACTGTTAGGGACCTTATCTACGTAGTGGTCCTTGGAAGCCACCTTCTTAGGGGATATAGAGGGAAAAGAAGGGGACCAGAGGAGGTTGAGTGCATCATCAGTAGGAAAGGTTCAACATCTTGAAGGAAAAAGGATGAGGAAAGTCTCACAAAGTTAGAAAGAGGGGAGATTGACAAACACTCTTTTGAGAAGCTCGAAAAGGGTTAAGAAATGAAATTGAACCCCAAAAGGTTAAATTTATAGCATAGATTATGCAAAAATGCATCATTATATTGAAGGGAAAGATTCCAAGAGATGCAAAGTCCATTAAAAAAACTCTCCAGACACTGAACCAACCATCATTACTGGCATCAAGAAATGGAGAGAAGGTGAAACGACACTCAATTAAGGCAAGTTTAAGCCGCCATTAAGTAGATGCTGAAAATTTTCTCAGGGAATGGAAAACAAAATTAGCTAAAGATATGAAATTCCAAAGTAAGATATTTGAAATCTGGTCGAGGAAATTTTTCCAAAACATGGATAGTTTTTCAGTGGAAAAGTCTTAGCTAAGCTCTTTATGATGGAGACCAAATTAATAATTGTATACAAAATTAACCCTAAAAATCCCACGAGGTCTAGATAACTCATAGCTGAAGGTGAAGAATTCCTAAAGAAATAAAAAAACCTAGGCTTGGTTACAATTTGAGGCATGATTGGATCACAATCTAACATTCCTCACTGGGCAAATGATTCTGATAGATATAGCTAAGATTTCCAAAATCTACAAGGAATCAATAAAGATCTTTGAGTCTGAGTAAAATTGGGAATAATCTATATCTAAAAAGATATAGAATCCTAGTTAAATATTTCTAAGAAAAGTGTTCCAAAACCTCAAATAAAAAAGCCACAACCAAAATTAAAGATGGGTCAATTAGACTTTTAAAAGCTATATTGTGCTTATTGTTCTCCTAAAATTCTCCCTAAGATGGGTGTTGGAGGCTCTAAAGAAGAGAACCCCCCCCCCTCTACGAGTGGTTATTTAGGTATTTCTTGGATGGTGATTCAAGCTCATTAAGTTCCTAAATGAATCACAACAACTCCATACTGTACTAAAACAATAATGGTTAGCTATTTTTCTAGTTATTAATAGTTACACTAGCGATTAGCTATCACCACTAGTGTTTAATGTTTAGATGTTCAACTTGTGATAAAAAAAATGTTTGGTAAAGGTAGTTGGTTAGATAGCAAATCCATATAAAATGACTAAAAGGGAAACAACATATGCAAGTTTCTAGTAAATAAAAAGGAGAATTTTATAAATTGCAATGTAATCTCTAGTGTTAAACACAGCCTTAGTTAGCCTAGTCAAGCTTGTTAAACAATATATTCAAGTCCAAACACGAGCCAAGTTTAGTCATGTGAAGTCCAAATCATACTTGGTCTAGTTGAGCCTAAACTTAGCCGAGCATTGACATCCTACGGTTTGTCCTATATAATTTGAATCTTCACATATTTTAACCTTAAAAGACTATAACATCAAATTTAAAACTCAGATAGATAAAATTTGATAAACATGATGTAAAAATGTGTTAAAACTTTTACTTGCATTATAAGGCTACATGCAACAACATACCTTTTGAGTTGTGTGTTTTCTTTTTGAGTTCAACTTATGTGTCTGCATTTTGTAAAACTTAGTTTAGCCTTTGTATCCATTAAGTTCATTCATATGAGTCGCTATGCTCCATTCATGTTTACAAGTTCATTAAATTCATCAAACGATGGATAAATTCTCATTTATTTATTCATTTTTTATCATTTAAATTCTCTTTGCAAGATTAGACTTTTATTTAGGTTTTCCCCTTTTCCATTCTTTGTTCTAGTGAGTCGAATGAACCAATCAACGAGTTCACAGCTGTAATGGTACTTCATTGTCGCCACATTGCTTTACCCAAAATACAAGATTACTCATATACTACTTGTCCATCCAATTACTTAATGAAATTTCTTAAGCAAGATGGCCAAACTTCTAATAACGACTATGAAAACTAAAATTCATCCAAAATTCTAATTCCCTTTTCAAGCTCATAGAGTTCCATCCTTGTACCTTTACTTCATTTGCTCCACATTGCATCATCAATCTTGAAATATTACATCATAATCCCAATGAATTAACTACTAGTTAACCGTAGCTCACACTAATTCTCTTATAAACACTTCATCTAAGCTATGGTCGTACATTACTTAACCCACTTAACTTAAACAAGTTGACTCGTCGAAGTACATCTTTCATAGTACGAATAAGCTCATCTAATAAACTTAAAATTCTCATGTTGTCATTTGGATAAGCACAACACCAACGGTAAACCTCCCTGGAGCTAACAGGAGCCCCCAAAACTATTCTTTCTTCCAAACTCCAACCAATATCTAGAGTCCAAATAAATCCAATAAGGCAGTACATAATCATAACGTACAATCGGGTGGACAACACTTTTTGTCCGCCCAGCTTTCCCTTGTTTATTTTATTGTGAACCAATGTTCAATGCGTAAGAGTTGCCTAAGTTGTGAGTTGTGGCTTTAGTTCTTTTTTACGCAGGTCATGAGTTCGAATTCAGCGAAAGGCAAGGCCAGAGCTTTCAGTTTATTTGTCTTCTCATCTTGGTTTTTTTTTTAAAGATCAATTACGCTATTAATTAATTAATCAATGTTTGATTTACTTACATTTTCTACTATACTTATTCAATACAACTAAATTAGGTTTCTTTGATTACGTATATGCTTATGTATCATTAAATATAAGTTATAACTCACCAACAAATAGCATTGAACAATGAAATATAGATTTTTAGTTTATTTGCTCACTAAATGTATATAATATCTCACCAAAACAAATAAGAACAATTCGCATAAAAAGTCAGAGTACAAGTAATTGAAATTTTTCACGTAAGTCATGCTTGCACATTTAAAGAAATCTTATATTTGAATTAATAAAAAAATACATCATAGCACATTAGAAAATGAATACATAGTATTTGCTTACTAAATTTATTCCATAACTCACCAAAAGTTATAGTGCAACTCATTAAGAAAGTATTATACCTCAAAATATGAATAAAACTATCTAATCGTGTATTATATTGGTTACTCACTCATTTTGATTAGAAATTGTTAGTATTGCTTGAATCAGATTGATCACTGAATATACTTTATTACTCACTAAATATCTATCACAAACCACCAAATAAATATCATAAGTCACAAAAAGTAATAGTAAGAGTATAAGTTATTCAAACTATTCAAGTATATAATTCTTGTACATTTAAAGAATCTTACATTTGAATTAATCAAAAGATATATCATAGCACATTAGAGAAGATAAGTATAAAGTATTGCTCACTAAACATGTACTGTAACTCACCAAAGGTTATAATGCAGCTCACTAAGAAAATATTATACCTCAAACTATACATAAGAATGTTAAATTGTATATTATATTGTTTGCTCTCTCATTTTGATTAGGAATAGTTAGTATTGCTCACAGAATCATCTTGATCACCAAATATATTTTATAACTTGCTAAATATCTATTGTAGCTCACTAAATAAATATCATAGCTTAAAAAAATAATTAATAATATTATAAAGACTAAAACTTTTCAAGCATGTTATTCTTGTGTATTTTAAAAAATTAAGATATTTTTAGTTAACCAAAAGATATATCATTGTATATTATAACATAAATATAAAGTATTGCTCACTAAATATATACTACAACTTACCAAAAGTCATAATGCAACTCATTAGCAAATCATATCTCAAAATATGAATAAGAATGCATATGTGTTCACTAAAATTGTGTATCTGCTCACTCTTTGTTATTATGAACAATTAGTACTACTTAATAAATCATATTGATCATCAATTATATTTCATAACTCACCAGATAACCATCAAAGCCCACTAAATAAACATCACAACTCACTAAAAAAAGTACAGATAACCAGAATAATTTTTCAACTTCTTTGATCACTAAATACATATCCTAGCTCCATTTCTTTTTAACATCATTTATTTTAATGAGGACAAAAACCCATATCATAAGCCACTAATAATTAGTGAGTATTATTGTATGTATTAGTGAGCATTGTGTATATATTAGTGAGAATAATTTTATGTATTAGTGAGCGTCGTGTATATTTTAGTGAGCATGATATTTTTCATTTTTTTGATACTATAACGACAATAACACCATTGCAATAACAACAACAACGACAATGACGACGACGACAACAACAACAACAACAACAACAATAATAATAATAATAATAATAATAATAATAATAATAATAATAATAA
>JACYFF010031955.1:57553180-57563528 GCA_017589665.1 Selenicereus undatus
AATAATAATAATAATAATAATAATAATAATAATAATAATAATAATAATAATAATAATATCTATTAGCTCACTAAAAATATCTCTCAGCTCACTAAAATATTTTAGTGAGCTCTACAGTATTTTTAGTAAGCGAAATTGGATATTTAACAGCATATTTTAGTGAGCTATATGATATTTTAAGTGAGCTAAAATTTGATTGTACAACTGCTTCTTTACAACCGATTATATAATATAACAACCAACTCTAGTTATCTTGCACAATGAAACTAAAAATTCAACAAGTACATACATGATTCAAGCATATCCATCATGGCAATATAATTACCTTTAATCTTCCTACCATAGACAGTTAAAACATCTTGCCCAATTTATACAAATTAATCTAGCGCGGACTTATAATTTGCTCAATTATCCAACTAGAACATATGATTATGAACTTTAGATCAACTAATGAAAAGAGGGGTAAATGGGTGCTTTTGAAGAAGATGTTGAGTGGGATGGAAGGTGGAGGTGGAGGAAGAGTTGGCGGCTATAGCGTGTCTGGAGGCCGAAGATGGCTGAAATTCCCAGTCTGGTGGTCGGAACTAGACGACAGCCTCCCCCTTTGCTTTGCACTGCCCAAACTAAAAACAAAGGAGGGACGCGGTGGCAGGAACCTTTGGATGGCATCCATGGCGGAGCTGGGTGGTCGACCAGAGTCGGGGTGCCCGCAGAGCGATTGGGCGGCGGTAGCAAGCCCTGTTCTGGTGGTTGAACGATGAACGGAAGAGGAAACGGGGAATGAAGCCCAAACCAAGGAATAGGATAAAAGAATTACTTTTTTTTCTTTTTTTTTTTGAAACTTTTAGAACGCGCCCCCTTCCCCTTTATACTGAATGAATTATTTTTTGGTTCTTGGCTTAATAAATGTTGCTCTTGTCTCATGAGTTTTGTCCGTGTGCTAAATTATTTTAGCTGTCTAATTTCTTTTTGCTTGTTTTTTTTTTTTTTTCTTAATGACAAAGTAAGTCAATAAAATCACAGGTTCGCATTAATCAGGTGTATTTGTGCCTCTGTATGTAAGTCCATATGTTATCACAATTATTTGTGCTCTGCTCCAATAAATTTGCAATCACATAAATTGCTTACTTCAAACATGCCTTTAGTAATGACCAAATTTACGGCCAGTTGTTACTCCATTCAACTTTGTAATAATATGATCATTGAATAATTAAATAAGGATTAAGTAATGGAGTGTGACATCCTTCCCTCTTAAAATAAATTTTGTCCGTGAAACTGTGGCATTATTGCTCCTCCAATTCAAACAGGGGTACCTAACTTTTATGTCCTTCCCTTTTTCTCATGCAGCTTCAACAAGTCCCATGACAAGTTCATATGAGTTTAGCTAAAGATAAGATTTAAGGATAATTTCGAAGTAGTTTTCTCCCATGGTCCATAAGAGCACAAAAGTTATGACTAATGATGTTGTGCTCCGATCTTGTTGCATTGCCTTAATCTTTTAGCTATCTCCAAAGCTGAATTGAGCCTTATGATTGAAATTCTTTTCCGATGTTCCTGTACTAAACATTCATATTTCTCATTCCTTAAAAACTCTTATGCTCTCATTCTTTGGATGACCTAGTAACCATTCCTATCGTTACCGTTTGCTTGCGAATCCTAATGCACTTGCTCCTGGTCCTTCTTCTTCTTCTTCGCTCCTAAAAGAGTTTGACTAACTCTTTTTCCCCTTGTATTTTAAATGATTTGGGCTCATAAATTCAGGTCATAATCCCAGATTTTTCATACTTCCCCTATTAGACGTAAAATGCCAAGTTCTATTGCCATTTTATACTAGTTCAACAGCTAACTAGTCTCCAAGTATCACAACACCATAAATGACTTATGGAGTCATCCACAGTGACCTCAATGACTTCTTTCATTTAGTAAGAGATACCCCAAGAAATTCCATAAATGTTAACCCAATTTACGCTAGTGCTTCAAAAAGATGGTTATTACCTTGTAGGTCATGTAAAAAGGTTGCTACTGCCTCATAGGTCTCGAATCCCTTGATTGACAAATGCAAGACACCTTTGCCTTTATCCACGCTTCTTTTCGTCTCTTCTTCTGATATTAGCTACTTAGCATTATTTAGCCCTCTTATATGATTATTAGCCTTACTTCTTACAAAATCCCTCAGGTTCCAATGCTAAATTAGCACTCTTGTATAGCATTATGTCCCCTGAGAAAAATTTACAGTTTGGTACCTCCAGTTTTAGCGTATTCACACATTAGACCTGGTTTTGAAAATCTTTACACTTTGGTACCTCCAGTTTTGATACAAGTGACTTTCTGGTGCTTTTTATTTATAATTTAATCCTTGAACTTTTAAAAATTACTAAAAAGCCCCTAGAAGAGGTTAGCTATGTAAACAAACAATTTTTAAGGTTTTTTTCATGAAATATGGTTGATTTAACTTCTTATAAAGACTTTACTGGTACTAATTATCGTAATCTACTACTTATATCTTATATATTATACTTTCTGTGGTTATAGGCCCATCATGCTTAGCAAAAATAATTAAAACTTAATAAGAGAGTTTCAACCGTTACTTGAACTTAGTCAGCGTTGGACCCTGGCATTCCTCTAGCTTCCAGTTTACAGAGATTACTAATCTCAACCAGACCTCCCTTAGATCAGGCACAACACAGATTTGTTTCGTTTTCTATCTCAGACCGTAGTAACTAATCAAGTTTTATATTTTGAAGGATAGTGAGACTTTAATCAAGAAATTATAATATTTAAGACATAAGGCTCGATTGAATAACGTTCCTTACTGGAAAACTTTTTTTATTGAAAACTCAAAAGTGGTTATATTACAATGGAAAGCTGGAAGAAGGACTTAAGTTAAGATCATTAGAGATGCTTGTCTATAGAGAAATGAAAAATCCCAACTTCTCTTTTCCTCAAGAATGCTCCAATGATCGTGTCCCTTCTCAGCACTCGACCTCTCTATTTATAGAGGGGATAGGGGTCCATAGGATGTCTTAATGGTACAGTACATAAAGGTTTTCCATATGGCTATAGTACACACTAATGGCTACAATACACACTTTGTTTTACAAACCGGACACTCTTCACAATAGTACAATAATGGGACAGTTGCTTTTCAAAACTTTTAATGATGACAAGACTAGTCATCATTATTGAGATTCTGCATGCCTTCATCTCCAATTATATCTTCCAGACCATCATTATCTGGGTAATCATTAAAATCTTCATTAATTTGTTTAAGATGCTCTGGATCCCACTCTTCAAATAATTCAAGGAGATATTTTTTCCCGTTTTCTGATAAGAATTTTTCAACTCCAACATCAAAGAGATAATCAAACATATCTTCTGAGTCCGCTCTTCCCACCTTCATATAATTTTTAAACGCATTACTATAGGCAAAAGTAGTGTTTCCACAATGCATTAATGTTTTTCCTTGCTCGATTAACTCCCAACATTGATGATAAATATTGAAAAATCCAACGACTCTTGATAAAGCATGATCAATAACTAGATGTACTGGATTTCCATGAATCCAATTTTGTCGTTGATCATTGAGATCGTCACAATCAACGATCTGGACAAGTTAATGGACTGGTTTGGCTTTTTCATTTTTGTATTCAATTAGAGCGCTATAAGCCTCTAAAGTTAGGCATATGCGAACTGAATTTTTTGTTGGACCTTCAGGAGATGTAAGAATCCAATGGATCATTTTGAACATGCATTGCTGGAATTTAGTTAAGGTTGAGAAAAATAAAAATTTTGGATCTGGAATTTCTGTAAAGTAAAGTATCATCCCTTATTTATAGGCTTTAAAGACGGGATCATTTGGAGATAATAAATTTTCCGGTAAGCAAATACCACCACCTCCAGATCTATCGGGAAAATCGATCATTGTACTCCAAGACTCGTAAATATTATAGGAATAATGATGATAAAGGTCGATGCATGCTGTATACCACTCATTGAACCATTTTTCTTGAACATGAGATCTTTTTTTTTCCTTGAATATCATAAAGACACTGAAGGTAACTAATTTGTAACTCTAGAAGGAAAAATCTTTGGGCTATTAGGTAGGCAGTTGATAGTAGACCAAAACATGATCTACTTTTTGTATGGAATTCTAGGTTATCGATAAGGACTTTACTAGAAGGCATAACCCGTTCTAGTAGGAATGACATTTCGTTAAGGATTTTCTCTTTGTTTGGCAGGAGGTCTGCTTTGATGATCACCATTGGTGAGTTCCCGAGTTAGACTGTCTATCAGAGAGTTCTTCGATCCCTGTATATGTTCAATAGAGAAGGAAAATTGGTTAAGCCATAATTGCCAACGCAGGAGTCTCCCTTGTTCTTGCATATTTGATAAATTCTTTTTCACAAAATCAAGTATTCCTTTGCAATTAGTTCGAATAAGAAAGGATTTTAGGGCTAAAACGATTAAGAATTTTTCAATTTCCCTTATAACAGCAAAGATTTCCTTTTCCATTGTGGAATAATTGCATTCTGCTTTATTAAAGCCTCCACTGCAATATTTGCAAAGTTTTTCTCCTTCTTTGATTTTGAGTACCACACTCTAGTGTTCATTACTGGTATATGTCTCCCGAATTAAATCATCTCCCTCATTAGGTAAATTAAGAACAGAAAGATTTTTACACATCTTTTTGAAGTTCTGGACAATCTTTGAATCGTTAGTGGTCCATGTCCAGCTAACATCTTTCTTGAGTTTTTGTTACAATGGTTTCCCTAGTTTAGCCAAATCTTTAATGAAATCTGAAGCATAGGTAAGGCATCCAAGGAACATTTCACCTATGGTAATGAATTTAAAGACTTGTTTCTTCATAATCACTTTCTTCATATTCATTGTCCAATATAATTTCAACAATTCCTTTGTTGTAACTTAGGGCTAGGTCTAATGCCTCATCTTCACTAAGCTCAACATAATCTAGGCTTCCCAAAATTTTAATAAATTTGTTATTCTTCCTATTTTTGCGCTCATTAACATAATGCCCTACTTCTTTTTGGATTTTTATTTCTCGCAAAGAAAATAGAATCTTATTTTTTGAGTTTTGGAAAGGATATTTATGCTGAAAAGGAGTACCAATATTAGGAGTAGCCTTTTCACTATATCAAACTTCATTAATAAGAGAAACAAGGACCACGGTTAATTGATTGTTAAGCTTCTTCAGTTAAGTCTTAATTTGAGCTAACTTTGCTTTTAATTCTAAAACTATATCAGTAATATAGTTCAATTGAGGTGCTAATGAGATATTACCTTTAGGTAAGTGGACAATATGTGAATAATTAGGGCCAGGGCAAGCAGGTGATGATTCAACCATTAATCACAATTAATTAGCTTAATTAGTCATTGATTAGCTTAATTATTTTAATTATTTTTGTGCACATGGCTCTGATACCAGATGAAAGAGGACATCAAGATCTACTAGTGAGTAAAAAACTACAAACATAGTTTTAAATTTTTCGAAAGTAAGTTTTTAAGGATTGATGGTAGATTTGCAAATATGAAAAGTTTAAGGACTTAAAAATAAATTTTTATTTATTTGAATAGTGACTTGTTCCCCAAATGTAAATAGTACAAAAACTCAATAATTTTGGCAGTAAAATTTTTAAAAAGCTGGTTCTCTAAATGATTACACTAAAACTCGATGCACCCAAATATAAATTACCCGTCCCCTGACTACTTTATTTAATACAATGTCCAATGTCCAATGTACATTATTAAATTCCTTATTTCATCTTTCTAGCACCTTATTAACTCCTGAATGTTCTATGCATGCCCCATTGCTGTTCTCTTCTCCGCATAACCTTCACTGGAGTGACACTGCTCTACAAGTCATATCTCTTAAAGAATTTGATTTGCTTAAGCCGCCACAAATCTTATGCAGTACGTGTCGAAGACCTTCAAGTACGAACCTTGTATGGAATTTGCTGAAAAATTTTGTACATTATAACACTACCTTAGGCCCTGTTCTTTTTCGTGTTTTGGAGGATTTAAGTAGGAGCTTACAGCTTTTTACAGCTTCTGACATCTCTTTACAGTTCCTTACATTCTTAACATAATTCTTGCATCTTCTTACATCTCCTTACATCTTCTTATATCCTTTTACATTCCGTGTAGATTTTGTATAACATTCATTTATTTTCTTCTAATAATTACATCAATATCTATATATTTTTTATTATGCTACCAATATACAAAATTTGTGAATATCTTATGAACACAACATTTACATAACCATAAAAACCTAATATAATGACGTAAATTATTTGAGTTTTAACATGAACAATATATATTATTATAGATGGAATAAGTGAACATACTTTTAAAATTATAATACAAAGCTTCTGTTCATGTTTAAGTATAATACATATATGAAAACTGTCAAACTGTATGCGACGAAAGCATTACAACTATTTCATCCCTAAGTTTATCCATGACAATTTTGTTGCTATCATTATACAATTGAACATTTTGTGGTCGTTCCAAATTTGGTTCCCTTGCTGAGATTAGTATGCGCTTGTCATATAGAATAATAAATTTGTGGAGCGTACAACAAGAAACGATTATCTCAAGCTGCTGCTCCTGTCTCATTAGGGGCATTTTGTCGGCCAATATTTTCCATCTCTCCTTCAAAAATCCAAAAGTTCTCCCAACTATCATTCGAAAAGATGAGTATCTTGGTTCTCATCTTTTGTTTTTATTTTCATTCTCTACGGCCTCCTGCCTGCCTATTTGAGTTCTCATCTTTTGCTTTTATTTTTTTTTATTTTTTTTTTGGGATTTTGGTAGGTAATTTTCAGATTTTGGTTGTTTAATATGACAATACAATTTTCATATTTTAAGCATTATTTCTTAATGTTTTAAGGGTTTATTTATAAAATTTCTTGGTAACAACATTGAGCATACATTTACATTTAAAATTGTTTACTTAAAATAGGATTTTATTTTAAGAGTTGTATTCAATTTTGTGAGAAAATTTTGTTTTTCTTTTGTTATACTTTGGTTATTGGAAGACCAAACTAACGTAAATATAAAAAATCACCTCAAGTACATAAAATGTTATTGAAAAAATTTGTGGGGCTTAATATATTTTATTGTTGTGTAATTAACTTAGTTAATAGTTTATTTTCAATAAGTATATTACTTTAATATTATTGTTTCCCCTCCAAAACGTTCATTGTAAAACAAAAATATTTAGTTTCAATAATATTAAGAAATATTTTGTTTACTGATGGTATCAAATTTTAGTCGTAAATATGACTAATATATCATAACTGTCACAAATTATACTATACAACACTTCAATAATTCAACAACTTCTTACATCTATCCTTACAACTACTTATACATTTTTACATTTTCTTACAATTTATAACTGTATCTTATCTCAAAAAAGAACAAGTCCTTACTACCGTAAGTATTTTCTCCATTATCATGAACATAAGATGTTAGTGGTTCTGACTTACCCTCTCTGTTCCTCTTTTATTATTCCTTTAAGAAGACAAAATAACTTCAGTGAAACTTTTTGCAATTTACCTAACGAGCTTGTGAACAATGTATGAATATACTCTATGACTTGTCCCCAGTTAAAGTATCCCATCTTTTATAGCTGCTTTAGATTTGCCCCCAGCTTCTAATTTTTATTTATCATTATTTTTGTTTATTTATTTATCATTATTTTTTTTTGACTCCCCAACTTGTAGTAATTGAATGTATACATTGGCCCTATTCTTTTTTGCGATTGGGAAGATTAGCTTACAGCGTACAACTCCTTATAGTTCCTTACATCTTCTTACCTCTTCTTACATTTTCTTACATCTCCTTACATCTTCTTACATTTTCTTAAATTTCGTTATATATTTTTTTATAACATTTAACTTATCATCTATTTTATTCTAATATTTATATAGAAATGCTAAACATAAAAACAAAATTTAACAATGTGAATTAATATTTGAGTTTTGCCATGAGCCATATATGCCATTATAGAGAAAATAATTCAACATATTTTAAAATTGTAATACAAAAATTACATTTATGTTTGAGTTTTGACGTAAATCATGCATGAAAATAGTCCAATTGCTTGTGACGAAAGCATTTCAGTTATTTCACTCATAAGTTTATCCATGACAACTTAATTGTTATCATCGTACAATTAAATATTAGATTAAATTTAATTCCAAAATGTTTAACTCAAATAGGATTTCATTTTTAGGGTTCTATTCAATTTTATTGAGAGAAATTACTTTTTTAATTTGCTTACAGGAATGTGAAACTAATGTTAATACCAAAAAATCACCTCAAGTGTAGAACATATTTGGTTCTACATATTTCTTGGCTTGAATCTATCTTATTGATATTTAATTGCCTTGTTTAAAGGTTTATTTCATCAATTATCTTATTTCAATATTATTTTTTATTATCCACAACGATAATTGTAGAAAAATAAATTTTTTTATAATGTTAAAATATAATTTGTTTATTGATGTTAATAAAATTTATTTCACAAATACCAGTGATACAAGTAATTTATTTTCATGAAATAATTTTTTTCATAATTCATACATTAAAGACCAACAATTATACATACATATCTAAACATTATACTATACAACTTTTTAATAATTCAACAACTCCTTACATCTATTCTTATAGCTCCTTACAGCTTCTTACTACTCCTTATATTTCCTTATAGTTTACAGCTGCATCATATTGCAAAAAAGAATAGGGGCGTTGTCTATTTTAGGCAATGATTGCTTGACCCTTTTTATGGCAGCATTTAACTTCTTGTTTTCCTATAACCCAAAGGTTGTAGATCTTTCCTTTATTCAAGTTGTTGTAGTATATTAAAGTGAGACACTAGGTTTTAACTATCTTTAGCATTGTAGCACAATCTTAAGTTAAAATCTCCATTCACCCATATTTATATGTGTGTTACTTATAGCAAGCAACTAGAACGAGCTATCTATAATCTACTTTCCCTTGGAGGAGGGGGGAAGGTTAAACTCGGAGCTTCTTAAGATATATTTTAATATTATTAGGAAATGAACCATATTCTCATTGCTATTAAAACATATTCCTTATATTCTTATTTTTGTTAGGTCAAGTTTCAAGCATCAACTATTGTCTTCTAAAGGTCTATCGAGATTGTTATCACTAGTTTTCAAGAATAAGAACCCCTTAAGTATCCTCACTCTTACGCAACTTTATTTGTACCTTGTGATTCCTTAACACTGGCAACATAGTATGTATTATTCCTAACGTATTCTACTTCCATCTTTAAAGGATTACTTCAGCATTAATGAAATAACCCGGATTTTCTTGGGTATGACTAATATCTCTATTTCTTAACCCTGTGAAGGGAGAGTATCCTTCGGTTCTATTAAAAGGTTTGACTATTTGGAATGCTCACATTGACATTTAGAACTATTTTGAGAATATTTCAAACTTATTTTCCCACCGATGATTCTCTAATCATTAAAAAGGTCAGCCGCGCTGACTTTTATCACTTGTATCGTCTAAAAATGAGTTACTTACTCTTCACCATTTGCTTCTCAACTCTCAACACTTTGTTATAGGCATAGACAGATCTATGTAGGGGCTAGGAGTGTCCATGAACTATTTTGAATGGGGTCAAATTGATGTAGACACCCCTAAAATAGTTCCAAAGAGTTATCGACACCCTCTAGATATACCTAACTCACATACTAACCTTTTCATTTTTTTAGATATAAAATTTACACATTTATAGTTCGAATTTGATAGAAACTGAAATAGAATTAATGCTCCCAAGCCTAAATCTCTCTCTCTATCTTTCCTCTTTTCAGAAAAAATTGTGTTCCACCGTCCCAAATCTCTTTCTCTGTCCTCTCCTTCAAATTTTGGACTTTTAATTTAATCTAATATTAGTTTCTTTGATTTTATTTTATTATTATTATTGATTTTTTCAACTGTTCAATTGTAATATGTTCTTTGTGCAGAATTTTCTTTAACTTGACACTCGTAACTGATATGAACTTGACGCTAATTTTTCCCCCCCTTCGTTTTGGTCCAACTAGATGGTGGAGATTGCTTATTTCTAGTTTTATTTCATGTTTGGCATATTCACTTCATGACCTTTTTTTTTGTTTTTATTACTTTGTACTTATGATGTGTGTTCTGTAGTCAAAGGTTTTAGTCAATGATACGTAATAGTAACATCCCACGAGTTTGACACAATTTATGCATCAACTACAAAATATAAATAATTGTAGAGAACAAATGTAATACTACAGTATCATAGGTTTTTTTTTTGAGGAAAAAA
>JACYFF010031955.1:57581012-57597197 GCA_017589665.1 Selenicereus undatus
AATTAGTTAAGTCTCTGCGTAGGCGTAAGATTAGTATAGCGTGTGTCCAGGAGACGAAGTGGGTTGGAGCGAAAGCTAGAGAGATTGATGGGTACAAGCTTTGGTACTCGGGGTCATCTAAGGCGAAGAATGGAGTTGGCATCCTGGTTGTGAAGGATTTGGCGGACCAGGTGGTCGAAGTGAGGCGTAAGAGCGACCGGATTATGGCCATTAAGGTTTTGGTGGGTTCAGTTTTCGTGAACGTGGTGAGCGTGTATGCGCCACAGGTAGGCCTGCCGGAGGAAACTAAGAAGCTCTTCTGGGAGGTCCTCGATGAGGTCACCCAGGAGGTACCTCAGACCGAGAGACTGTACATAGGAGGAGACTCTAACGGCCATATCGGACTGGAGGTAGCGGGGTATGATGGGGTCCACGGGGGCTTCGGTTTCGGAGAGAGAAATGCAGGAGGGATCTCTGTGCTGGACTTTGCGGTGGCCTTTGATTTGTTGGTAGTCAACTCCTTATTCAAAAAGAAGGAGGACCACTTAGTGACCTTCAAGAACAGCTCTTGCAAGACCCAGATTGACTACTTCCTATCGAGGAGGGAAAATCGGAGTTCGTGTAAAGACTGCAAAGTGATTCCCAGCGAGTTGATGGGAACCCAACACAAATTGCTGGTCTTACATGCAGAGTTCAAGTATCCTAAAAGGGTGAAGAGGAGAGCCGGAGAACCCAGAATAAAGTGGTGGACCCTCTCAAAGGAGAAGGCGAGGTTAATAGCAGAAAGAATAGCCGAGGAGAGAGCTTGGAGGAGGGCAGAAGACGCCGATGCGATGTGGGAGGCTGTGGCGGATTGCATTCGAAGGTCGGCTAAGGAAACCCTAGGTCTTTCCAGGGCAAGCGGCAACCGGATGGAGGGCGCCTGGTGGTGGAACGAAGAGGTAAAGGAGAAAGTCAAGGCAAAAAAAGAGGCTTACGCGGAGTTGATGAGTAGCAGCTCGGAGGACGAGAGGGAGCAAAAGAGGACTGAATACAAGGCGACCAAAAAGGTAGCCAGAAGGGCGGTGGCAGTAGCAAAGAGTCAGGCTTTTGATAGACTGTACCATAGATTGGGGACGAAGGAAGGGGAGATGGAGGTTTTTAAACTAGCTAGGGCGAGGGAAAGAAGGACTAGGGATTTAGGAGTCGTAAGGTGTATCAAGGACGAAGAGGGAAAGGTGTTGACTGAGGATGCGGAAATTAAGGAGAGGTGGCAAAGTTTCTTTGCTAAACTTCTCAATGGGGAAGGGGGGGAGCCGACTGTAGCGCGGACGGAGAGTGTAGCGTTCAGCATGTGAGCGATAGGATAACAAAGGAGGAGATTAGGGAGGCTTTGAAGAAGATGGCGAATGGGAAGGCAGTGGGCCCAGACCAGATACCAGTAGAAGTTTGGAAATGTATGGGGGAAGAGGGTCTAGAGTGGCTCACAGAGCTTTTCAATGTTATTTTCAAGACCGCCAAGATGCCCAGAGAGTGGAGGGCCAACACAATCATCCCATTGTACAAAAACAGAGGGGATATCCAAGATTGCAATAACTTTAGGGGCATCAAGCTGCTCAGCCACACTATGAAACTGTGGGAGAGGGTGATTGAGAGAAGGCTGCGAGAGGAAGTAGAGATTTCAGATAACCAATTTGGTTTTATGCCAGGCAGGTCGACCATTGAGGCGATCTATCTCCTCAGAGGGCTCATGGGCTTGTTCAGGGACATAAAGGTGGATCTCCATATGGTGTTCATTGACCTGGAGAAAGCGTATGATAGAGTTCCAAGGGAGGTTTTGTGGAGGTGTTTGGAAGAGAAAAGGGTGTCGCCCGCGTACATTCGTGTAATCAAGGATAAGTACGAGGGGGGGGCGGACAAGTGTTAGGACTCCGGGAGGGGTCTCCGATGACTTCGCTGTTAGTTTGGGCCTGCATCAGGGCTCCGCTTTAAGCCCATTTCTTTTCACATTAGTTTTGGATGAACTCACTAGAGGAATCCAGGACGAGGTGCCCTGGTGCATGGTATTTGCAGATGACATCATTCTTATCGATGTCACTAGGCAGGGGGTGAACGACAGGTTGGAGAGTTGGAGGCATACGCTGGAGGCTAGGGGCTTTCGGTTGAGTAGATCGAAAACGGAATACCTACACTGTTGTTTCAGCGGGAGGACAGAAGAGGAGGGAGAAATCGTACTGGATGGGAGGGCCATACCCAAGGTCGCAAAATTTAAGTATCTGGGCTCGATCATCCAGCAAAATGGGGACATTGACGAGGATATTAGTCAGCGGATTAGAATGGGCTGGCAAAAGTGGAAGTCAGCATCAGGGGTGTTGTGTGACAAGAGAGTGCCAATGGGATTGAAAGGCAAAGTGTATCGGATGGTAGTTAGACCGGCTGTTCTCTATGGATCGGAGTGTTGGCCTCTAAAAAAGACGCAGGTCCAACGGTTGATGGTCGCTGAGATGAGAATGGTCAGGTGGATGTGTGGTTTTACGAGATTGGACAGAATAAGGAATGGAGTAATCAGGGGTTTAGCTGAAGTGGCCCCTATAGAGGAGAAGATGAGGGAATCGAGGCTCAGATGGTTCGACCATGTGAAGAGGAGAAGTGTGGCCGCCCCCGTGCGTAGGTGTGAGTTGATCAACCCCCCTGGTGGTAAGAGAGGGAGGGGTAGACCGAAGAAGAGCCTAGAAGAAGTGGTTAGAGAAGCCCTGAGAGTTATCGGTCTTACGGAGGACATGGCTCAGGATAGGAAGCTGTGGTGGGTCAGGATTAAGGTTTCGGATTGTAGGGGACCGCCTCCGTAGGGGGCAGTAGCCTAGGCGTTGTAGGGCGGGTAGGGTTTTTTGGTGTGTTTGTCTGCAGGTCGTGCTTTTCTGGGTTGTGACGGCACTAAGCGTCCCTGGTTTGCTCAGGTATGTCTCTACTCCCTCTTTATTTTGCTATCCAACCCCTTTTCTCTTCCTCCTTCGCTCACTCGGTTAATGGGTGCGCAATTGTTTTCTCTACAACCCTTTTTCTCAAAATCGTTTTGTGGGTCGTATGGAATCAACCTCTCTATGGGTACAAATACCGGTAGAGGTAAGGTTGCCTACAACTGGATCTCCCCAGACCCCGTGAAAGCGGGACCCACACTGGGAGTTTGTTGTTTTGTTGTTGTATATATATATATGTATATATGTATATATGTATGTACGTGTGTGTGTTTATCTTGAAACAAAACAAAACATTTAAATTGTTTGACACATCTTAACTACTAGTAAAAATATAGAAATAATATTAAATCAAAGAAATTGCAAGACAATTGGTTATTCAAATGAAAGAGTCTGGTCACCGTCCATTGGGTTTGATGGCTCACTAAAAGTCAAAGAAAATTAATCCAAATAATTAAAGCCATGACAAAGAACCACCTTTGACAAAGATGTGGAAATCCTTCGTAGACAAGGAACCTGCTCCACCCTTCCCCTTCCTCTCTCCAAATTCACTACAGGGAGGGACTACTACTACTACTAAAGCTTAAATTTCAAAAACTACATCTTTGTATAATTGGAACAGTATCAAATTCCATTGTCCGTTCTTTAAAAAAAATGATTCATTATAATTTTATTTCTTCCATTATTAGATACTGTAAAATTTAACTAAGATATTGTTAACTTGATTAGAGCAAGTTGGTTGTATGTTTCTTTTTACCCCAAATTCTTCACAAAAAAAAGAAGATGTTACACTAATGAAAACACACCGTTTTTTAATCTTTTTGATTTCCTGGTATTGGTCTATCCATACTATATGAATAATGAAGGAATAGAAGTAAAAATATATTTGAATTTATAGGCTTTCACAATTATATATCTTTTTTTAATCTTTTTTATTTTATCTTTAATTGAATAAATAGTTATGTCAAAGTAATTTATAATTCATATGACCACCATAATTTGGAAAAGGATGATTGAACATAATAAAAAAATATTCAGTCCACTTAATTTGGTTCCTTGAGAAATATAAAGCTATTATGTAAAATCTTGCCTTCAAGAAAGTGGTTGATTATTTGTGAGTTTCAGTTACTATTCTAAAAAAATGATTCATTATAGTTTTGTTTCTTCTATTAATATTAGGTGTTGCAAGATTTAATTATTATTTTTCTTACTTGAGTTCTATTTCATTCCTTATTAGATAATGTATGATTGAATTATGATTTATGATTTGATTATACGATTTCTATAAAGAAGTTAATATGTACATTTTTTTTCTATGATATACTAAATTTACTATATTTGTAAAATCAAACCCCTTCCAACCTCCTCCTGAAAAAGGAAAATGAATATAAAAATACAAAATAAAGAAAAAAAAATAAAATCAAATGAAAATAAAAATAAATCCATTTAATTCACTCAATAGAATTGAATATTGAAGTAATCAAATTAGCAATACAACATCTCATAAATAAAAGTGGATGAATTTATAAAGCGTTGTGATTTTGCTATCCAACAGAACTATAATTAGATTATGTCTTGCATGTTTAATATTTAAATATTGAATTTTGAAAGTGCGTTAGAGACAATAATTTGTCAAACGTAATACATTTAAGGAATAAAAGAGTTATTACCACATGAAATATTATTACGACATAAAACTCTTTTGTCTTGCCTTGAACAAAATCTACTCCACTTACAAGTACATCTTCTTGCGCACAAAAGTGCGCAAAAAAGTTTTAAAAAAACTGAGCACAAATAACTTTAAAAATTGTTTGAACCCCAATTGAATAACGTTGTATGATAATGACACTTCCACAAGCGCACAAGTGTTGTAGTTTAGTTAAAATATTGTTCCCACATAGACTAATGCAATCTATTGAGTTTATCCTTTAAAAATGCTAAGCAAATATAAGTTGATTTGGGGAATTTTCTAAATAAATTAATCTATCACTAGATAAAGTGGAATTACTGACTTGAGGATTCTATCAATTAAAAAAGCCTAGGGATTTGTTTCACCAACTATGAACTAGATCTAATAAATAATGTCTATGTTACTCAAAATTGGATGAATCAAAGCTCAATAAACATATAATATCCAATCCTTTCTTTCAAAATGAATTGAATTATTTAAACTAAACATACAACCATTCTTTCAATGGGGTTCTTGATTTAGTTTAAAATTAAAAGACTAAGTTGCCAAATTTCCTCTCAAAATGCAATTTTCTCTCAAAAGTAACTATGTTTAGTCTATACATGCCAATCCAATAGTGGATTTCTCATTTTAGTACTTCATCCAACAGTTTGATATTTTGCAAGTTAATTTGGTTAAAACTACTCACAACATTCATAATACAAGATAGATTGAAACGTTCCAAATAGAATAAGCATAATAATGATGAAGATTATGGATCTAAGTTCATAGTTTGGCTATCAAATCCCAAGACTAAAGAAACTACTAGCTTATGATGATTAAAACAAATAAAATAGTTCAATCAAGAAAAGCAATCAAACAAAACTAATCTACTGAGTTTAAAGAACAAGGGAAGAGAATAGCTTAGCAACAATGAAGTTTCTTTACAACTTCTTCAATCTTCAAGACTCCAAATGCAAGTAATCTTCTTTCCAATCTTCTTTGTGCTCTGAAAAGTGATAAAAATTACAAAACTTTGGAGAGATTTCTAAGGTAGATATATTGTTTTTGGTCTCTTATTCAAGCAGCCAAGCATGTCTTCATATAGCAGCCACCTTGAACTCATATGGTCTGTGGGGGCCTATATCCCGGAGCTTGCTTGTTCTTTTTTTCCTCCATGGGCATAGTGACTAGGGGCATCCGTGGTGAGTCATAAACTTGACTTTTGAGGATCAATGCTTGATCCAAAAAGTCTAAACTTGTAAAAGTTATCAAAGAACTATACCCAAGTGTAAAATGAGATTTTGGGGTATAAACTACGCATAAAACTCATGATTCTCCTAAAACTGCACCAGAATTACCCTAAAATGATATGTTCTATAAGCACATATCAGATAACAACATAACAAATTACATAAAAATACTTGTTCTGCTTTCTTCAATACATAACATTTTACTCTCAAAAAATTAGATGTATAAATGCAAAGGCAATTGTACACTTAAACATATTACGAGTGACATAAATAACTACGCACAAGATTTTTCCTTTATAGATTTCACATGTATGTCTTTGGAACTAAAAGGTCCTTAAACAATCCTTCATGCAGTCATGGATAAAGATGCACAAAGTGGTCAAAGAATTGAAAATGGATTAGAAAGTAGACTAGCTCAGATTAACACAAGAAGGAGGCTATTTATGAGACGTAATCAAGATGAGATAGCTGCAAAATATATACAAGAATGTGAACGATATCAGGCGGAAGCTAGAGCATTACAATTAGTCATATCCCATGCTGCAGCAAACACTACCATTCTACAAAGTGAACGTTAAGCACCATCTACTACTTTGAACTCTAATCCACGTAGCAAAATTTATAAAGCGACAATCATTCATAGGAAAGATGGTTCCATGTAGCCAATGCAAAGCTACTATGTGTTTAGGTGAAAAGATTAGAAGTAGCAGCATTCCTCAACTGCGATTCACCTTATGTTCTTAAAATGGACGAGTCATATTGCCAAGTTGGTTCTCTAGCTCCTCTAGACACATTATTGAATGATCCAAATTTTACCCAACATATTAGAGCTTACAACTCAATGTTATCATTTACTTTAATGGTTGGGACAATTGACTACTTTGCAATGGATGGTCATGGTCTTTACTCCTTCCGTATCAGTAGGAAAAACTACCATCACATTGTTTCTTTACTCCCAACACAAGGAAGAAAGCCAACATTTGCTCAATTATACATCTACAATACACGTGATGAAGAATGAAACTGATGCAGGGCTTTGAATAGCCAGTAAAGTGTCAATGGGGTTGATCTGGCAATTTTGGAGGCATTACCACGAATGATTGATTTAGTAAATCCTTACGTGAGCATCTTTTGAAATGCACAGGATATCCAACATGTCAACAACATTGCTGACTTAAGAATTTGAATCATTGAAGCATGGCCAGGATGCCAATATACAAGGCGATGATAGATGAAGTGGCAGCTCTCATAGTGGGTCATGAGCATACTAATGAGAAAACCCGAGACATCATTATTTACAAGATAGACGAAAACTTGCAGTGTATATATAAAACTCACCCATCCTATATGCCTCTCTAATATCCCCTTTTATTTTCATATAGAACCAATGGTTAGTTAGAACACATTTCATATTTGAAGGGTCAAGCTACAATAGATCATTTGTCATAATGCGAGAGTTCTATGAATTCCTGATATAATATCGAGTGAATGAGTGCAACATTTTACTTCATTGTGGCTGTTTGTTTTTACAATTCATTATTGATCGTTATGTTGTAATAGAAGCATGGAGATTGAACTAGATACAACATCACTAAGGTACACTCTGAACGTATTTGTACAGTGGTCTATAAGATACAATTACTGTTGGAGAGAATTGTCCTAATGTAGTTAGAAGCAGGTTAGTATTACTTACAACTTTCACATGGGGGCCATGTTAGATGATGCAACACTTTCTTGACACAATGGCCATATGTTATCAACTGGGCTATCTAGATTTTTTTGTGACATTTACTAGCAATCCTAACTGGTCGAAAATTATAAAAGCACTATCCCAACAACTTGGCCAATACGCTGGTGATCGACCCGACATTGTAGCTCGAATATTATGTTTAAAGCTTAGAAGAGCTGACTTGGGAATTTAAAGAGAAAATTTATTTGGCAAAGTGATTGTAGGTATGTTTCTCCTCTAGCCGTGTCTTATTTTTTACTGGTTACTTAAATAGCTGTCATGCAAAACTAAGGAGGTTAATTTGGGTTTAACTAAACAATAAAATTCCTTCATTTTAATCGTACATATCATTATGTATTCTGTCACTTAAGTTTGTGATTTCTCCTATTCATAAATATACATGTTATTGAATTTTAAAAGTGAGGATTACGGCATGCTCATATTTTGCTTGCCTTAGCAAATGAGGATAACCAACTTGTGCAGAAGATATTGATAATGTTATATGCACTGAGCTATCTAATAATGTTAGTGACCATCTAACATTTGAAATAGTTACGAGGCACATGATTCATGGTCCATGTGGTAATGGTGTTTCTTATGCCCCATGCATGGATGGTAGTGAGTGTACAAAACATTATCCAAAGACCTTCTCCAATGAGACCATTATTGAAGAAATTGGATTTATCAAACATAAGCGTAGAGAAGATGGTAGTTGTGTAATAATTCATGGTGTGAACATTGATAACGGGTGGGTTTTACCATACAATCATGAACATTGTATCAAGTATGACACCCATATAAATGTTGAGCGTTGCGCTCAAAAGAAGGTTATTAAGTATCTTCACAAGTATATGCACAGGGGACCTGATCAAGCAACTTTTGTTATTGAAGACAATGCTCACAGTACCGATGATGGAGGAGGTTCTCGACGTGGACGAGTTGATGAAATACAACAACATTTACATTTTCGTTATGTCTCACCCCTTGATGCAATTTGGAGAATATTTGAGTTTGATATAACACATCATTACCCATCTATTGAATTGCTACAATACCACTTAACAGGACGATAATACATTATCTTCAGTGATCAAAATGAACTTCATGATTTGGTAAATCAAGCAGAAGAGAGGGTGACAATGCTCATCGGGTGGTTTCGCGCAACTATAGCATATATGAATGCAAGAAGATATACCTATATAGAATTCCCAACTTATTACGTATGGAATAAGAGTCTTAAGAAATGGACTATAAAACAACAAAGGGTTTGTATGTGTTGATTACCATATACTCACCCAAACATAGGGAAAAAGTATTATCTTAGAATATTGCTGCATATTGTTCAGGGTGCAACATGTTATGAACACTTAAGAATCCTTAATGGAACCCTACATTCAACTTTCAAAGAAGCTTGCTTAGCACGTGGGTTGTTAGATGACATTAACGAGTGGGATGAAGCTTTGACATGAGCATCAACATTGGCAATTGGGATGAACTAAGGAGTATATTTTGTTCAATGCTTATATTCTCAGAAGTGAAACAACCTAATCAATTATGCGAAACACATTGGGAAAATCTCACTGATGACCTTCCTAGAAGGTTACAACGAAAGCAATGAAACCCCCAATTGGACATAAGTATGGAATAGAGGAGAAACCTTGGATTGCATGAGCTTGATTTATTTTTGAAGAAAAATGGAAGGTCGCAGTAAACAAGTAATAGACTTATCAGGGAGTAACTAAACTATGATATAGCAATAGAGAGAGACAACCTTGACGTGTACCTTTGGACACTAAATCATGATCAAATGCTAGTTTTTCAATCACTAACTACATTAGACGAACATAGAGAGGGCGGTTGCTTCTTCCTTTATGGTAGTGGTGGAAGAGAGAAGGCATATTTGGAAAGCTCTTATTGTTTATATCAGGTCCAACGGCTTGATAGTGCTTTCAGTGGTATTCTCTGGTATAGCAGCTTTGTTGTTACTTATCAGAAAAATAGCTCTCTGGATTTTCAAGATACCAATTGGTGTAAATGAGACATCTATTTGCTCAATTTTAAAACAATCTGAATTAGCAAAACTAATGAGGGAAACATCATTGATGATATGGGATAAGGCTCCTATGACTCATCACTACATTTTTAAAGCTATTGAGTGCACGACGTTTGTTGTAATAATCAACCATTTGGAAGGAAATTGCTCATTTTTTTGGAAATGATTTTAGGCTAGTGCTTCCAGTTGTAACAAAGGGTAGTCGAGCAGATGTAGTTGCAGCGTCAATCTCAAAGGTAATATTTTGGCCTTGTTATGCTATAAGACATCTCAGGCTTAATATGAGGCTAACGAATTCAAACCTAAGTCATGATGAATTAACATGATTGAGGAGTTTTTCCAAATGAACCCTAAATGTTCATAATAGTTATATACAAGGGTATCCATTTTTAGGAAGTAGCAAGCCACATTGGATACATATTCCTGAAGAATTCACCATCAACAATGACAACAACATTCTTACAAATTTGATAGAGTTTGTGTACCCAAATTTATGTCAAAGATACCCAGATGAACAATACTTTCAAGATCGTTGCATATTGACACCATTAAACACAGATGTCAATGATTTGAATTCTTAGATCTTGGCAATACTTCCAGGTAGTAGCCGTGGAATATTTGAGCTCGGACACATTCCAACCATGTACTACCGATTCTTACATTGATGATATTAATCCACCAGAATTGTTACACGACACAAACTTTTTGGGTTTACCAAATCATGAAGTTGAGCTGAAAATTAGTGTTCCAGTTGTTCTTTTAAGAAACCTTGATCCTTCAATTAGCTTAGGAAATGGCACCCCTTTGACTATTTAAAGACTTGGAAATAAGGTCATTCAGGCAAAAATCTTGACTGGTCGAAACATAGAACAAATGGTACCCATGCCACGTATTGATCTAAGTCCTTCGGATAAGGATTCACCATTTGCCCTGAGGAGAAGACAATTCTATCTAAAATTGGCATTTGCAATGACAATGAACAAAGGTTAGGGCCAAATGTTGCAATATGTCGGTGTACATGTACCCAAACCTACATTCTCGCATGGCCAATTATATGTTGCAATCTGTCACATCACGTCGCCTTCAGGGCTAAAGTTTTTCATTTGTAATAAAAAGGGTGTGCCTAATAATATGACTAAGAACATCGTCTACTGTGAAGTTTTTAATGATATTCATGATGCTTGGCTAGTCCGCTCCATAAATTATGATGTTGTTATTAGTGAAGTTATTACACATTTGAAATTAATGTTTTATGTTTACAATCACATTTACTTTGTTACATCTTTGGTTAATCTATATGTACTTCATTTCTTTCTTTATGATTACAGACATGACAAATTTAGTACACAATTTGATGGCGATATGTGCCATCAATCCTTGCAATAGATTTGTGGCAGTAATTTTTCAACTCATGAGATTCATGACGATTCAAACATACAAAGAACGTAAAATGTGAAAAGTGATATTCATGGACTATCAAGTATTAAGGTAATCTAAGTTCTTAAAATTTGATCAACATGTACATGTGTACTAAATATCAAAGCACGATATTGTTTATAGTGTGATGAGATATTCGGTAGCATAGAAGGTGATGATGATATTAATCGATGGATCTCTATACTCAAACTGGAAAAGATCACCACATCTCCGAGCTCTCAGTTGATGCTGCAATAGATGGAGAGGGGAATGTGATCAACAAAAACTCGAAGTTGGATTTTATGCCACGAATGAGACTTCTTGACGTCATTCATGATTGTCCTAATATTCCCTGGCAATACTTACCACCCTTTGTGTCGTTTATCAACGTCCTGAACGTCTTCGATTACAAGATAATATTATAGGTAAATATAGTTTACAAATTGCAAGCTACATATGTAAAATCTACTTATATGCTTTTTAGATATTTGTAAGATTTTTATTTTGTTCTGGTATAGACATCATTGGTATGGTAGTTGCTCTATCCCCTTTGGAAAGGATAAGAACTAAGGGCACTGCAAAATGGCAATTGCTATTTTCTAATATGTAGTTTGTATTTTTATTGCTAATTATTTTTTGCTTGGTTATTAATGTATTTTTAATTGTCTAATAGTAGCATGTATAATCTACAAATACCGAATACAAATTTTGCAATTAACTTTGTGGGGAGATTTTACGGAAGTTGAGGGCGCCCATCTTCAACAACATTTGAATGAAGAAAATATACTCCTTGCTTCTACAATGCATATTAGAGATTATAAAGGTACCCTCACAATCCAATTATCATATCTTTCTTATGTAAAATTATTTATTTATCAAGATTACAGTGGTATGCCTTTGGAATATGCTTTTGCCAAAATCAATATGCTTTTTAGGTATATTAGTTTCTACTTTGCCCACTACAACAAAATGAGCCTTTTACAACACCCATCATGGCAACACTAGTAATAATTGTTGCAATAGAGTACCTTTGACAACGTCTCATAATATTGTTGCAAAAGGTCCAACATAATGCAATACTTTCCTAAAATTGCTGCCATATATAGCCTATGGCAACTTTTTGTTTAGAAAAAAAGAAAAAAGAACGTTGCCATGCAACACCTATCATGCCAACACTAGTAGAAATTGTTGCGATAGACTGCCTTTGAAAACGTCTCACAATATTGTTGCAAAAGGTCTAACCTAATGCAACACTATCTCAAAATTGCTACCATAGTCAGCCTTTGGCAACGCTTTTTTGTAGAAAATAAAAAAACAGAACGAAAGGGGGAGAAAGGGGCCGGGAGGCCTGGGACACGCTTTAACTTTTCAGCCATCCGCCTATTTTGCCTTCCTAAAAAAATTCGAAACCCTTATCTCCTCCTTCCTCCCTTCTAACACATTCTATCTATCTTCTTAATAGAAGAACGATTGCAATATTGACAAAGTGGCCAATTCCAGTCCGTTCCACAATTGCTGATGGAAATATCTTTTGGAAAATCCAGAGTTTGGTTCTCTATCTCCTTCTCTTTATCTCTTTTTCTCATAGTTAGACTGTGTTTTAGAAATTTATGGATCAATTCTTGTCTAGAGCCCTAAATTTTTGCATGTACTGTCTTTAATGTTCATTGCGAATTTTGTCAATGACTTACTTTTTTTGTTGAAATTTGCAAAATTTGGTCAATTCTCTCCCAAAACCCTAATTTACTTTGTAAACTTTTCATGTAAATTCGTAGATGGGTTTTAATTCTGTTAATTGTTTGCTTTTAGGATTCAGATTAGTTGAATTACAAACCCAAGCATACTCATTTTGTTGAATTACTATTCCCCAATCCTAAGACTCGAGCCTTGTGTCATGAGTGGAATCGTGATACAGTAAGCTCACCTACATCCACTTTCCTTCTCTCTTGTTGCTGGTCGCCAATTGAAAGCCTAAACTAGTGAACTCTGCTTTGAATATTGAAGAATAAGAAGCTTATGAGCTATTTTGTGGCCTTTATGGAAGATAGAAAATGATAGCTTAAAAATTTGTGAAACTACTTTCGTGTAATATAGCTCTTCAGTTTCGGCAATGTGTTTGTATGATTGTGTCTAACAGGAAGTATTAGTCATTCAATTTTATTTTATTTCTTATTATTGGTATTGTTTGCAAAAGTCTGAATAAGAGGTATTGATTGTGTTGTACTTCAACTGGAATCCTTTATTTTGTTCTATCTTTTGTTATCTTGGTGATTAGTTGGTCGGTACACAATCTTGAAAAGTAAGAACTTGGATTATTGTTAAAGTTATGGTTGTGCCTATAGTGGAATGTAATTAAGGAGTCAGTATTAGGCTATTAAGTAGTGCCAGGGTACCGTAGTTTTATGAGCTTGTTTGGGTAGGATTAGACTTGTCTCTTCTTGTCCTTTATCAACAACAAATCAATACACTTGCTACTAGTATGTTCTTCAATCTAATATGGGTTGTTCATGGAACAAGAAAGTTCCGAAGTTACAAGAAGCTATTTGGGTATGTAATTTAGACAACTACTTGGTCAGTACCCTTGGAATTTGGATGCAAGATGTAGTGTTTGATCTTGGTGGACAAAATTTGGTATATTTGGTTTGTTTTCACCACAGATTGAGTTTGTTCCCTTTACTTGTATAAGATAGAAGGCTCCTAAATTTTAAAATTTTAAAGGATTAATGAGTTTTTATGTGATGTATAAGTGTTTTTTTCCCCCTCTTAATGCATAGAGTGAGTTATCCATGTTTTAGGCATGATGTATATAAGGAAGACCGATGTATATAAAGAAGGCCATCGACTAACACTAACTTGCTGGAGTGACTAGGAGATATTTGAATAGTGGTAGCTTGATAAGACAAGTTAGCCATCAAAATTGAGGCTTGGGAGGTAGCGTATACTTGTTAAACTCCTCTATTAGTTTCATAACACACTAGTGCTATGATTTTCATTGGTTGTTAATAGCTTATTGACATCTACTCTTTGAACTCATACTCATTGGCTATAGTTAAACTAGTACTCATTATCTTTAGTTCTATATTGGTTTTGTTCAACTCCTAGGTAGTTAGAAAGTCATATTTAATTTGGGCAACCTCATCTATGCAAATTATATTTTATAATCCTGAAGCTATCCTTTTAGGACTTAATGATTCATTGCTTATGAATTCTATTGATCGCTTTTAGTTAGTCTTCTTTGAAATCCTAAAGTATTATTGTCATACACTACATATAATTGATTGTTTTTATCATATATACTTATTCTTTTTTTCACTCATTTTTCATGTGCAGTACTCCTACACCCTTGCGAAGTTGTTGCATCCAATATGATGGAATTCGGGACGAGGAGAGTCTATAATGATGTTTGATTCTCAATTCGTGTGTTTTTTTGATTCTCAATTCGTGTGTTTCACATTTTCTGGCATGTCAACAGTGTTAGGAACCAAAGTCATATGTATATGTTAGATATAATTATAGAGCAGTAGTTAGATATGGAATAAGCTAGATCATCGGTGTATTTTGTTTGCACGTCACTTAGACAACTTCTTGTGATTATATCCAATGAAGTTTGAAAGATTTATGTTCCTCTTCGAGTGTAATCAAGTTAAATATAAAATATGTACAATAACTAAAAACTTTTTGCTTGATTAGTGACTTTGGTTTGACTGTTTGAAATGATTTTCAAATAGGTGGTATTTGATTTGGATGCGCCAACAATAAAGCTAGAAATATATAAAACCATTTCGCTTCACAAATCATTGCCATAGGTCTAAAAATGGTAGCATAGGGTGTAAAAGGAAAACCGTTGCTTCCAAAATTCTTTCAGCAACATTTTTTTCTAAGAACTATTGCCATAGAGTAAACCCGTTACCATAAACCTATTGCAACTCATACCAAATGCAGCAGTTCAGAAAACAATGCCATAGATATATTGCAACAATTTTGTATATATTGCAACACTTTTGGTGCGTTTCTAAAAGGTTTTTTTTTATTGTAGTGGCCAGTGAGTGGATTGCTAATTAATCCAAACATTCAAGCAATAGTGGACTTTGAAGGATGGTAAACATTAGTTGTATGTTTCATTTACTGTCTAAGTTATATGTAATTGACAACAAACATAATACTTTCATTGTCTATATTAGGCATTCTGGGACCGGAGATTGATGGAACAGTTTGATTTCATGTGCAAGAGAACATTATAGATTGTAAATCTGGAGAGGTTTTTTGCTGCACAATGGATTATATTGAATGAATACACAGCTACACAAAATCTAAGACACATACTTATATTACAAATAACGTCATGCTTACATATAAACCATTCAACAAAAAGTAATGCTCTAAATTTACTATATACATGTGATATACTTTGCAATTTTGTGTATGTGGATGAGATCTATTTTTGCGTTTCTGCATATGTGGATAAGATCTCCCATTGTTGTATGACGCTTGCACTACTTGTAAAAAAAGTGTCAGCGCTAATGTATTTGCTCTAAATGTACCTTATTGTACATGCACAACTCCAAATTTAACAAAGAGAAGGTGTGCATAATGGGTTCTCATTGTTAAGTACTCTTGATTATACGTTTTCAATTGTATGCTTACATTATTATGTAATATATTCTTTTATATAAATTATAGGTACATCTTCAGAGTTTTATTGCGTGAACATACAGGTTATAAAAGATTTATTGTTGTAGTTGTTTTTATGAGGATGCTCAGGTTCTTTTATATACAAGCACAACACAATTGGATTATTCAGCACAGTATTGCACTGTTCATCAAGTTTTGCACACTTTATTTTCTTATTAATATCCCATTGCAACATTCTTTACAACCATATGCTCATTTATCGCTATACGCGATTATAGATGATCATATAGGGAAATCATTGGTATTTGTTATGGAGCCTCGACGATACAATGAAGTAGAATTGCCTATCTTTTTTATTACACCAGATGGGTGGGAAGAGGAGCGGTAATACTTATAAAACATGGATGCTAGGTACACATACATATATGTATGTATGTATGTATATATGTATGTATGTATATGTATGTACACATACATATATGTATATATATATATATATA